>JALPQD010000507.1:352627-707627 GCA_023101885.1 Typhlomys cinereus
ACACTAATATTTTTAAACAAATTATAGACAAAAACACACTGCTAAAAGTGAGAGAGGCAGGGCCCAAAACAATGAAATATTCTCTCTCATGTAGCAAAAGCTGACTAGCATAAAACCAGAGGTGAAACATAAAGGAAACAAGGGCTGTGTAGGAGCAGCAAAACTGAAAAAAAAAAAAAAATCAACAAACCATAATTCGAAAAATCAGAGACTCTACATCAACCACCAGACCTGGAACCAGGCCAGCCTAATCTCTCCCCATCCTAAAGCTTAGGGAAATTTGCGGAAGAGGAGGCGGTGAGATTGTAAAAGCCTAAAGATGGGGAGGACCAACGATACGCAAGATACTCTATACAAATTAGGCCTGAAGTAATCATAATAGGACTTTGCATGACCTGTGCAATTACCAACATATCATTGAACCCTCAAAGTTTAGCATGGATCACAGGCACTAGGATTCTTAGAGGCAAGGGATTAACAGCCACAATAGTGTTCCTATACTAAAGGGGAACACAAAAAAAGAGCTTTAGGCAATGCCACTGAGTCCTTACACATCAGAGAAGAGGACCCAGAGGGAAGTTTGACATGCACACTAAAGGATGCTCCAGAAATGGGGGGTGGAGGGGAGGGGAGGGAGCACTGGGAGAAAGGGAGGGGGAGAAGGAAAGGAAAAAGGGGGGAGGGAGTAAGGGGATCCAGGGAGGGGTGGAGGGAGGGAGGGGAATGGGGCACTTATCAGCTTTGTATGAGCGGAAGAAATAAATTTTTAAAAATTCATTTAATGTAAAAAAAAAGAAAAGAAAAGAAAAAGAAACTGACATGGAATGTCTGAAGGCTATCTACCAAACTTTGACTCTCTTTACCTTGAATTTTGGATTTTCTATTGACATCCGAGAATAGAAAACACAATTATAAAATATGTGGCTGTAATAACTCTCCACTATGTATATTATGTGTGAACAGATTTACATTTCCCTGAAAGCTAGTGAGAAAGAAAGCATAGCAACCTGGGACTTTACTTGGCCTTGGCTGAGCTCCTATCTACCTCTCTTCTTACAATGTGCCTGACAACACTTATCTACAGATACTACACACACACACACACACACACACACACACACACACACACACACACACACAAACTTTCTCCAAACTACATATCTAGAAACCTGCTAGCAACCTGGGACTCCCAGATCTATTGAGGTGCATACACATCTCACCCTGAACAATGGATAAGTTTCTCCTCCCCCTTACATCTAATTTTCTATTTGCGTATATTTTAGAACCTAACCGGTTACAGAAAGCAGGTGGCCAATCTAGTTATAGGTGCATATGCAATAAGACAAATTGTGTACTCAAAGTGAACTTTTAGGGAGAATTCTCTACTTACTATCTTATGTGTATGCACATCACTAAAATCAGAAGTAGTATGGGAAGTGCTATGTGTAGGAATGAAGTAAGTGGTTACTGTGATGGTTAGTCTCAATCTGGCATCTAAGGAGTGAGCCTCTGAGTATACCCATGAGGAATTATCTAGTAAGGCAAGCTTGTAGATTATCTTAAGTGCTTTATTTGAAATGGAAAAACCTGTCAACTTGATGGTAGAGGGCTCAAGCTCTGGGCACATTTGTCAAGAACTGGAAGTTGAATTAAGCCCTGAACAAGGCTGCAAGAGATTGTCTGATTGATGGGGAAACCAACTCGGGTAGGTGATGGCAGTCTCTGGGGAGGTGAATAAGATGGAGGATTCTGGTTAAGAAAGTTGACATGCTTTAGTATACTTGATCAGACATGCAGGTTTGGCAAGTAGAGATTGTCCCTCTACTTGGTATTGGTGTGCCTCTCCTGCAAAGGAACTGCAACTGGGCCAGCCTACTATGTAGGCTACGACAGCTACATAACTTGATCTATATTTCAAAGGAGAGAACTATACAAGCCATGTCCTTTAGTAACTGAATTTTTCCTTCTCTTGAATCCCATAAAAGGAGTCTCTTAAAAGAATCAGGGCCCTTGAGAGTTTTTGCACACGTTGCCTTTTACTCCATTACAGTATTTTCTTGTCTATATTACTGCTTTGTTTATGAACAAAATTTCCTTGCTAGTTTACACAGGTTTGTGCACATTGTATTTCATTTAAGCACACAGCACATCCAACATTAATACTAATAAAACAAAAATTATCTATGCTTAAAAATACTTAAGTTTTGCTTCTTTTCACCAATCAATACATATAGCAGAAAATATTAAAAGCAGTGTGGTCTATCCAATTTTGGATGCATAAATAGTATGGTCCACTTACTGTTTATATTCATGAAAAATTTAAATGAACATTACTTCATTAAACAATGACATCATAGGTTTATACAAAAGTATATTCCTACTTAAACCAGTGACAAAAGGAGAACTCAGTTAAAAAAATTTAGTGAATCTTAAAAACATGTAATTCATAGTATCAAAGTCAAATGTTTAGTTTTAAATAATAACATCAGACTGCTTTGCTTTTAAGTGTAAAATCTGTGTAAATATAAAATATAAGAACTGGAAATGTGACTATGAACAGAAGATTCCAATATATGCATTAGAATGAATCCACGTAATTTCAGTGCAGTGCATACCTGTAACTCTACATAAAAGTCAGTGCCATATTTTTATATTTAATCTATAAATATCATGTATTGATAGGTGAAAGTTTGCTCCATCTCTAAAAATAGCTAAGCTACTGTACATATGTATGTGTAAAGCACATTTTATACACAGGAAATAAAAATTTTGAACTACAGTTAAAAGAGACCAACAGGGGGAAGACTCAGGGGTAAAGAATGCTTCACAACCAGAAGGTCCTGAGTCTGGATCCCAGTCCCACATAAAAATGCCAGGGGGAAATGACAGCAACCTACACTTCTGGCCCTGGTGGACAGAGCCTGGGAAATCTCAGAGCAAAGCAAAAAAGAGATAGAAACAATCCAGGATGATTCCCAAAGTCACCCTTGGTCCTCTGCAGACAAACACAGTGCCCTGATACACACACACACACACACACAGACACACACACACACACAGACACACACACACACACACACAATAAAAAATAAAAAAAAAATAAATAAATACAATTAAAAAGAGACCAACAATTCTCATATCCCATGCAATTTTAAGAAATAAAAATATCTCCCCAGAGATAAAAAGAATGTGATTTCACACACACACACACACACACAGACACACACACACACACAGACACACACACACACACACACACACACACAGACACACACACAGACACACACACACACACACACAGACACACACAATAAAAAACAAAAAAAAAAAAATAAATAAATACAATTAAAAAGAGACCAACAATTCTCATATCCCATGCAATTTTAAGAAATAAAAATATCTCCCCAGAGATAAAAAGAATGTGATTTCATGAGAATTACTAAACCTCAGAAAAAGTCCAAAAGATAAGTTAATAAGCTGACAAATTTCCATTAACTGAAAATGAAGAATTCACTAAGCTGATTTCTAAGAAAAAAGTACGAGTAAGTTAAACTAGAATAATTAAATAAAGAAAAAGCATACATTCAGGAAAAGCTAGGTGTGTCTACATTATGTCACAGCTGTCTTTAGTGGAATGGGGTGCTCTCAAGAGGGAAAGAGGGTAAGTGGAGAGGGATGGTAGTCCTGGCATTGAATGGGGTACCTTGCATTGAATTATGTTCCTAGCATCTCCAGCCTTTCTTTTGTTCTGGGTAGGGGAGAGGAAGACAAAAGTCTTATATAGGCAAAGCTGGCCATAAACCTGCAATCCTTTAGCCTCAGTTTTTTGAACAGTGGGATGACAGGTGTTTGTGGACACTCCCAACTGGTACATTATATTTTGAGATAATTTTTTTGAGCCTTCTGAGTAGATGTGTTAGTTGATAAACATATATAAACTTCTGACAGTGGGCATGGGCTTACACATTATTTGAACATTATATGATAATACTATTAAATACTAGTTGGTCTTGTTTAATGCAATCTCTTCCTTTTGGTAAGAGGATAGAATTATGAAGATTCGGTGGCTACTTTATGCTGAGACATTTACCCAAAGAAAAAAATTAGAGAAACATTTTCAGTTGATGATAATACATATTTACTCAAAATGATAAAAGAACACAGGATTGTTTTTAAAGGTACACAGTTAAGTAACAAGCAGATCAGATGAAAGTTTTGATCCCTAATAATAAAAAAGTTAATGCTAACTTTTTTTAAGTAAGGTGATTGCAATAGCTAAAGTGAAACAGAAGCCAATCAGACTTACTGAAGAATCAGAACAATAGAGTTTTACAGTTTTATTTTTATCATTATTATCATTTTTTAAGACTTATAATGAGTAAGACCCCTGGAGCTTTTTAAATATGTTTAACCCCAATTTTTACTATTATCCTTTTTATTTAGTAGTTCAATTATTGACAAAGCATGGTTTTAAAAAAAAAAGAAAGAAAGAAAAACTAAGTCATAAGATCACAAAAGCCAGGGTAGAAACACTACTTCTTAAAGCAAGTAAAATCATATGCACAAGGAATTTAAGACCAAAATTACTGTTAGCTTACCTATGGTTTAAAAAAAAACAACATGGAATTTATTTTGTTTTTTTTTAAACTGGTCTAGTTACACATAATCCACAGAACTATTGTAAAATGTGCACATTAAGTTGGGTAACAGCATACAACAGGAAAGTAGCAGAAACATTAAGGTACTGACCCATGTCCTGAAGGAGCGATGAAATATAAACAACACTGCACCCTGCTATCAGGCATCTGTCGTCTGTTCACTCGAGATTCTGCATTTAGGTAATCTTCAAATTTACTATCAATGTAGTCAATAACAGGCTGCCAGCTACAAAATGCAGATAAGCAAAATGACTGACAATTAAGCATAGTATTTTTAATTAGGTAAAAACTAATCTACCAGTGGGAAACACTTTAAATTAAACGTAGTGCTTCGAAAATAAGTAAAAAAATCTTTTTAAGCTATGAAACTGAAGAAAAAGAAGTACTAAGTGTCAAAAAAAGCCTATCTAATTAATTAATACATTATTGACACTGATAATTAAATGTTGGTATTTTACAATATGAAAATAACTGCATCTACAGTTTTAAATTTCAAATGAAAAGATTAAATATAAAACCTCAAGATAAATTTATTGCCTGTTTTAAGAATTGAGAGAATGTGAACTTTAACTCAACAATCCATGAGGACTGCAAATAAAAGCAAAGGATATAAACACTAAGATAATTATATTGAACTAGAATTCCATGAATGCTTAATTCGCTTATGTCTTAACAGAAAAACTGAAGGTCTAAGATTGGATTAAGTTAGGATATGATGGAGAAAAAAAGGATAAAAATAAAGTTTTAAATTTGTTCTAATACTGTAATTCTTACAACTTTGTTGTTTTAGAATCGGCTTCAATTTGGGATACAAACAAATCATATCTTAAAAAAATTTAAATAAGTAAAAAAAACAGACAAAATACAGCAATTAGCTCAAAGACATTAAGCAGCATTTTCAATTACAAGGCTGAAATTTTAATCCAAGTTATATTATTTAAAACTGAATTATCTTCAGTGTAAGTTTTAAAATGTTAAGCAGAAAAGGAATAACCACACTGGGATCTGAAGTGGGCAGAAAATAATGACAAAAAACATTTCTCACCAATTACTATTATCCACTGCATCTCCAAATCCTGGAGTATCAACTATTGTAAGCAGCAACTGAACACCACCTTCTTTGATTAAAACTTTGGATTGCTCCACCTGTAGAGAAAGTGGTACAGATGTTAATTATATATTAACCTACAGATAAGCAAAATATGGACACTCAAGGATATCAAAACCAATTTGAAAGCTATTTGCAAATTAAATCTACTGCCACATTTTCTTCAAAATCAATGCTTGTGAACATTGTAGACTTGATTACTTGAATGAAAAGAACATATGTAAATAATATGCTAAACTATTGGCAAGTGTCCTTCAACTGTTTTTTATAAGTACGAAAATGTCATTTTTAAAAGGGGGTCCTAAACTATAACCACGGTTAGTGGCATTTAAGAATTTCTCCAACTACAAGCTCTGCATCAGAATGTATATATGATTCACCTGGGGCATATGCTACTGCTAAAACAAACTCACTTTTCAGGAGCCAGAGAAACATTGGCTTAAAAATGGGAGATACTTCTCCCAAATATTACCATGTTTATTTGTAAAGGCCAGAGGCCTTACGTATCTTGAGAAGCAAAAACTTAAAGAGGCAAGACTTGTATTCAAAACTGAGTACCAAATGCCACAAAACAGCATAAATGTAGACTAGATTAAGGAAAAAATGGGGTGGGGAAGCAACTTCAACAATTTAGGCAGAGTACCAGAATCTGGAATAGCAAAGTTACTACTGAATACATGATGCGTAGAAGAACATAAAGGCACTGAGACACTAAGGCTAAGATGTCTGAAAAAACAGTCAATGGCAACAAGGTCCAATCAAAGTTGTGAAATGATGAAACTGGTTCACATCCTCATACCCAACACAATGGTCACTTGGCAATTGTGGCCATTTGCCCTTGAAATGTTAATGAGTACAACTAAAAAGTGAATACTTTTGTATCACTTGAATAAACAAATTTAAACAGGCTGCATGCATAGTGACTGCCACATTGAACAGCATAGGTCTACTGAAATCAAGAACTTTTAATAAAAGCAATTTATTCAAAAACAAAACTTACTAAAATTTGGGGGTAGAAAGTTAACAATTCAAACTTGAGTGTTTAAGGGGCTTGTTTCCTATCTTGGAGTATTACTTCTAGAGCAATATTCTTCAAATATTTTGATTTTGGCATAAATTCTTGATAAAAATTAATAGTATATATTACTGATAATCTGAATTTTAAATATCAGCAAGAATTAATGTCTCCATAAATTAAAAAAGTGTTAATATATTAACTTTTCATCAATGTTAGATTATCCACACACAAAAAGTAAATAATTTTATCTAATCCACCTAAGGAAATTCCTATTATAACTATTTTGTGATCTTTTTAATAAAAAGCAATCTGGTCAAATCTACATATACAGATTTTTGAATTCACTCAGAGCTCCTTCATAAAAGGTCATGGATTTATGATAATTGTCAGTAAAAATAAAATATCCAAATAATAGTGGGTTTTTTTTTTCACTTGATGTAAATGTAATTGTTCTACAAGAACATTCTTCGGGGCTAGAGAGATGGCTCAAGGGTTAAAACTTTGTCTCTCAAGCAGAAGGACCTGAGTTTGAATCTCACATAAAAAAGTCAAGCAAAAACTGGCAACGATAGCACTTGCAATTCTGAATGGTAGAACTAGGGAAATCACAAAGGGAAGCAAAAAGAAGGTAATATCAATCCAAGATGATTCCTGAAGTCATACTTCTCTATCTTTCTCTCTCTCTCTCTCATGCACGCACATGCAAAATAAATAAATGTAATTTAAAAAATATTCTTCCAATTTAATTTCAAACTATTTTTGATTACTTATTAAAAATTTTCGTGACTTTAGTAACACATATATATTATTAACCACACATCTTCACATAATAGCTTCAATTTTAAGATATTTTCTTATTTTAGGAGAAATCAAGAACTAGGGCAGAATGCTTATCTAATATGTTCAAGGCTCTGGGGTTCATTCCCTAGTACCACTTCTCCCCAAAAGCCTACCTGTTTATTGTCTTGGTATGAAAAACAAATGTCTTATATTCTTAGACAAATCTGCTTATACAGATTTCTTTTCTTTTCTATCCTATAAAACTCTTCATATCCACACATGGTCAAATACAAAGAAGTCAGCAACACATGGGAAAGTTCCAGAAAACATAGCTGCAAACATTAGTGCCACTCACAGGCTCTAACAGTGTCCTATCATCTGGTTTTGCAAGTATCCTTATGGGATTCATGGAAAACAAATTAATTCAAGTCCAGGAATTTCAAACTTTTCTTAACAAATCTATTCCAAATGGCCACTTTCCCATGCACTTTTGTTAAGCAGGTCACATCAACATATTTTATAGCAACACTCAGAGTTCTCTAAAATTAAATGCATAACCTAATACCAAAGGAATGAAACAAGGTCATTTTCAATGTTTCTCTCTGGAAAATAAATCAAACTAAAGTCTATTATGTTGTTTAGATGAGATTAACTTACTGAAGCATTTTTTGGCTCTCTGAATTCCAGAAACCAAACATACCTTTATTTCTAGTATCATTCTCTTTTTCAAACAGGGAGAAATCAAACTTTCAATGCTTATTATTCAACATAATAACCAAAATAACTATAAAGTACATTAATCATTTCTAATGCTCATGAGACATTTATAATCTAATGTTTACTGAACATTTAGTTATTAGAAGAAGCAAAAATGTATTATTCAGTTAAGTGTATAACACTGCAAGGCTGAAATTTTCCATCAAGACCTTATCTTTACCTATACTTGCTCAGGAAGTGACATTATGACCAAAGTTCAGAGAAGACATGAACACATTGAAGACATGAACCCTTGACTCAAACATAGGAAACACTTATTTTTACGTATTTAATGCCTACAAGATAAAATACCATCTTCAAAGTTTCTTCATGAAGCCTAAGAAATAAAAGACAGCTGTGATTCTAGCATGCAGGAAGCTAAGTCTAAGGCAAAGGCTGCACTGTGAGCCTCCATTTCAAAAAAATAAAACAATGCAGTGAAAAAGAAATGACCAATAATAGAATAGTTATATCTAAAGAGTAGATCACTTCTCAATACAACTCAGAATTGGTTTATTTTACTGAGAAGAAAAAGTCCATTCTAGACTTTAATTGTGCCTTCTAGTCAAATTCCTTGATTAGATTTTGTATTAGCAACTAACTTCCCCACCAAATTCTTTTCTATATCAGATTCTATGCAAGATTAACCCATCTACATACCTTTCTGTTTCTACACCATAAAAATATATAACCCTAAATCTTTCTTTTTTTAATTTATTCAATTGTGCGCGCGCGCGCGTGTGTGTGTGTGTGTGTGTGTGTGTGTGTGTGTGTGTATGTGTATGTACATGTGTGTGTGTAGAACCACGGACGAATTCGGGAACCACCATGGACTGCCTCCACCTCCTCCTTTACTCTGCCCTGGGATTCACAGGCTCCGCCCTACCAGGACCAGAAACGCAGGCCGCCCCCCGCTTCCGCCTGGCGTCTATACATGGTGTCTAGGATCCCAACTCAGGACCCTCCACCTGCAAGGCAGAAGCTTAACCCCCTGAGCCACCTCTCCAGCCCCACCCTAAATCTTAACAGACATTTCTTTGCTGTCTAATCCTCCTTTTTTGTGTTCTTTAGTCTTACGCCACTACCCTTTTCCAGTGTGGCTCTTCCAAAGTCACCTACTCTACCATGTCTACCACATTACTCATCAAAGCCAATGAGAATATTCCCTATTTCAATCAATATTGAATTTTCTCTACTGCTCAGTGAATAAATCTTTCTTAAGGCTAATTTCGCAATTATATACTGGAGATCTGATAGCTTTCCATTTTGAAGTCATCCTGCCAACTGTTTACACTATTTTCCATGTATGTTCAATGCCTCATCTTTCAGGAACTAATTCGCTAGAAGATAAAAATCATTCTCAGATCTCTTGGGAATAATCATTCATATAATTATTTAATAGCTATTCATCTGGTCTCATATTCACTCCCAGCTATTCCTTCCTGTCTTTTTCCTCATGGTTATGACTCATCTTCACTGCCTGCCTGACTATTTGCCACTTTCAACCACTGTCTCATGCCATTCTACCACTGCACTAATACTAAACAGACCAGGTAAGCTGTCAGTCAAGAACTTAAAACTGAAATAGACTTAATTTTGAATAAAAAAAAAATCCAAGAATAGTTCAAAATACTTGGTAACAAAAAATGATCTTAGAAAGTAAAAACTGTGAAGTAACTGCTACATACATTTAACAATAGAAATGTTATTTGCGTTGGGATCTATATTTGTGAAAAGAATATGAAATATAGCTTAACTGTTCAGTTTCCTGTCACCTCATTCTCATCATGGGTGGGAAAAAAAAACATATGAACTAAGGCAGAGGATAACATGGTATTGTTTCATCCACTTTAAAATGTTCTTGAAAAACTCTCCTACTTTCTCCCCAAAAGAGAGAATAAAATTAGTTTGAGACAGGCCAGGAACAGAGCAGAGCAGAGTAGAACAAATAAGTGCAAATTCCATGGAGGGGGGGAACACATGCACATAGGCACATGTGTTATGTGTGTGTGTGTGTTACTGCCTGTGGAGACTAGAGAAGGTAGTCAGGTGTCTTGAGACAGGTTTTCATTGAACTTGGAGCTAGGCCCAGAGATGCTCCTGATTCCAACACCCCCAATACACAGTGCTTGAGTTAAAGGCTTTTTATAACCACACCCAGTTTTTCTGTGGGTTCTGGAGATTTTAATTCAGGTACCAATGCCTGTATAGCAAGCTCCCTAACCCCAATGAGCCATCTCACAAGCCTTACAAATAAAGGATTAGAAATACAATCCCAAATCAACATGTACTCAAACCTCTAGTACAAAGAGCTCCATGACAAGAAGTGCTTAGCTGAAGGGTCTTTGGTCCAATACTGGAGGATAAAAATTAATCACCAAAAGTTCAAGTGAGAACTTCACCTAAATCAGAATCATAAATCAAAAAAAAATCTCAGAACCAGCTCTCTATTCAGTGTAATTGATTAACTGGTAAGACTGTAAATATGAACAAATTTCTCTCTCAAAATCTAAGTCTCTTGAAAATAATGTTCAGTGAAGAAAAGATGATACTGTAGTTAGAGACAAGGTATTACTTCCAAGGGCATATTCATTTAGTAGACTAATAGAGCTGCAACAAGATTGATAGGCAGCTAGCCAATTGTAAAAGATGATCCCATACTCCAGGTTCTAGAATAACTCTATCCCATAAACATCATGTTCTTCCCTGGTAAGTGAGCAAAAGAATTTCTATATTATATAAAGAAATGCCACGTTTCAGGAGTCAGTCAGGACTTTCCTAGAGAAGGATTTCTCTGGATTCAAATGAAGATCAATTTGGCCCTCAAATGTAATAGGTCTTTTTTTTTTTTTTTAGTTAAGTATTTAAAAGTAGCAAAAGGTTCTGAGAGTCAAGAAAAAATTCGTAACAGATGAGAACAGCTTTAATAAACTGAAGACAAGTGACATCTTTTCTAGAGTTGCTAGACTGGGCTAAGTATATACAATGTTTAAAATGTTGAGAGAAGGTATTTAGACAAGGAACAGCGTGAGAATCAGTAAAATACAAGAAACAGTAAAGTAACTGTGATAGATTCAGGTGTCAACTTGACAGGTGCAGGCTGAGTTGGGGGCACAGCTGTGAAGAACTAAGTAAGTAAAGCCCTTGAAAAAGCCTGCAGGTGATTACTTAATTGATCTGGAAGACCCAGACCATAGTGCATAGTGCTTCCCTGGGGTAAACTGGATAAAAGAAAGTGCAAGGAAGAGAGACTTGCTTTTTTTTTTTTTTTTTTTGCCTCTTATCCCCATGTCCACTTGCTTTGCTGAGTCCACTACTGGTCTCTTGCCACCTTCTCCAACACTGCTTTCAGCACATGTCTGGGTCTAGCTCTTCAGTCCTCTGGGGTGATAGAGATTCAAGAATTTCCACGAATCTTTCCGTCTTCTAAGATATTCAGCTCAAGAACTGAGAAGCTACAAGCAACTATTATTGGACTACACTGACTTTATTTTGAGTTAATTTAATAAAGTTCTTTATATATATTCCGTATCATCAGTTCTGTTCTTCTAGAGAACCATAATACACCCTGTGGTACCAGAAGTGGTTCTGGAGAAACGGAATTGTAAGGATGAACTTCTCTAGCAGGCATTCATCAAAAACATGTTGATGAAACCTAAACAGCTAATAATTAACCTTACTACAAAGGAGGGAATATACTGAAGCAATGAAAGGCCATATATTTATAAACACAACAGAATGCTCATTATATTATTCTCAGTATATTAGCGAAACACTGAAAATAAAACAGTCTACACAAGAATATTACCCAGTGATGATTCAGAAAATGAAATATTAGCAAAGTCATGGAATCAACTGTGGTACATCTATACAATGGAGTACCACTCAGCTATCAAAAAGGATGAATTACTGGAATTTGCCGGGAAATGGATGTCATTAGAAACAATTATATTAAGTGAAGTATCCCAAACCCAGAAAATTAAGCGCCGTATGTACTCCCTAATAGGTGGCTCCTAGTACCAAACCCACCCAGCCCACCTTGAGACACTCATAGGTAAATCTATATATTACCTACAGTAATTGCAAGGATTATGAACAGGAGGGATGGAGGGCCACACCAGAAACAAGGAGAGAAATGACCATGTTACAGTAGAGAAAATAGGCCTCCATCAAGGACTGCAAGTAAGTAATGTGACACCTGGTTAAGTTCACAGACGTTCGTTCCTGATCATTTACAACTAAGGGGGTATGATCCCACCAGAAGGGGAGGGCATATAGTCTGGCAGATAAAAAGTAACCATTTTGCAAATGGGTGATTGACTCCTCCCTCACTGAGGTTTCCTACTTTTATTACATCTACCCTTGAATGTGCTCTTATAATAAGACTCCAGTTTAACAGCTTTTTGTCTCTGGCCAGGGGGTGACATACAGTGCCCACCAGGATGGAGTGAAGGGCATTGCAGGAGCAGCAAAAATGCAAAAGAAAATCAACAAACCACAATCCAGAACTTCAGAGACTCTATATCAACCACCTAGAACTAGGCCAGACTAATCTCTCCCCATCCTGAAGCTCAGGGACATTTGCGGAAGAGGGGGTGGTAAGAGTGTAAGAGCAAAAGGATGGGAGGAGCAATGATTTGCAAGATACTCCACACAAGTTAGGGCTGAAGCAATCATAATTGGACTTTGCATGCCCTGCGCATTGTCCAACACACTATTGACCTCACAAAGTCTAGCATCTGCTAAAGGCACCAAGATCTTTGGAGGCAAGGGATTGGCAGCCACAGAAGTGTTCCTATGCTTAAGGGGAACACGGGAAAGGGTTCAGGGAAATGCCACTGGATCCTTGTACGTCATCGGAGAGGAGGGCCCAGAGGAGAGTCAGGCATGCACAAGAAAGGACTCTCTAGAAATTGGGGCGGGAGGCACTGGGGGATGGGGAGGGACGGGTGAGGGGAAAGGGAGCAGGGGGTTCGAGGGGAGGAGGAGGGAGGGAGGGAACTGGTGTACCTATTAAGTTTGTATGAACTGAATAATAAAAATGTATTAAATAAAAAAAGAAAATGAAATATTAAAGTCATATAATCATTAGTGAAAGAACAGGATATAACTGGGCAGACAAGGTACTGCTTGTAAACCTGGAGATGTGATATGATGGAAGGAGAGAATTCCTTGAAGTTATCTGTTGACATCCATTCATGTGCCACATGACACATACTCATGTGCCATGACACGTATACATTCTTCCTCTCTAATAAACAAAAAAGTTATTTTGAAAAAAAAAAAAAAAAAAGGAAGAAAGAAGAGTATTCCTACAAGAGGTTCAAAAAAATACCCCAAATGAGAAACACACAGCAGCTTTCTGGGATGTTGCAAATTTAACCTAAATAAAACTCTATGCTTTAGTTTGTGCCCATTTTTTTCCCCAAAAAGCATTTTTCTGATAAAAGCTTTCTAAACCTTTCCAAAGTGAAATAAAAAGGAAAATGGGGTGGGGGGAATCCCATATTATGTGAAAAATCAGTGATAATTTGACATGCATCCTGTGTAATGAATTTTTTTTTTTACAATATATGGTCCATGGTTAAGTATATTGTGAGCAAACTCTCATTGAGTAAATATTTTGTCATATAGCATGTCAAGCTTTTTATTAGTGCACTAAAATCCTGAAATTATGTATGTTAACAATTCCATCTGCTAAAATACTAGCAAAAGTTACTGGACAAGTGAACAAATAAAGATACAGGCTGAGAAGATGGCTCTACTAGTAAAGTTCTTGCCATAAAAGACTCCCAGTTTCATTCCCCCCTAATGAGAAAAGACTGGATAGGAGGCATGTGCTTGCATTCTAGTTCTGGAAAGGAGAAAAAGGTTTCTGGAGCTCGCTGGCAAACCAGTTTAGACGTAAAGAGCTACAGATCAGTGAGACCTGACTCCAACAGGGTGGATGGATCCTGAAACAATACTCAAAGCTGCCACCTGGCCTCCACAAACAAGCATGTGCTCACATTTCACGTATATTCTCACACAGGAACATATACATACATGCAAAAGAATAGCTAAAAGAAGATTCTGTTGTCTTTATTAAGCAAAGTAAAATGGATAAACACAAAATTTTCATGACTTCACTCACTGCCATCATCTTTAAGCTTGCAATTTACTGAAACTTCTGATACCAAAAGAATACCTCTGAATCCAGTTTACAAATCTAACCTAATAAACAGCAATCACCATTTGAAAATAAAAAAAAACACTACCTTTTAGTATTATTTAGTAACTAGCATTATATCATAATATGGCCAATATTAGTTTTCTATGTTTTTAATGACCTCTATTATCTCATGACTACAACAAAGAGAGGGATTCTTTAGGTCTTCATTTACTCTTTGCTCTTTACTTGGAACAACTATCTATGTCAGAATTTAAAAGGAAAAGCAAAGGGACTATCCATGTGACTCAAGAGCAGAGCTCTTGCATAGCTCAGCTTGCTCGTAATCCTGGGTTCAATTCCCAACAAAACAATAAAAAGAAAATGCAAATAAACTGAAGAAAACTGGTAATTTTTTTGATAGTGTAATTTGTTGTTACCCATGAAGAATAGAAAAGGTAATCAACTAAAGAAAAGTTTAATCTATTCAACTGACACTCACTAATCAGTTATAGAGTGTGTGTGTGTGGTTTGACAGAGTACAGATGCTTGTATTTAAACCCGGTCTCTTCCATTTGTTAACTGCATGATCTTGTAGTGTTTATCTAACTTGTAAAATACAGACACAATTACCTTCCACTATTAAAACTATATAGTTGTAAGAATCAAGCAGTAACTCATTGTTAAATTTTTATATTGATATTAATGCAGACCTGACATTAAGATATCTACAGGAACAAATGAGAATTCAGAAAATTCTTTAACCAGAAATAATCACTAAGAATAGTTTTGGTAGGCCCACGATAACAGCTAACAGATTACTTTACACCAAATATATCTGAACTTAGGATGCCATACTATGGAATTCACTCAAAATTTCCAAGTTTACAAACCTTGAATCCAATACATATATCAAAGTCTTCTTTCTTAGAATTAAAATTATCAATATTTTATCAATAAAATATCAATCAGAAAGTAAACTGAGTAGGATGGAGTTCTTAAGAGCATATTTTTGGGGGAGTAATTTAAAGGTTATAAAAATTTATTATTCCTAAAGCAGAAAAAGCTAAATCAGGAAGAAATAAAAGCATCTTCTTACAAATTTATTCTTTTATCTGATGACTAAGTTGACTTTGCAATATGATAATGTGTGTTTCGATCCAAAACGGAGACAGTTCTTCCATCTTGTACACTGGTATAATCACTACCACTCCTTCAAATACAGCTCTGAGTTGGCATGCCTCAATAAAGCCCATGCAAGAACTATTCAATCCCTCCTCTTTGTACATGTGCTGTGTGCACTAACAATCCTTCTATCAACAATCTGGACCAGTACTACTAAAAATATTTTATGAGCCACATTAAAAAAAAAAAAACCTTTAAAATTTTCAGTAATCACTTCAAAATAAGAAAATGGTCAAAATAATAGATGCAACCCAATATGTCCAAAATGTTATTTATCATTAAACCATATCAAAAGCTGGTATATTTTTATACTACTTATTATATATTAAGTGTTCCAAGTCTGGAGTATATTTATAGAACATTTTAAGGTGTACTTACTTGCATTTCAAAAACTCAAGAGCCCCATGTAGCTACAAAGTACTATGTTGCAAAGTGCACATCTGGAGTTTAGAGGGCAGTCCTTTGCTATATAAAGTGAGATCCAGAAGCCAGCAATATTGGCACTACTTAACATCTTAGCATAAACTCAGTCCACCTTGGACATTCAAGAACAGAAACCATATTTAGTGTAACTCTAGGTGATCTGTATGTATAATCTTAAAGATTTAAAAGGGCCAAATCAGATCACACATATCATGGTTATTTTATATAATCGTGATTATCATTTAACTATAATGTAGTATTAATGCACTGCAACGGTGAAAATGTTTCATAAATGGGCTACCCAAAAATGGTAGACATGTGACACATGTTGCTACTGAGTACTTGAAATATGTCTGATACAACTCAGACACTGAATTTTTAATATTACTTAACTGTAACTGATTTAAGCTTGGCAAAATGTGAAAAGTAGGCATCCCAATGAACAACATAACTCTAGTTATTTCTTGTATCACAATGAAATCTCTACATCTTCAGGACAAATCTGGCAGGTTCTAGACAAGGTAATTCTTCTGATTAGAGGTATTTATGTTTGTACTTTTAATTTTATGATGTCAAACATATACCTTCCCTATAGACACATAAAAATTTCACCATAAATTTTGAGTGTTTATATCACTCTACCTTTGTTATCAACTAACAACAGCAATATACACACCTGTACAGTCTTTTTTATCCTATGAGAAGGACCTGGATACTCTGGAGAATACAGGTCTGTGAGGAATAATGAGTTGATTAATGTTGACTTTCCCAGTCCAGATTCACCTAAAAGAAATAGGGGAAAATTGGTCAAACTCAGCCATTTTATGCAATGAAATTTTTTGATGATACAAGTGACACTAGAAAATAAGTTACAGAGATTCCTTATGAGAACAAAATATCGTCCACAGTTTCACATGAACTCAAGAGTCATAGTACCAATATTTTTAAATAACTGCTCTATAATTTTACCATATAGGTTCTTTAAAATACATCTGATACTATAATTGACACTTTTTACAGAGTATATTCCTTGAGTCCAAAATCAGTCATTATGAAAAAGAGAAAAAGAAATCCTAATTGGCTTATATTTTGTTGCCTTAGTGAAATAGAAAGTTAGTGTACACATCTTTATTATAGACAATGAGTCACAAAAGAAAAAAGCTGTGTGGGGCTGGAGATGTGGCTCATGGGTTAAGCCTCTCTCTGCCTTGCAAGCAGAAAGTCCTGAATTCGGATCCTAGACCCCACGTGTAGACTCGGGCGGAAGCAGAGGTGGCCTGAGTTTCTGATCCTGGTAGGGCGAAGCCTGTGAATCCTGGAGCAGAGTAAACAAGGAGGAGGTGGAGGCAGTCCATGGTGGTTCTACACACACACACACACGCACACGCACAATTGAATAATACAAAAAGAAAAAAGCTGTATTTTAAAAAATACATATCTACTGATACAAAAAAAATTACTCTGCACTTCTAAGTCTCAAAATGTACTTTCTATTTACCCTGGAATACTAAACAGTGAAAGTTGAAGCCCATCTATCCATCTACCCATCCACCCATCCATCTACCCATCCACCCATTCATTCATCCATCTATCCACCCACCCATCCATCCACCAAAATTGAAAGAGAAAAAAAACTTAAATAATTACTTTTTGTACTGAGGTAGGAGGAAGCCAAGGCAAAATTTGCACTTCAAACACATGTTCTTCAACTGTGTCTAATATAGCACCACGTATAACATTCATTTTTACCAAAATATAAATTCCAGGTATACATTAACTCAGGGTTAAAATAGCTTATAAGTCATAATATGATCAATAATGTAGCAGAGCTGAAGTGAAGTAATTTTAAAACAATAGGTATGTTTAGCCAGAATAACATTTTTATGTCTAGGCTAAGTTCTTTTTAAATTAGCTCAAAAAAGAGGACTGGAGAGGTGACTCAGGGGTTAAGACTTCACCTCCCACACAGAAGGTCCTGAGGTCAGATCCCTGGTCACATGTAAAAATGCCAGAAGGAAACAGTGGTGGCTGCACCTCTAGCCCTGTGGATGGAGCCTGGGAAATACCAGAGCAAAGCAAAAAGGGGGTAGCAATCTAGGATGATTCCCAGAGTTACCCTTGGGCCTCCACAGGGACACACAATGCCCTCTGATACATATACACAATAAATGAATGAATAAAGAAAGAAAAAAAAAAAGAGGCAAGGTTCATTCTAAGTAGTCTGGGTCTACCTCCTTAAATGAAGAAATGGCATTTTTCCTGTATATACATATATCTGAAATATTTGTTGCTGCCCATACTGTTTCTCTCCTAACTGTACCATTTTAAATACAGGCAGGAAGACTAGAATAAAGTCCAAGCATTGGTAGTAATCAGAAATATCTGTGGTATTTAGAAATGCTAACAAAGTTTTAATATTTAAAGAATATTTTGTGAAGTTGAATAAGAATTACCACTTAACATTAGAATTAGGCTTACTTTTTATTTATAACTTGTTACTTTTTTGTCATAGAACGTAAAATAAGCAAGTCAGAGGAAAAAAGGTAAGAAGAAAAATGAAAGCCTCAAAGGCAGCACAATAAAATGCAAATAGTGGCCACTGGGCTACAGAATGGTAAAAGTACAAGGGGTTTCATTTATTTAGCTTTCTATGTTTTTGTGTTGATAATTTCCTTCAAAAACATTCTATTTTCTTAATTTGAAAAGCATCCTCAGTTTGCCAAGTGAAACAGAAAACATATGCTAAATGCTCATGATAGTAGGGAAACATTAGAATAACTGGAAACTAATGGAGTAATAGTGAAAAATGGTGAAAGGTCTACAGCAACAAAACGAATAATGCCCAAGTAAGAAAAACCACAAAGCTTTCGAGATATTTTTCTTCATCTAGTTCACCTCTTTATGGTTTGTCTGGGTCTCAAGGAATCAAGTCCACTGGTTATCAACTCCTTCCCTCAAAACAGAAGACAGCATTCCTGACTTCCAGCACTTTAACCTCCTACGGATCTATAAATACTGGCCCTATCTTGTCTAAACCAAGGTGGGAGAAGTAATAGGTACTATTACCACTTCTAAAAACTTCAATGTAACTACAAACACACTCAGCCTGGAGGATTATAAACTAGGCTATCTAATGATCAGAAGGAACAGAAGAATCTACAGGAAATTAACCTTCAAAGATAACCATGTAAACATAAGAAACACACATGCAACAAGAACTTGGGAAAAGTGAACATTCATGGCAAATTTTCAATCTTAGCACTAATGACATTTCAGAATGTAAAATTCTTTACTGTATTTATTGCAGAATGCTTAGCAGCATCTCTGGCTTTTAGTTGTTTTTAATGATCCCTTTCCCAGCTGGAAAAAAACAGTATCTCTAAATACTGACTAAGGTCGCTGGAAAGGGACTCTTCAACATTTTAAATATCAGAATCCTCTAGTACTGAAATGTTCTGGGTAAAAATGATGGTGGGGACAGTGATAGCCAATAAACTATCGGTTCTTCAGTTTGCATTTCAGAAGCACTGCATCACTTAGTCTTTATAAACACATAAGGGAGATACAAGTATTGCCATCATCATGTGAAAGTGAAAAGCCTCAAATAACTTGCCCAGGACTACATGGCTAATGAATGATAGAACCAATAGACACCAGACAGACTCAAAAGCACATATATATCCTCTCTAAGTATACATATGCAATTTATTTTATCTCATTTACCCATTTGGACTCTGTCACCAAATTCCCAAGTCTTTTCTTAACTTGATTAACTATGTTGGATCAAATGTGGAAGGAATACTTCATCAACTTTTAAATTCTGATTCTGCAAGTATTAGACACTTTCAATGAAGTGCATTCCAACATTGTTCCTATTAATACCACACATTGTGAACCCAAATCATCTTACCCATTTTTTGACCTTAGAAGTCCATGTAATTTTAAGTAAGTAGTTGTGTACCTTTGGAAAAGACTAAAGGCAAATATTAGAGTAATCCCATCCACTCTCACCATGAACTGGTTTTCTGATTGTAAACAAACCACAATTTTTATGCATTAGTTTCCTTATTAGTAATATGCAGAAAACAGCAGTGTCTATACTATTAATGATCTAAGAGGAATGTGATCTTACATGAATTAATAATGGGTGGAAACAGTAGAAGGTATCTACTATTCAGTCTTTCTTAAGAAAAAAAAGAGACTTAAGCACAAACACTTAAGAGAAGATAGGCACCATCAAGGGGATCTACGTTTGAGATGGGCTGGTGATTTAAGAGTAAAATTGGCAAAATCCTACTGAAGTACAGTAGCCTCAACAAATAAAAAGGAATAAAGAATATGGCTATTCATAGTTTGAAATTTAATTTCTTCTCATATTTCCTAGAATAATAATTACTTCCATACCTAAATGTCAGACATTCTACAGCTGAAGGCAAAATACAGCAGTCTTGCTCTCATACTTCTAACTACAACTGATCCCTGGTCATTGGTTTTACTACAGGGAAAGAAGCTGTTAATGTGAAATAACAAAGAACTACAATCAGTCCTATAACTCCAGCTCATTAAGACAAAATTTGTGAGAACATACCATAAATTATTAAAAAATAATGTTTGAAATCTGAAATTATATTCCCTAATTTAAGGAAACTATTATCTAAGAAAATAAGAACAGAACATTTGTTTGTAGCATTTTCATTTCTTTATGAATAACACAAGATATTCTAGACAATCTGTTGACTAATTCAAATTAATATCCATTTTAATAACATTATAAGAAATTCTACACAATCTGCTGACTTATTTGAATTAATGTCCATTTTATACTTCATTATGAAATACTGTTACAGTATGCAACAAAGTCATTATCACTCCCTTATTACATTAAACTTCAATAGCAAGTGACAAATTTTAATTTTTTTCTGCCCTTGTTAAAATAAATTGTAATGTAGGCCAGCAACATGGTTGAGTGGGTAAAAGCGCTTGCCATGTCACCCTGACAAACTTGAGCTCCAGAACCCATGAAAGCCTGATGCAGTAATTCATCACTGTACTCTATGAAAGTTGAAAGTAATGGCAAGAGAGTTGCCCAGAAGTTTAAGCAGCTGGCCTAAAGTATGCAGAGCAGTAGAAACTAGAAACACTGCTTCAGTTAGGTGGAAAAAGAGAACAACTCACAAAAGTAGTCCTCTGGAATCTTCACACATGTACTGTGGCACACATGCATCCAACATATTATGTATACACAACAATTACAATATTTTTAAATTTAAAAAGATGACGACACAGGGAACTTGTCAAATGATACCAACATTTAAAGATGGTCAAAGGAATGGATCTTAATAAAGTAACATCAAAAAAACAGTTAACCAAGAGATGGTATAACAACATGGGAGATGAATTTCAAGAGGAAAAAAAAAGGTCAACAATGCCAAATAAGGGACTAAAGAACACAAAAAGACTAACTAATCTAACCTAAAGGAAATTTTGATCAAGGGGAGTAGTCTAGTGATGAGTCATTAAAGTAATGGATGGGAAATTTGAAACAACCAAATAAACAAAAACCTAGAGAAATCTATTTCATACATCCTTGAACACACTGACAGATAAGATAATCCTAAAAAACAAGTAAACGGGTTTTCCATGAAACTGTTCTACAATTACTGTAAAGCAAATTTACTTATTCTAGTTATAGTAATTGGCTATCAACACTAGATATGAAGTAACAATTTTGCTGGTTAACTAGCAGCAAAGATCAAACTAATCTCCAAATAACTGCCCTATTGGCCAAGTCAATCAACTTTTATTTGCTGTTTCTTTCTTACTGCACTCAGAAATTAAAATAATCTTTACAAACCCTATTTTAAGTACATAACTACAATTTTTTTTTCATAACTACATTTTTAGTTCTGGCTATTGCAAATTTTTTCTTCACAGTAGATCATTTTAAAGTTATCACAATTTTGTCATAAAAAGTACTATCTGACTTAGGCAACTGTTTGTAATACGACTTTTCTGTAAGCTTTCCCCCCAAAGAGCTGAAACTGACAACACAAAATACTATGTATGTGCTCTCTCCCTCAATGTTCCTATAAGTTGCAATAACTCATTCAATAAAATCTCCTCCCTTAAAAATCAAATATTGGGCTGGTGAGACAGCTTAGTTGGGTAAGGCACCTGCTTGCAAACCTGGTGACTTGAGTTGAATCCTTGGAAGCACACATGATATACATGTGTTCTCTCTTTCCTTTGATCTCTCTTTCTTAAATAAATGTTTCTCTGTGTCTCTTAAACAAAATATTTTATAAAAAGATATTGCTATTAAAAAAAAAATCAAGTATTCTTGGGGCTGGGAAGATGGCATACTTGAGTATGTGTGTGCACATGAAAACATTGAGTTCAGATCCTCAGCTCCCACTTCCGCCACAGACCTGACCAGTCCCCAACCCCTGTCTCGGTGCTAAGGTTATAGGTACATGTTGTCATGCCTGGCTCTTAATAAGGTGCTGGGGATCTGAACTTATGTCAATATAATATAAATAATATATCTTAACCAGCCATAGTCAAAATCATCTTAAGTAAACTCTCTTCAAATGGACTATAAAACAGAATCAAGTGTTCACATAATAAAACTTGGATGAAAAACAAGACCAAATTAAAAAAAAATGGAAAGTAACTTTTACTGCAGTATTGATATTCAATAAGAACTATTATAAATTATTTAGCACGCTTTTTTTTTTTTAATTCCAAGCAGGTATTTGTTTAATTTCAGTGCTTGGCTTCAATGCTATCCTACAGAGTAAGAAACTACCTGATGCTATTTCCTTTCAGAGAATTACCACTGGAAAAGAAATGTCTCTGGAGGTCAACTCTACCCACCATTTTTTCAGTGGTAATTTTCATGGGAGGGGAGATTGGGGGGAGGAAAAGGAGGAAGGGAGAAAAGATAGAGAAGAAAAGGACTTGGGGGGGGACAGAAATCCTATTATACAACTAAGTTAAATTTTAAAACAAACTCACAATAAAATAGATATTTACCAAAGCTATTTGGAATATTGTTTTTCTTAAATTTATTTGGAAAAATTTTTTAAAAAATTTATTTTAAAAAACCCTCCAAGTTAATAAATCATCTTACCTACTACCATAAGTGTAAATTCAAACCCTCTTTTCACTGATTTTCTGTACACTTGATTTGGGAGATTGGCAAATCCCACATAGCCTTCAAGGTTCTTCGGTTGCTAAGATGGGTAAAAAAGAGACAAGTTATTCCAATAGCAACATTATGTCATACATTTGAAATTCCCTTCATAAACCTATCTTTTTAATTATACAAACTATTATTCATAACAATCCAAACTGATTTTGCATTGTTTCCAATAAAGAAATTAATTGCAGAATGTGCAGAATGAATTAAGCATGAATTAATAAATATAATGATTAATTAAAACTCAAGAATGGAGAATTACAGCATCTGCTTCACGGCAGAGATTTTTCACACATTAAGTCAGTTACAAGATTCTGACCATCTGACTAAAGCAACAAAATAACAAAGGAGTTTCCATAATGGAAATATTCCAATGTCCTTTAATTATCACCTTTGGTCACATGATTAACTACCATGGGTATGAATTTCTTGAAATTTCTTCTGACTCATCAAATAAAATCAAAATGTTGTGCAGGAGCAGCAAAACTGCAAAAGAAAATCAACAAACCACAATCCAGAACTTCAGAGACTCTATATCAACCACCTAGAACTAGGCCAGCTTAGTCTCTCCTCATCTTGAAGCTCGGGGAAATTTGCGGAAGAGGGGGCGGTAAGAGTGTAAGAGCAAAAGGATGGGAGGAGCAATGATATATAAGATACTCTATACTAGTTAGGGCTGAAGCAATCATAATTGGACTTTGCATGCCCTGCGCATTGTCCAACCCACTGTGGACCTCACAAAGTCTAGCATCTGCTAAAGGCACCAAGAACCTTGGAGGCAAAGGATTGGCAGCCACAGCAGTGTTCCTATACCTAAGGGGAACACGGGAAAGGGTTCAGGGAAAGGCCACTGGGTCCTTGTACGTCATCGGAGAGGAGGGCCCAGAGGAAAATCAGACATGCACAAGAAAGGACTCTGGGAATTGGGGCGGGAGGCACTGGGGGATGGGGAGGGAGAGGGGTGGGGAGGGGGAGCAGGGGGTACGGGGGGGGGAGGAGGAGGAAGGGAGGGAACTGGTGTACCTAATAAGTTTGTATGAGCTGAAATAAAAAATAAAATAAATAAAAAAAAATAAAAATGTTGTGCTTTTAAACAATGAGTTCCTTATAAATTCTTGACAATTTTCATAATCAATTTCAATCAGCAAACATCTTTCAAGCTGCAATTCAAAGTGTCAAGTAAATGCCGCCACCATCTTCAAGGATGCGCAGGGCATGCAAAGTCCAATTATGATTGCTTCAGCCCTAACTAGTATAGAGTATCTTATATATCATTGCTCCTCCCATCCTTTTGCTCTTACAC
Organism: Typhlomys cinereus; assembly: GCA_023101885.1. Lineage (NCBI taxonomy): Eukaryota > Metazoa > Chordata > Mammalia > Rodentia > Platacanthomyidae > Typhlomys > Typhlomys cinereus. The sequence goes on from JALPQD010000507.1 coordinate 377,208, forward strand.
TCTTACCGCCCCCTCTTCCGCAAATTTCCCCGAGCTTCAAGATGAGGAGAGACTGACACAGGCTTTACAGTAAACTGAAATTCTGCTGGTCACAGGGATTTTTGATTCTTGGATGACCTGAACAACCATTTCATAAGTAATTAGAAAAACTGTGTTTGAAATTGGTGTAATAGTCTGATTTTTAAATTACCCATTGGTAAAAAAAACCATTCACAGTTCAGGTCTTACTGGTTAATTTCACATTAGAAACAGTTTTACTCATCATTAAAAAAATAATGGCAAAATATTCCTTAGAGGCATATATATCTCTTTCTGACATTTAAATTCTAACTTTAAAAACCTCCTAAGTTTAAGGCATCAATTTAACAAACTTGGATTTAATTTTAAAAAAAGCCTACATTCTTAGCTAAAATCGTACACATGTAGATGAGTATTACTTTCATAACTTTCCTCTTTTCCATTTGTATTATCTAACTTTTAACCCAAATGCTAGTAAGTCAATACAGAGAATTAAAAGCTTAAATATAAGTGTTACCAAAATATAATATTTAAAAGCCAAATATTTGAAAGCCTATTATGAGTAAAGCTAAAAATGTGTTTTATGATGTTTAAGGTTCATAATTCATCAATCATAAATTTAAGTTAATTTAGACTGTTAAAAAAATCTTAGTATTATGTAATACTCACAGCTACTTTGTAAAGGAAAAATTTCCATCATTCCAGAGTTCCAGATTCCAGCATAACAAATTCAAAGATGAGCAGAGACAAATTCCAAGAATTATAATGGCATATTCAGCCCAAGCAGGAGTACGCAAATCCATTGGAACATATAGCAAAAGACAGAAAAATCAAAGTTACTTACATGTAACTCAAAAATCTACTTATATGTAACTCAACAAATCAGAGGTAAAATACAAATAAACTGAAGACAGACTCTTTTCACTAGATGTTAACATAATGCACTTGCACACACAAGGAAGGGGTAAGAATGCTAAAAAGTCTAGTGAGTGTAAATTCATTTAGCAGCTCCCTTGTGAAAATATAAAACAAAGAATGTCTATCTTTTTATAAAGGCTAATTATTATACCTTATACTTGTAGTCTTACAGGAAATGACAGGAAAGATGCACAGACGAATGAAGTTTTAGGAAGATATACTGTGAATTTCATGTAACTGTACTGTCAATTGATGAACTAAGCTAGCTCAATCAGATGAACATAAACATTTTAACTAAAATCTTTTTGTACAATGCTTTTTAGATTTCAAGTTCTATAAATTTTAAGTTCAGAATCAGGAGAAATGTAGATTGTGCTTATGGGAAAGGGAAGGAAACTAAAGATGTTAAGTAGAAAGGTAAATTTCCGCTTTAAAAATTGGAAGGCAATTAAAGAAGAAAAGACATCCTAAGATAAATGTTTATTAGTATGAGTTTATACTGATATAAATCTGAGCTACCTCACATTTCACTACCTACTACAAATAATTTGAAGGAACTAAGGTATTACTTTTATTAATATTTGTACTTGAATTAATTAAATTTACAAAGTGAGAATTCAATTTTAGAGTTAGTTAACTGCACATTATTTTTCCATAATAGCCATTCAATTACTTTTCATTTCCCAAAAAAGTAAAATAGAATGTCCAAATAATGACCTGGAGTGCTTTCAACCTTAATGTCATCTTCTAAATAACTTGGGGTAGCTTCTATAAATCCCCAATGATCTGCTTACACTCCAGATCAATTACATCAATCCGGAAGTGAACATTGTTAAGCTTTTCATACTTCAAAAGTGCAGCCATACTTGAGAACCACTAGCTGGCAAGACTCAGTGTAGGTTAGGCTCCCTTGTTATGCTGGTCTCTTATTATGTTTCTCCTTCCTCATTTTCTAATCATGTTGGACCTCTAACTATTCCCTAAACACAGGAGGATGAATTCAATTCAAAACCTGTTGCTATCCCTATGGAGAGATTATTATTATGCAAATGTCATTATGATACAGGCCTGCCCTATTTAAAATTAACACACTCCTCAACTTAGCATTTTACTAATTGCTTTACTAATTGTATTTCTCTTTAGTGTTGAGTGTCATCTAATACAGATATTACTCATCTTGTTATTGTGATTCCTATCCCATTCCCCACCTTCTGCCATGAACTAGAATATAAACTATACCAAAGCATACACTAAATGAACTTCAAAAATTGTGACTTTAGGTGCCTGCCCCTCATGGCACTCCACGTATGGAGTCCTTGAGTTCTCCAGGGTGCCTGCCTCTCATGGCACTCCAGAGTCCATGATTCTTTATCAGCTCCATGCCCCTCATGGATTCCATACCTGGAGTCCATGAGTTCTCCAGCACACCCTTGCCCCTCATGGTACTCCACGTCTGCAGTCCATGAGTTCCATTCTTTCTCTCCTCTAATAAAGTCTACCTTAAACCTCAAAAAAATTGTGGCATTAAAAAGGGGGCCATCTGAGAGAATTGAGTTTCGGAAACTTGTTGTAATTTTGTTTGCAGCTTCGAGGAAACCACCAGACAAAAAGCATCACGAAACCATCTTAGACACAATGAGCCTGTCTTTTCCATTGACTAATACTCAATAAAGTCTTTGGAGTTCATAATACTATTTTAAGGTTGAATTAAGGAAAAGGAAAGAGGAAGGAGGGAACTGGTGTACCTATTAAGTTTGTATGAGCTGACATAATAATAAAAAATGTAAAAAAAAAAAAAAAAGAAAAAAAAGAAAAGGAAAGAGTATTCCAGGCAAAAGGTGGGTCCTAAACTATAGATAACTTTGATACTTCCAGGAAAAAAGAAGTAATACCAAGGTGAGAATAAGATCAGGGAGGCAGGCAGGCAGGCAGGGGTCAGATCATGTGGGACTCAGTCAAAGTATAAGTCTGGGTATTATTTTAGGTATGATGAGAAACCACTGGAGGTTTCTGCACAAGCAAGTGACCTGATTAGTGTTTTAAAGATAACTCTCCCTGCTTAATAAGAAATAAGAGCTAAGCAGGATAGTGCTGTAGTGCAAAAAAGAGTATACTGAACTAATTATCCCAGAATTTGCACACAAGTTATCCTTGAAAATCCAAAACTAAATGTCTGAAATTAACCAGGCACCAAAATATGACTTGAAGAATATTTTAATAGTATAATACTAAGGCATATCTCATAATAATCTTCCCCTTATGATAAATCTTAAAACAACGCCCTGATTTTTTTGCAAATAAAATATTCAAACTATCCTTGTAAAACATAGTCTCTTAATAATGAAATGTTATTTATATATGTGGTATTTATAAGAATGTGAATAGAAATTATTTTTTAACCAGACTTCTACCAAAACACCTTTAAACTTTGAATGTACTCATTAATCTCAAGTCAATAATTAAACAGCAACATTAACTCTTTTCTAAAGACTTATATTTGGAAAATCTTTTGGCTGAGATACAATTTTTACATCAAATTTATATTTAAGAAAAAACCAACGAGAACCCTATTGATTGATGGAAATGAAATATAACATTGCATTGGACCTGAATTTATTTAATCTTATTTCTTGAAATGTTTAAAGAATTCATCCTTATTTTCTTGCCATGTATGTATCCTAAAGACTACAGTTCCCACTATCTTAGTATCTAAGATACTGTTGTCATATATGACTCCCTGGTAAGTAAGAAATAAGAGTGTTTTCTAATTTCCAACACTGAAAAACAATGTAAATTATTTTGAAATCTACTAAATATGCTTTTTGATAACAAATTATGGGGAGTTGCAACAGAATGGAAGGAAGCCTAATGAAATTTAGAAGTTGAGAAAATTCTATCCAAACCTAGACTGCCTCAATTCCTGCATCTACCACATCTTTAAAAATGCAATGTTCAACAAAACCTAAAATGATTAGTAATAATGTAAACTTCAAATTACATTATTATGTCCAGAATTCTACTTCTTCTTTTGAAATTGCACTTAAAAATAAAACAAAAGAGTTATCTTTAAAACACTAAAACAGGGGAGGGTGAGCAGAGGGGTGGGGGGGGAGGGAGGGAGGGAACCGGTGTACCTATTAAGCTTGTATGAGCGGAGATAATAAAAAAATGTTTAGGGGCTGGAGAGATGGCTCAGGGGTTGTGACTCTGTCTCACAAGCAGAAGGTTCTGAGTTCGGATCCCAGGTCCCACGTTAAAAAAATAATAATAATAAAATAAAAAAATAAAAAAATGTTTAAAAAAAATAAAACAAGTTACAAAGCTCCAAGAGTTACATGAATAACACTATTTCAAAGATAAGCATTTGACTTTAAATTCAACCCGCTTTCTTTTGGATTTTAACACATATGAAAAACTGAGCAGACACAATTGCACAAGGCTGCAGCAGTTCAAGTTACCAGGGAAGTTGGGGCAGATCACTTGAGTACATGATTTCAAGGCCAGCCTGGGCAACAGAGTGAGATTCCAAGTTAAAAAAAAAAAAAATTAACTAGCTAATTAATTATAAAAAATGCTACGTATTATTTTTAAAAGATATATTAATACAGGAATTTACTTGACTGTACCTTAATGTTCCTAATAAAAGTGTTACCTCACACACAGTTAACAACTATCTGGTGCTTGCTTACTTAACCGAATCCCTACTGTCTCTCACATAACCCAAGAAAAAAGTTGAACTTCAACCGCCATTTAAATGTTGCAAATACTTCATATACAAATAGTCTAAAAGTACATACATATTTAATATGACCACTAAAATATTACAAGATCACACAGGCATGTCTCTCGCTCCCAAATATTTAAAGGTTCTTTCTGTATGCCTCCAGCTACAATTTTTACTGAAAAGGACAACTGATTATTGATAAACTAACACTTTTTTCTCAAATCTTTTTGTCTCAATTTATTGACAAGATTCAGCATTATCTTTATAAATATATGCAACAGACAAACTACATTTTTAAATAACTTTTTTCCTCTATTCTGAATTTAGGATTCAGATCTTGTTAAAATTTCTGATCTCAGTCTTACTCATTCACCTGACATATAGATAGCAACTTCATCCATGAAACATGTCAGGCATTTACCTGCATACAACTCAAACACTTAAAGAAAATAAAATGTAATATAATAACAGTAAATATTGTAATAAAAAGCTATGAGAACATAAAAAGAAGGGTGCTTCATTCTGTTCTACAGTCAAACTATTAGTCTGAAGGAACAGTAGGTCTTTGGTCTAATTACAAATGAGAGCAAATGCTAGAAAATATGGGCTCAAGTAGGTGGGATTTTCACTACAGAGGCTGGGGAGCAAGAGTAGAGTTAACTTAGTCAACTATTAACAGTTCAATACTACTTTTGTTAGGGTCTAGAAACTACGACTCAGTGTAGTTAAGCAAAAACCAGAGGATAGGACTTTTGGAGAACACTAAGGAACACAGAATACCTTTACCTTGAAAACTTATAGAAAACATTCAAAGATGTGAAGTAAAAAACAAACATATTGAACAGTCTCATTAAGTCCTATGTTTAGCTACATACATATTTCAGAAAAGTACTGGCAAAGTACTGGCAAAAACATTAAAGGTGAGCTAAAATAAAAATTATTAATCTCAAGAGCCACTACAGGAATCTAAGAAAGAATGAATGATTTAACAAAGGCAGTAAACATGAAGAGAAATACAGGCTACAACTACTTTGCATTAAAATAATTACTTGGGCTGGAGAGATGGCTCAGGGGTTAAGACTCTATCTCACAAGCAGAAGGTCCTGCAATCAGAAATAGTGGCCTACACTTCTGGCCCTGGTGGGTGGAGCCTGGGAAATCCCGGAGAGAAGCAAAAAGGAGGTAGAAGAGATTCTAGAAGCCACCCTTGGTCCTCAACAGGGGCAAATAGTGCCCTCTAACACACTAATACACACACACAAATAAATAAAATATTAAAAAAGTAAGTCACTTATCTTTTTTTTTCCATTCATACAAACTTAACAGGTACACCGGGGTCCCCTCCCAATAGTCACTTATCTTAAGCGAGCACATGAAAGACTGTAACTGTGACATCCTTATGAATGTAAAATATTCAATATATTTTGAAGAAAATAAGAATCTTAATAGTTTTATGCTAACAATGCTAAAACTTTTATGCAAATAAAATAGAATACTAGCATTTCAATACTAAAGTGCCTCTTAGAAAAGCTTAAATTGTATTGGTGGCTTGCATTAAATTTTTTTAAATTTTTTTATTTATTCAATTGTGTGTATGTGTATGTGTATGTGTATGTGCATGTGTATGTGTATGTGTAGAATTAAGGGTGAATTCAGGAACCATCATGGACTGCTTCTACCTCCTCCTTTGCTCTACTCCAGGATTCACAGGCTCCGTCCACCAGGACCAGAAATGCAAGCCACCCCAGCTTCTGCCCGGCCTCTGCCTGGCCGTTTGTATGTGGGATCTGGATCCAAACTCAGGACCCTCTACCTGCAAGGCAGAGGCCTAACCCCTAAGCCATCTCTCCAGCCCTACATTAAATTTCTATTGCTCAACTAGCTTAGAACTCATAGAGATGAATTTAACAAGTTTCTAAAATTACCTTGTGGGAAAAGTTAAGAAAGACTCAGATATCTGAATGTAGATTTGAGCAACTAGATTAGTAGTACTAATCTACTGGGAAAACATATGTCTAGTAGGTAGACAGCAACATATATAAGAGTAAGAATTTACTGAGATATCCAATTTAGGCAGATATTAACATTTTAAGTCAACATTTAAACGGTATTGAGGCTATGGGTTTGAGTTGAATATAGTCCAGAACCAGTGTTATCACCCCACCATCGCTACCTAAACAAACCAGCAAAAAAGGGAGAAAAGCAGCTTCAGGAAAGTGATTCAAAGCACTTCAAAGAAAAAGTCAACCTAATAGATTTTAAATGGCAAGCTGTACTAAATGTTCTAGAGCAGTCAATCACTACTTATGCAAAACCAGTGTCAGAGCTATACCAGTGGAAAGACAGGAATATAGCACAGTATAATAAAAAAGAGAAGGCAAAAGAATTACAGGTATTACATGTAAAAAATAATCTGTGAAGAGAGGAAGGAGTAGGATAGAAGGCATAAGGTCAAATACACTTGGGACTTTAAACATCAAAAAAAAAAAAAAAACAGAAGTTGTACTTGTTTAATTGCTAATAGAAAACATCAAGGAAATAAGTGACTTAAGGGAAAAAAGGTCAGAACACAGAAGTGTGTTCAACAGAATTTTCCCTAAAACATAAGATAAAGCCATTTTCTAATCTTTAGGTGAGAGGAAGTTTAAATAGCTTCAAAAGATCAAGATGTGAAACAGCATGCAAGAACTGCTGGCACAAGTACTCAGAAGCTAAGGCAGCAGATGTTCCAAGGCCTGTTTTTGCTACAGTGAGTTCAAGGCCAGTCTGAGCAACTTAGTAAGACCTTGTCTCAAAATGAAGTTTACAAAGGACTGACACAGGTTGGTGGTAGAGAGCTTGCCTAGTATATTGGAGGCCCTGGTTCGACTCAAGGTACTTCCAAAAGCCAAAAGAAGACAGGTCAGTGAAACAATTTGCTCATCAATTAAGAATGAAAACCAGACCATTCTTTTCCTTTGACAATTTTATGTGTGTATACAATGAATTTTTGTCATTTTCCTCCTATATCGCCCTACCTTGTCTACCCCCCTTCTCCCACTGATGCTCTTCTTCCCAACAAGTTTCCCATCCTATTTCACGTTTTTTGTAGAGGGGGAGGAAGCATGGCTCGCTGATCTTAAGAGACATTGACTGTATTAACAGACACCTAGACACATTGAAAAGATCAAGCTGAACGAAATAAACAAACAAGTTACACAGAGAGAGGGAGGAAAGGAAGGAGAGGAAAAAGGAGACAAGTCATCAGACATAGCCATCAAGAAGCAGAGACAGGAGGATAGTCATTCAAAGTCTGTTTGAGGAAGACCCTATTTTACACACACACCTGCAAAGATGTCACAAGGGATAAGAAGATGGCTCAATTGATAGAGTGCTTTTCATGTAAGAATGAGGGCCTGAATTTAAACCCCAAAACCCATAGCCAGGAATGGCAGAGCACTCACTTGTAATCCTAGTGCTACGGAAATAGACAGCTGAATCCCTAGTTTAGCCAATCGGCAAGCTCCAAGTTCAACGAAGAGTCTGTCTCAAAAAATAAGGTGGAAAGCAACTGAAAAAGATATCCAATATGGACCTCTGAGTAACACAAGCACACATGTGGACATGAAGTCACACATTTTTTTTTTTAATGTTGCCTTTTCTTCTTTTAATTTGTGTATGTGTGTGTGTGTATACGCGTGTACGCATATCAGAGCACTGTGTGTCCCTGTGGAGGGCCAGGGTGACTTTGGGAATCATCCTGGATTGCTTCTACCTCCTGCTTCTCTCTGGGATGTCCCAGGCTCAGCACACCAGGGCCGGCACAGGCTGTTTCCACCTGGCATTTTTAGATGGGACCTGGGATCCAAATTCAGGATCTTCTGGTTTCAAAGTAGAATCTTAACCCCTGAGCCATCTCTCCGGCCTTTATCTTGCCTTTTCACAAGCACCTTTTTAATTATGTACAATGATGGGAAGAATAAACCACAAACTTAAAAAATGAGTTATCTCTATGGATAGATAGGAACATATAGAAAGAAATGGGGAAATGAGCACAGGAAAAAAAAGTGGGTAATATACTTCTAAAACTACTGTCACAGACTTGACTACTGGTGAAGAGATAATGCTTTACATATCTTAAAAAAAAAAAAAAGGTTAAAAATCAACCAGGATGTGAGATTCCAAAAATGGAACGGAAAAAAAAAAAAAAAACTGAAATTAAATGCATCTCAAGGAACAAACTGAAGACACTGAAAAGGGGAAAGTAAGAAGCTACTCAGGAAGACAGTGTATTGATTTCAATATTAACCCACAAGTAAAAAGATACACGTAAGGAATATATTTACAGCAGCAGTTCTCTACACAACGCCTACATGAAAAACAGAATCTTATAGATACTTAGATTGGAAAACACAGGATAAACCAAAAAAATTCAGAGAATGTTCTCAATTAATACCCATGAATACCTACTAACAATAATAGATGAATATATAAATGAGAAGATCTTCCTTACAACGGAATCCCATAGAAAATGTGGCATTATGTAAATATTAAATCACTATTAAGACAACTAACATGGTAGACAACTGATGGATACCAAACTTAAAGTGAAAAGTATAATGAGATAAAATATTTGCACAGACCAACAAAGAACTAATATCTGAAATCTAGTATCTTACAACTCAGTAGGCCAGACAACTGAAGTTAAAAAATAAACCTAACATATCAACAGACAAAATTAGAATATATTCATGACAATTATGCACAAAACATCCTCCATAATGATCACTAGACAAACACAAATGAAAATTTTAGTCAGGCATGGTGGTGCATCCTGCAATCCCAGCACTAGGGGGCAGAGGTAGGGATTGTAAATTCCAGGCCAGATAGGGCTACATAAAGAGAAGCTGGGGTGTGTGTGGGGGGAGGGGGACTGCCTTTACAAAACTCCTAAAACCTCGATAAAACTGAATATATGGAACAAGCAAAATTTTCTGGTAAGTGTGTAAAAAAAAAAAGTAATACTGGAAAACAGCTTTTCAATTTCTTAAGAATTTAAACATACATCTACCATATGACTTAGATCAAATAACCCAAGAAATCAAACCATACACTACCAACATTACAACATTTTTAAAAGCTTACAAAAAAATATGATCCAAATTTTAAACATGAGTGGTTCCTTACTACCTGGGTTTAATAGTAATTTAGTTTTCTACTATTTTCTGTTTCCCAAGTTAATCTGTATCTAAAGAATTTCCCTTTTTAAAAACTCACAATGGTAAATAATGAAGTAATGTACCCCAAAAGTTAATATTGGGCTTACTTTCAAAAGGTTAAGACAGATAATTTTATTCTGACAAATTCACTAGACTAAAAAGAAAGAATAAGATAATTCTTGTAAGATCTCATGATATGAATGAATACAGGCAAAGTAGAGAAATAAAAGTAGATCACAAATAAAATAAGATGAATGAGTTAGCTGCTTAGTTGCATCAACTTCAGCAAAATTATACATTCTGGATTACATTATTTAATCTATATGATTAAAAACACATCAAGTCTGCAAATAATAAAAATCTAAGGATGGTAAAAAATTACTTTATTAAGAATTTAGAATCCAGTTGAGATTTAATATGAAAATATGTGGACCAAAACCATATTGCCTCAAACTAATCTGAAAGATCAAGTTTTAGTGAAGGTCAAAACTTTAACAATAGATAGCAAAAATAAGAGGGACAGCAGAACACATTTGACCAACTTAATAAGTTCTTTTCAATTGTCTTATCTTACTTTAATGATCTCATTTTAATGTTTACAAAAAGAAAAGGATTTCAGGAAGACTGTTCACTAGTTAAGAGCAATGACTGTTCATGAATAGAGGAGAGGACTAACTTCAAATCCTCAGCACCAACATAAAAGTCCAACATGGTTCCCAATTACAGTAAATATGTTCATGGACAGAGACAGGTGGATCCTGGCCGACCAACCTAGTCAAAAAGATGAGCTATGACCCTTTCTCAAGGAAGTAAAGCAAAGATAGAGAATACCTACGGTCATCCTCACATCTCCAGGCATACATGCACACACATATACAAAGACAAAGTTTTAGAGTAAGCAAAACAACAGCAGCCCAAGAGAAAAAGATGGAAACATGTTAGTTGACAGCGTATTCTGTAAGTCGGTAAAATACAAAGTTGTCCTAAGAAGTAATTTATCTTTAGGACTCAGTGGCACACACACATAGAATTTACCATCAAACAAGGCATTAAGCTCCCAGCTGTAAACAGGAATATGTACAAGCCAAAGGTTTTTTTTTTTTAAGCACTTAATTTTATCTGTGTGTGTCTGTGCATAGGCCCAAGGGTGAATTTGGGAATCTCCCTGGATTGCCCTACCTCCTCTTTGCTTTGCTCTAGAGTTCCCAGGCTTCAACTTGCAGTACCAGAGGTACAGGCTGCTGCCATTTCTGTCTGGTGTTTCAAGTGGGATCCAGAATTTGAACTCAAGAGAGGCAGAGGCTTAACTCCTGAATTATCTCTCCAGACCTATAAAACACATACATATTGCTGAAAGAAATGAGAACTGATAAACTAGCCAAAATTCAGAAAAACCTGAGTTGTCTTTATTAAGTATTAAAAAGGAAATTGCCTTTGTTATCGCAGCAAATAAATCAGAACTTTTGAATCCAGCTGACTAAAAGAGACACTGCTTTCTCAGAAAGTAGTGAGTTTCTAATACAGGACAGACACATCTGTCCACTAAAGATGTAAGATAAACCATATAATGGCTTGGAGAGATGGCTTCACAGGCTAAACTTTTTTGCCTCAAAAACAAATGGACCTGACCTCAGATCCGGGATCCACATTAAAAAAAAAAAGCTGGGCGGACATGGTAGCAGCCTGCAATCCCAACTCTGGAAGGAGGAGCATGGGAAACTCCTGAGCAAAGTAATAAGGTGGTAGAGCAATACAGGATGATTCCCATGTCACACATTTCCACAGGCAATTTTTTACATCCTTTTACACACACGCACACATACACACGCACAAAAAAGACAAGTTACATGACATTTTAAATTTCTAATAACTACATTAAAAAAGCAAAAGAAAGCATAATCGTAATAACATTTCATTAACAGATGCTCAAAATCTCAACATGTAATCAACATAAAATTAACAAGGAATTTTATACAGAAATACGTGTTTCCACATCATGATCCACATCACACATCAACTAGCAGCATCTAAAATATTTGACAAATACTACTACACTGGAAAGTTCAGGGCTAAAAAGCTACCTGCTAGATTTACTGAAGGATGAAGTAAAGCACTGTCTGAATGACTAAACTACATGATAATATACCTTCCACTCCTGAGATCTCTAAAAACAGTACCAAGTGTAAAGATTAACCTTTTTCCCACTTCAATTGGTCATTATCATATCCAGTTCTTCACACAGTAAGCTTTTGGGTGAGGCTGGAGCAATGGCTCAACAGTTAAGAACATCTGCTGTGTAAAAATGTGAAAACATGAGGAGGTGGTTCCATCGAGCGTGTGGATCCCAAGGGCCATGTAACCAGCCAGCACCAAGGGACATGGAGAAGGAAATGACTGGGTCTTGCTGACTTCCAGGCTAACTGAAAAACGCAAGCCTCAAGTTGAGGCAGACTTTGGCTTCAAAAGAACATGAAACTTAATAGACAGTGACATGCTACTTATAGTTCTAAAATATGAAACAAGTTTTCAGAAATAATGAAATAGCTAAACAAAGTATAACATTGCAGTGCCATATACGTTGTTTTTTGTGCTTTTCCCATCCCCACACAGCTATGGGTTTTGAACTAGCCACCTCTTCAGCTATCATGCCCCATCCCCCACTCTACCTCCAAGTGCCAGGCAAGCACTCTACTACTGAACCATCACCAAAAGTCTTATAAATAGACTGCACTATATTAATGTACCAAAAAAACCTATATTATTAAGTGATTATCTCACTTTTGTATAGTTTACAGAATACTTTAACATATATTGCCTTATAATACACAGGAGAGACTTTCATCCCTAGTTATTCATCAAAATTACCCTAAATACTTCAAATACAAACTTCAAGACCCAATCTCTCACCTAATGAATTAATGAATCTCCAAGTTGGTTAAACATGGGAAGTATTTCCAATCTCCAATCAGGAAATATACATTTAATAAAATATAAATTTATATAAATTTAAATTTAAAATATTTAATAAAATATAAATATAACTATTAAGGGAAAAAAAAAGTAAAGTAAAAACCAGAAAGACATAGCTTAACAGGTAAAGGCATCCGCATGCAAACTCAGAGACCTTCAAGCAAATCACCAGAGCCCATGTGACAGAAGGAAAATGAATTTCAGAGAGTTGTCCTCTGCCCTCCTTTCACAGGCATGTGTGTGTCTGCCAACTCTCTTTCAAATCAATAAATATATAAAAACGTTAATTAACCTTCAATGATTAAAATAATTTAATGTTTTTCCTCTTATTTGTTTAATCACAAGTATATTTGTTAAAATTTTATTAGTAATAGTAAAGATGGTTAATAAAATGTCAACAACTGAAAGTAGTACTAGAGTTTTTCTTATAGAAATCACCTTATATCCCAAAATGCTAATGTAATAAATGCTATGGTATGTTGGTTATACTTAAGTAATAGTATAAATAAAATAACTACAGTAAAACTACAAGGACTTTTCTTGCTCTTTAAACAAATAATCTCACTCAAAATATTTACTTTCTAAAACTAATTGACAATACTAACAAAACAGTCCTCAAAAAGAAAGAACTCTAATTACAATCTGAAGAAAATATGTGTATGTAAAGATACAAAATAATCATTCCTTAAAAAAAATACTATACATGTAAAACTGCTGCTATAAAATGTATTAGCTGAAATTTATAAGTAAGCATTTTAGAAATGTACCCAAGAAACTAGTAGTCTCTGTGTGCATAATTTAAAGTTTCAACATATCACTTTAATTGTATTAACAAATGCAATTGCAAATACAAGAATTCAAAGCACAAATAAATATAATAATCTTAAAACATTTCTTTTCTATGCTGGATAGCCTACGAGAACTTAGAAGGCAACTCCATTCAGGTGTTTCCCAGGCCTCTTCATTTCATGTTATCTATTATCAATTTCAAGAAATTATCTACCTAGTCATTCTATTCAAAAAGTTCAAATACTCTAGAGCTTTATTACCACCTTCCCATACCTACAACCATCTTCTACATTTCCTTTATAACTGTCCCAGTTCTATTCTTTTTAGTACCCAAATTGTTAGATACCCTCTCTTAATTCAAAGATCCATTTCTGGGGTCTATCCAACCCCAATGATGATTATTCTGGTGATATTCATGATGGTTAACACTCCTTTAAAATTCTTTTAATAAAATGTTTTTTCAACCTGATACTTGATTTCAGCCTAGAACAAATAACCAAATATCTTTCTACCAAGTCCCTTCTCCAGTCTAGAAATGATATTCTTATCCCCACCAAATATTTGCAGATCTTTAAATCACATCACAAAGTATTTACCAAGTACATTTTGGATCTGGGATCAAAAAGTAAACAAAACACAGCTCTTACTTATAGTAGAGGCAGTCCATTTTAATACAGTTTGGTAACTTTTTAAATTAATAACTAAGTGCTTCTTAAGTTATCAGGCATCATACTAGATATTTCTACTCACTACTCACTTCAAAAAGAAGGAACACAAAGATCTATTACTTGCCTGAAGTTCAGTTAAGTTTTAAAGTCGAGATCTGAATCTAGGTCAAACTCTGTAATCTAAACTCTTTTGTCATCATGTGTCTCTGTTTCTAATGTCCAAGCATTATATTTAATTTCCCAGTGCCAAACACATACCAAGTACAGGGTATATATTTGTTACATGAATGCACTTGAGCTGAAATCCCAAAGTGACTTACAATCAATCTTACAGCAATGTAACATCAATACTTTACAGAAATGACATCAGCTCCTACCAAGCAAAAAGTGTAAAAAAGCTACTAATACATAAAATGATCACTGTCTCAAGTTATTCACTGTATCATGGTTTGTAATAGCAAAATACTGGAAATAAAGATGTATCAAGGGTAGGGATCATGTCAAACAAATCATAATCAAGCAAATCTATATGCTATGATTTTAATGTACATTCAAAAAATTTTTAAGTTAAAAAAATATTATATGATAGCTTAATGGGATTATGTTTACAAAAGAGGTGCAAGTTATTTGCCTTAGCTTTTTCCACCAGGCAAGACGGGATGCCATATCACAGTCACGACTTAAGAGGCAGACTTGGCTATCACCTTCTAATGAATGTACTGGCACACTGATCTTGTCTTTGACTTTCCCAGGCTCCAGAACTATGAAAAGTAAGTTTCTGTTCTTTATAGATCCACTCTGAGGTATTTTGTTATAGGAGAACAAATTAAGATTGCACTTAGCTGTACAAAAAGTTTTATGTACTGACATAAAAACTAATCCAAGATGGACTGGGGACAATGAGGAGAGTGGTTGTGTCTTGGGACAGAAAAAATATACATCTGCATTATATAAAGAATAATATATAAAGAATATATATATACAATACAATCTCTAGGTGTGTGTGTGTATATATATATATATATACACACATACAATATATATAAAGAATATAAATCTGCAAAAAGAATGTAAAACGTTAAAATAGATTAAGCAGCCTGAAGATCAAGAAATCATAGCTTTAAAATAGGAAGATGACTTCCAATAAAATAAACAAAAGGCAAACAGTATAAATACCATAATATAATTGAGGCATATGTTAAATTTCATAGTATGAAATTTTTGTGCAATAAAATATTTGTTAAATCAGTAAGATTTGGAAAATCAAACTCAAAGAATATTTCACCTAAGAACAGCAAAACTGGGAAAGAGAAGCTCTGATTTTGCTGAAAAACTTAAATCACATTTCCAGATTCATCACATGCCTACTGTTTATCAAATTCTGGACAGTACTAGAATCTATATTCTTTTAAAATTACAAAGGTGACCCATTTTAACTTTCAAATTTTCTACAAACTTGAAATCTTAGAGCTGGGAAGAAGGAACTGAGATAGCACAGTAAAGTGTCTGCTGTGAAAGCAAGATGACCCAAGTACAGTATCCAACACCCACATAAAAGTCAGGCATAGGGGCTGGAGAGGTGGATCAGGGTTAAGCCTCTGCCTTGCAGGCGGAGGGTCCTGAGTTCGGATCCTAGACCCCACATATAGACGCCGGGCCGAAGGGGGGGGCTACGTTTCTGGTCCTGGTAGGGCCGAGCCTGTGAATCCCGGGGCAGAGTAAACAAGGAGGTGTAGGCGTCCATGGTGGTTCCGGAATTCGTGCGTCCGTGGTTCTACACACACATACATACACACATGTGCACACATGCATACATGCACAATTGAATAAATAATTAAAAAAATTTTTTTTAAAAAGTCAGGCATAGCAGCAAATACCTGCACCCTCAACATGTGGAGAGTACAGAAGAACACAATACAGGGAAAAGAGGATTCCTAAGACTTTCTGATCATCTGATCTAGCCAATCAGTGCCAGGTTCAGTAAGAGACTGTATCATTCATAAGTAAATACATAAATAGGAGAATTAGAGAAAGACACCTGACACTGACCTCTGCACAATCTCACATCTACATAAACCTCACAAAAAAGAAAAAAAATTTAAAACTACCCCCAAAAATTCAAATAAGCAAAATGTATATGTGATAATATAATAAACATATATCTTAATAATTTTTTTAAAAATCTATGACTACCAGAAATTATTACATCAGTGACACAAGAAAACACCAAGATGTTAAAAATGTTTAGCATTTTGATTAAAATAATGGGTGTAAGATTTTTGTGTATATACCAGGTTCATATCAAGATGCCCTTCCTTGGGTCATCCCACTGACAGGGGGCATTTCCCTTCACTCATCCAGCTCTAGTCTCTAAGGTTTCCACTGTATGTTCTTATCTCTCTTGAGTTACTGAATAATCTATAGGGGCATGCTGATATGTCAGTCATTATGCAGGTTTGGTAAAGACAAGTCTCAATGCAATGAGTAATCTGCAATTTTTTAACGTAAGGCCATGAATGGACCCTTCATGAGTGATAATCAGTTATGTATATTTTGGAAGTTACTGACCTAGCATAATGTTGTGTATGTCCAATAACTAACAAACAGGTTTTACCAAACAACGAAAAAAAAATCAAATGATAAACGTACAAAAATGAAAACAAAATCAAACCTGGTTGATTCTGAGTCTCAAGTTTGGGAACTATTAAGCATAGTGGGAATTAGTTGTTTTTTTTTTTATTCAATTGTGCGCATGTGCGTGTGTATGTGCGTGTGTGTGCGTGTGTGTGTGTGTGTGTGTGTGTGTAACCATGGACGAATTCGCGAACCACCATGGATGCCTCCACCTCCTTCTGCCCCAGGATTCACAGGCTCCGCCCTAGTAGGACCAGAAGCGCAGGCCGTTCCCGCTTCTGCCTGGCGTCTATACGTGGGATCTGGGATCCGAACTCAGGACCTTCCTCCTGCAAGGCGGAGGCTTAACCCCT
The DNA here is from genome assembly GCA_023101885.1 of Typhlomys cinereus. NCBI lineage: Eukaryota > Metazoa > Chordata > Mammalia > Rodentia > Platacanthomyidae > Typhlomys > Typhlomys cinereus. The sequence continues at coordinate 394,480 of JALPQD010000507.1, forward strand.
GAGCCACCTCTCCAGCCCGCATAGTGGGAATTAGTAAGCATATTATAGTAATTCAGAGAAAAATTATGGACCGAGCTGGTTAAAAAGATTTCCCCATCTTCCCTCATTCCCTACCCACACAGTTGATTATGACTGCAAACTTTTTCAGTATCTCAACTGGAGAAGGTATATGCTTCTGGCATCTTGGGGATGCTAGTAAAAACCACCCAACTCACAGGAAGTACTTCACACACAACAAAGAACTATAAAATCCTAAATGGGATCCTGTGTGTATATAACTGTTTACCAGACAAGACTGAATACCTCAATTCAATCCCCAGAACCCATGTAAAACTCTAGGTATGGCAGCATGCTTACAATTTCTGAATTTGATAAGTACAGACAGTAGGATTCTTGGGTCTTTGAGGCCTGCTAGCCAGACAGCACAGTGTAATTGGCAAACTAATTTGTTCCAGTAAAACCCTCTCTTTAAAAAAAAAAGTTCCTAGGGGGCTGGACAGGTGGCTCAGGGGTTAAGTCTCTGCCTTGCAGGAGGAAGGTCTTGAGTTCGGATCCTAGACCCCACATATAGACGCCAGGTGGAAGTGGGGGGCTACGTTTCTGGTCCTGGTAGGGCAGAGCCTGTGAATCCCGGGGCAGAGTAAACAAGGAGGTGGTGGTGGAGGCGGTCCATGGTGGTTCCCGAATTCATCTGTAGTTCTACACACACTACACACACATACATACATAAACACGTGCACACACACATACACACACAATTGAATAATATAAAAAAAAAGTTCCTACTTCCTCAAGGTTGATCTCACTTCCACACGCATTAACACAAATGCTATCTCTCTTTCTCCTCTGTCTCTGTCTCTCTCTCTCATACACACACACATACAAATAAAAGGAAGACTTCTTTTTTTATAGCTTTATTGCTTCAAAAATTTTAAGATAGAAGGACACTTCACAAAAAGTTTTGCAGGAAACAAAATTCCCAAACCCTAGACAGAAAGGCACCACAGAGCATTCCACTACACACAAAGACAGAAATACAAAAGGACTCCACAACGTCCAAAAACCCAACCAAATCTACAGTTCCCAGCTATGAGGACCATACTACTATACAAATCTTCCAACACAGTAGGCAGTACTCAACTATGCAAGTATCATTCACCACCAAATCCTTGGCCATCTCTGCTGTGATCACACCAACACGACCAACCCTACTTCCAAATCCCATCTTCAGCAACCCCAAAGTTACTACAGACATGTAATCCAGTTGAACTACACTGAAAGCATGGTGGGCCAGTATACAAATAAATTCTGTACCAGTTTATGTCAGAGTATAGAAATCCTGAGCATAACAGTCTTGCACGTGTTTATGATGTAAGAAAGTGTATGTTGTAGTGTCCCTCTGTGGAAGGGTGGGCATGTGGACAATTTTTGAGACAGGATCTCTTCTCTGCAGTCCAACTGAAGCCAACATAGCACTTATTGGCCCACCAGCTTCGTGTCTCTACCTCCCATTTTCTACAGGTACACAAGGATTACAGAAACTTGCGAGATCTAAAGCAAGTCACGAAACTTGTACAGCTATCTTCCCAGCACTTGAATGACTTTTTTTTTGGGGGGGGGTGCTGGAGATCAAACTAGGCAAATGCTCTACCACTAAACTATGTTCCCATCCTCAGAAAAAAACTCTTTTTAATAGCAGAACTATTTTAAAAGATTTTATTTATTTATTTACTTAAGAGGGAAGAAGGTAGAAGAGAGGCAGAAACACATCACACAGCTTGAATGCATGCCATGGCACAAGAGTTTAGAATCAAACTTTCTAAAATCAGTTCTGTCCTTCTATCATGTGGGCTTCTAGAGATCGAACTCAGCTTTGCTTGCCAAGTTTTCCCACAGGCGTCTGAGCTATTTCCCCAGTCCAATAAGAATGATTTACTAATAAAAAGTTGGGGCTTTTTCTTATTTTATCTTTATTTTTTAAAAACTGAAGCACTTTGGATTGGGAGGAAGGAAAAAGAACAAACAAACAAACAAAAAACTCACGGAGAAAGGAGAGAGGGGGAAAGGAAGAAGAAAAGGAAAAGAAATTCTTCACCAGTTTGAGAAGTCCTGATCTACACTGACTGATGACAAATCACTAGAAAATAACAAGGTCAAAATCTAAATCTATATCTGACATATTTTTAATATTCTTAAATCATTAAAAGGTATATTTCCATTATCGTTAAGATTTTGAACTGAACCCCCTATGTCTTAGTCTTTAGATAGCTGATGACATAAAAAGACAAGAGAAAGCATGACTATTTCTCCTCAAGATCTGTAGCAGAATTATCAAATACTACTTTTTTCTTTAGAGACCCACCTTGATTTCTATATTTCAAGATGTAATAGGGCCTAGCTCTCTTTAAATCTACTGGCTATTGATGTACAGAACATATGAATCCCAAGTAAGAAAACATCTTTTAGTTGTCTTCCTCTCACACTCAGACCACCAATCCCCATCTTAAGATTTAATCATAGATTTCATTGCAATTTTTGACCACGACCATATCGAAAATTATATAAAATTTGCACATGAAATTCATTAATTTGAACTTTTAATAAAAACCGAAGATAGCATTTTAAGTCAAAATATGAAACAAGGTTTTCTGCTAGCAATCCAGTGAAGCAACAGTACTCTAATGGCAAGTCCCCCAGCCCACAGTCATAGTAAGTATAATATGTGTATCATCACTTTACCTATTCTGCCTCCACTTTTATTCTGACTGATCCTAAAAACCACAGATCTAACTCTTCTTCCTCTTTTTTTCTTTCTCAAACATTGCTGTCACGAAGCGTGACCTTTCAAACTACCCTAAGATCTGCTGGGAGTCCGACCTTATCTCAGAGTATCTCCAGGATTCAAACAGATTATTCCTATGAGAACCATGTACAGTATCCACAAGATTACTTAAACTTCTGAAATAATTTGTTGAGGCTAGTACTTTTCACAGTTATGTAAAAACCAAAACACTAACTAAAAGCTGCTATATTACAAAAACATGCACCAACTTCTTATAAACACAAAATAAAACTTTCAACCCTGTAAGCCTAAAAGCACATGTTGGCACTGTCGATCATAAAATGAGGGGATTCCATCATGCAAAGTACCTAAGGACCTTCATCTTTCCCAGCTCCTTTCTCAAACCTTATCTCCTCTAGCCCAATCCAGGCTGGGGAACAGCTGGAGTAGGGAAAGGCTGTTTCCTGCCTCCACTCCCCCATCATCCCTTACTCTTTCCCTTGCTGTCTGGGGAATAAGGAATCCAGGAAGCAATTGTTTTTATATCCTTCCTTCAGTCTATCAAATTCTACAAATTTCATTCCTGTAGATATAAACCTAAGGAATTTCTTGCTCAACTTGCTTCTAAACCATAGAGAATACTGAATACCTATCACCACCTGTATGTACATAAAAATATAAAAACATAAAAAGCTAATGGAATACTAATGAAACTGGACTGCCCATTCATTTGGATTCCCGGTGGCAGCGAGGAACTTAATTCTTCCATTTCATCAAAATAGCAAAACCCCAATAAATAATTCTCACAGTTGAACCACTCAGCAATAAACACTCCAAAAAAGAAAGTAGTAAGCAATTATTTCAGTAAGTACGCGAACATCTGGACACAGATTCTTTCCCTTCAACTATAAAAACCCAGACTTGAAACATTGTATTCACAAAAAGTAACTGAGCAAATGGAAACGTGTAAGAAAAAAAAAAAAAAAAAACAACTCCGTGGCTTATTTCACACTGCACACCCAGTATGAAATGGAACTCGGGAGTGGAAAATGTGAATGGAATAGTCTGTTCTTTTTCCAATACGTGGGGGAGGAAAGGAGAAAAGGCTTCTTAGGAGAAAAAACGGAGTCTTTCTGAAAACTAATTCCTCGAACTTCCCCAGTCCGTATCTGCACTCCCTCCCGGCCGGGGACCCTTCCCACGCTTTTCACCCCCTGCTTCTGCCGGGGGCGCCCTCCCCGGGAGGTTCTCTTTCCCCCGTCCCTGAAAATTAACCCCGACCAAGCTCCGGGTCGGGTCCTCTGCCTGGCAGACTCGCCGGCGGTGGCGGGGAAGAGGAAGCGGCGACCCACGTCTGCAGGAGCCGCCGCTGCAGCCGCCGCCTCCGCCGCAGCCCCAGCCGGCGCATCCTCCCTCCTCCTCCCCGCCGCCGCCCTCCGCGGCCGGCCGCTCCGGCTCGGCTCCCGGGCCCGTCCAGCGCCCGCGCCCTCCTCCTCGCCGGCCTCCGGCCCCCAGCGAGCACTGGGGGCGCCGGCCAGGCCGCCCCCGGGAGGCGGCGAGCCGCGCAGCGGGGCGAGGGCCGAGGCTGAGCCCACCGCGCTCGGGCCGCAGAAGCCGCGGCCCGCGTCCGACCCACCCCGGGCCCGGGGCCGATCCGCCCCGGCCCACCCGGCCCAGGCCACGCCGCGGCCGCCGCTCTCTCCACCTCCAATTCAAACTGTCACCGCAGCCGCCTCCCCTCCCCCGCCGGCCCGCCGCGCCCCGGGGCCGCCGGCGCCCCCTCGGCCTCCGCCGGCCTCCGCGGCGCTGCCCGCCTCGCCTCGGGGCGTCCCCACCCCGACTGGGTCCTGCGGCCGCCGAGGGTCAGCGCACCCCGGCCGGGGTCGCCCCCGGAGCGGCGGCGGCCCGGAGCTGAGACTCACCCATGGTGCTGCTGTTGACGCTCCTCTCCTCAGCAGCAGCGGATCTCGCACTGACCGACATCCCCTCCCCCCGCCGACACCAGCCCCGGCGCGGCGCAGCCCGCCGATTCTCCAAAGCCTCCTACGCCGATTCCGCGGCGTAGCCGCCCGGCGGCGCCGCCCCGCTTACGCACGCCGCAGCGGGCGGACCACTCCACGGGCTGGCACCCGATTCCACGCCCTCCTCCGTGCCCCGCCCCGAGGCCCAGGCTTCCGGGCCGAGCGAGCCGCGGGGTTCTCGCGAGAGGACGCGCCTCCCGGGCGCAGCCGCCCCGCTCCATCTCAGCCGTGACTTCACTGGCGCTAGCGCCGCGATTGCTGCCGGTGCTTAACCGCCATGTTTATAGCTTGGCCGCGCTCGGCCCCTCCGTGATCGAGGGCAGTCGGGCCTCTTGGGTCTGCTCTTTTCAACACCACTCTCCACTTTAGCCGCGTTACTTTTGTGGGTGTAAAACCGTGGGGACCGTGAGAGGGAGCGGCCCCCGGGGTGCGTGGGCGGGGCGTTGCCCGGATTAAAGATGGCCGCCGCCAGGGCCGCCCCGCGCGCTTTTACGTCAGGCGGGGGAGCCGCGGGGGCCGCCTGGCTGTGCTGCGCCTCCTTACGGAGTTGGCGTAAGGCTGGGAGGAGCTGCTGCCAGGGCCCGATGTTCGAAAGCGCCCCTCGCGCGGCCCCCCTCCTCCGCTGCTGCAGACGCGTGGCCGTTGTGCGTGAAAGCGGAGGGACCTTCCCGCAGGTGTCCCCCCCGCCGTCGTCGCCCCTGGCTTCCGTGGCTTTCTGGGTGGAAAGCGAGGTCGGGGCCTGGTCGCCCCGGCCCTGCCTCACGCTGTCACCGCGGTGACCCGGCACAGCCAGAGTCCGCGGCGGAGCAGCGTCCTCGGGCTCCCGCGGTTCCCGCCCACCGCGGACCGTCTCCCCACTTGCACCCTCCTGGGGACTCCCCGCGGTGCCCGCTTCGGGCCTCGTGGAACTAAAGCTCGGGCCGACGAAACGGAGGGACCCAGGACAAGCCAGTGTTCCGAAAGGACGAGCGTGTCATTTTGTCTTCCAGCGATTGTGTCTCCTTGTGGCTGGAACTACCGACCCCCAAAGTGTTTGCTAGTGAAAAGTCTCCATTTGCTGCGGACAAACGAGCTTTCATCACCTGTGGGCCTCTTCGCAGCAAAATTCATGCACACGTTGTTTCCTGCTGAACCGCATCTTGCAGTGTTTTATATACAAAGTTTCCGTAAGCACGCAGCAGCATAGTTATATTACTACAATAATATCTACTGATACAACGGATGCTACATTGTTGAAACAAGTTGATACACAGGCTTCTTACTAAACTACGAAAATCGATGAACTAAAGCTACTGTCCATTGACTGGTAGATACATTACAATAGTATTGACAGAGGGAAAGCACATTGAAACAAAAATGTATGGGATGCAGCATAAACAGGTTTTTCAATGAGAGAAAAGCCGTGAAAGCAAAGGGTAAAGGTCATTCGAAGAAATGATACATATCATATTCAAAACAATGGTTACTTTCACCAAGAGAAGAAAATGTAACAGGAAGAGTTCCATTGTATCCATAATGTTTTATTTTCTTCCAAACGTATTCTGCTGAAAATGTGGCAGGCAAAAAGTTAAAGATATGTTAAGCTAGGTTCAGAGTGCATGGGGTTCAAGTGTAGTTATTTTATATAGTTTTCTATGTACTTGAAATATTTCAAAATAGTTTTAAGGAAGGAAATTTTATCCAAGTAAAGTTGTTTTTATTTATGATGTTTTATTTTTTTGTAATTGTTTGTGTGGAGGAAAGAAAGCCCTTAAACTCTGTGCCACCTTAACTTCCAAGCTAATCATTGTGTTGACTTTCTTTAGGTGAAAATGAGCACTTCACTTTGGAAAATGTCTTGAAATTTTTGTTTTGGAAAAAGGCATTATAGTGGAGAGGCTAAACATGATCCATATAGTCAGACTATCTGGATTCTAATCCCAGCTCACCATATAAGGTATGTGGCCAAAGACAAGTTTCTAACTTGCTGTGGTCCCATTTCCTTATCTATAAATAGAGATAATATTTATGAGAATTTTGTGAACATTCAGTAGACTAATATATGTATCTAGTATAGGCTTAATATTTTCTACATGTAGATTACTTTTAGGATGTAAAATTAAACTAGATAATATTGATATGATGGAGTAGTATATAAAGAATGTTTGCCTTTCTTTCTTTGAGGACACCTTTAAATGACATTTAATGAACCTCATTAAGAGATAAGTGAATAGTGAATTATGTAACTTTATGTTCTGAAAATGGATGGATACATAATATAAATAATACCGATAAGTACCATGTCCGCCATTTTTTTTTCATGCTGTCATATGAACTCCAACTTGCACAATAATTTCAGTCATTGCCATTGAGAATTGCATGAAGGGTTATAGGAAATGAAGTGATGATATCATTTGAAACTTTCTCAGAAAGCCAACATCATATGAGTGTGTTGTAAATTATATGTAAGCAGGATTGTGTTCATTTTATAGTTGATATTGCACTGTACAGTGTTACATTTGTTGCCAAAATATAGCCTGTACCTTAAGCTTCTAATTTAGAAGCAGGTTTAAGAAAGAAAACTGATAGAAAATTCTGGGTCAACAATATATCATTTGTTCCCAATATATATTTACAATGTCCAACATCAAGTAACCCTCAATTTTGCCAACAGATACATCTCTAAATAGCTTCCCAGCCCATTTGCAACAGCAACTCCTTCCAATTGTCTTCATTGTTTTCCAGCTATATGTCTCACTTTAACAGCAGACTGGAATCCCAGTAGCTGCCGGCGCTCTCACAGCCTGCCTGCCCCAAACCCAAGCTGGTACAGAACATTGATGTCCCTCCATGCCCTGCCATCATCTAAGGCACATACTTCTGTTTTCTCTTTGGCCTGTTTTCTCTGCCTTCCCCGGAACTTCTTTCAATGGATTCAGTCATTTTCTGGATTTTGTCCTACAACCATCTAAACTCTTAATAAGGTCACTAGCAATAATTTTCATCTTACTTTAATTGACCTCTCTGCAGCATTAGATATATTAACAATGGCCTCCTGCATTCATGTCCCTTGATTTGTGAACGATACTTTCCTAGTTTTTCTTCCTAAATCACTGTTTTTTTTAATTACCTTCTAAAACCATCTTCTGCATATCACTTAATTATCAGTATTTTCTTTTTTATTTTATTTAATTTGTGTGTGTGTGTGTGTGTCAGAGGGAATTGTGTGTCCCTTGGAGGACCAAGGGTGATTTCAGAAACCATCCTGAATTACTTCTACCTCCTTTTTGCTTTGCTCTGGGATTTCCCAGGCTTTGCCCACTAGGGCAGGAAGTGCAGGTCACTGTCATTTCTGCCTGGTATTTTTATGTGGGACCTGGGATCCACATTCAGATCCCTCTGCTTGTAAGGTAGAGTCTTACTTAACTCCTGTGCCATCTCTCCAGTACCTTATCAGTATTTTCTTAATTTCATTCTAGACAATTTATGTATATCTTATCTTAAATACACCCTTTGTAGTTTTTTTGGCCTCATATATACATGCTAATAAATGTATATTTACTCCTAAATGTAAGTTTTAATCCAGTTCTCTTTTCTTTTTTTGTTCTTTTTTTTGCATGTATGTCAGTGTATGTGTATATCTGAGGGCACCATGTGTGCCTGTGGAGGCCCAAGGGTAATTTCGGGAATCAACCTGGATTGCTTCTACCTCATATTTGCTTTGCTCTGGAGTTTCCCAGGCTCTGTCTTCCAAGACTGGAAGTGCAGACATTTCTACTTAGTATTTTTACATGGGGTCCAAGATACAAACTCAGGACCTTCTGCTTGCAAGGAAGAGGCTTACCCCTGATCCATCTCTCCAGCCCTTCAGTTCTCTTTTCTAACTCTGAAGTCTACCTACCTACCCAGCTGCATTTACATCTCAAAGCTAAAGTCTCTAAATGTCCTTAATGTCTTGTATTTACTCCCATTGTATGACTAGTAACACAGTTTTAACCTGTCTTTTTTTCACTAGAATATAAACTCTTTAAAGGCAGGGATTCTTGTTTACTTGCATAGCTCCATTACAGGGTATAGTATTCATTACATCATTCATCAGCTATTCCTTGAGTGATAGATATGTACTAGGCACTGGCACAATGGTTCAGTGGGGAATCTTAGCAGAGGGAATCTCTTGAGATATGTGGGGATTCATAAGAACACTATTTTAATATTGTCATTAAACTTAATATCAATTGTAATTTCATCATTTACTAATCCTTCTCCTACACATATAATGGAATTTTCCAGTGTGATAATTATAGCAGAGTATATGCAAGAACATTCATTGTATAAATGAGCCAGAGAATGGCTCAGCAGATAAAAGTACTCGCTTCATAAGCCTGACGACCAGAGTTCAATTCTTAGAACCCACATAAAAAGCCAGGTGTGGTAGCTTGCATCTGTAATGCCAGGACTCTTTAAGCTGGATGGGAGGTGCACACGGAAGAATCAAGTTGAAGTTCACATACACAGCCCAGCAGCAAAATCGAGAGAGATGCTGCCTCAAAAACAAGGAATAAGGAGAGAACCAACTCCTGAAACCTATTATCTGACCTCTCTATATGCACTATGGCATACACACAAAATAAAAATCTTTAAAAAAAAAAAAACTATCTTCAAATAGGTTAGTTTTTAAAGGGATTAACAAATGTAATTTATGAAACTAATTTTTCTGTTTTGGAAGATGCAAATATTTTTCATAAAGATTTATTCTTTATGTTAGCAAATAACAGGTTTATTATGTTTTAATGATTTTTAATTATATAGAAAATAAATTGCTAAATATTTTCTTGGTTTAAATTTCTAATATAGTAGATCAGTAGATTTTTTTAAATTTTTTTAATTATTCAATTGTGCGTGTATGCATGTGTGCGCGTGTGTGTATAACCACGGGCGAATTCGGGAACCACCATGGATGCCTCCACCTCCTCCTTGTTTACTCTGCCCCGGGATTCACAGGCTGTGCTCTACCAGGACCAGAAACGCAGGCTGCCCCACTTCCGCCCGGCGTCTATACGTGGGGTCTAGGATCCGAACTCAGGACCTTCTGCCTACAAGGCAGAGGCTTAACCCCTAAGCCACCTCTCCAACCCCCTTTATTACTTTTTTTTTGCCTAGTTATATAAGCTTGTAGAATTCTTTAAGAGCAAAGAGCAAAGGTTTGAGAGTTGGTACGTGATACAAATTTGTAAGCTCAATGTAGATATACTCAATAACTAGTGAATTCAGCTTACCAGAAGTCTGCCACACAGCTGCTTAGCAATGAATTCTGGAATTTACTGTATAACCCAGGCTGGCCTTCAACTCCCAACACTCCTGTCTTACCCTTCCAGGTTCCAGAGCCACAAGTGCTGGGACTACAAAGCATATTTCACCCCTCAAGCTTTTAATCCTTCTTAATCCTAATATTTCCCCCAAATATCTAGCATTTATATTTGAATTGGTTAAAAACAAAAATTGAAACTCAGGCTTAATAATCTGGGCAAGTTTAAGTGCAAATGTCCTTTAGGTGAATGTTCTCTGTAAACTATGGAGTGTTCTGCAAATATTCTTGTTTCAGTAATTCTGTGTGATAAATACGTTAGCTTGAGCTGTAGAACCAGGACTGCCTATAATAATCTGATGCTTGGCCTGACCATTAGAATTTTTTTTGTCAGTCATTCCAAATCAATCTAATAAAATCCATGTAAAAATTCTGTGATATAAGTCAGAATAAGTTTGGAGGAGGAGGAGCATAAGAAGGAGGAGGACAAGGAGGAGGAGGACGAGGACAATGACTACGATGACGATGACGACAATGATATTGACAAGGTTCTGAGAAGTGGAGTGATTTCCCTTAAGGTGTTAAAATTTTGCAAGAGTCTATGACAAGGTTCAGAGAGTTCATCCTTTTATATTACACAAGATTTCAATGGAAGGTATTTGTTCTCCTATTGCCCTAAGCCCTCTTTCACTTGCTAGTCATTTAGTCTGTTTTCACTACAATTTTCATGTCCTTTTACCCTTAGAGCAAGAAGAATCTAGGAATGGCATTGGTCTATGTGAAGGTTCTTTTTGAGTGCCAGCTAAGTACAAACAGTAGAAATGAGATGATGCCTCTCATACAAGATCTTTTGGTCCAATTTTCTACATTGCCAGAAATGAATAAGAGCAAATCGGGTTGGGAGGGCTTGAGAGCTCACATGTGTACTCACATCTGAAGTGGGTTAAGCAATCTGCACTATTTCCTTGTTAACAGTCATATACAAATATTCAAAAAACTCTTAAGTACTTTTATGCCACCTTTGAAGGATTACAGAAGAGGATTGAGAAATTATGTAAAAAATGGGTGGGAGAGTATTTAGCTAATTAAAACTCCCTTCTTATAAATATTAAGGGTCCATGACTTATCGATAAAAGCTAAGACAAATTTGATTTCATGTAGACAACTGTGGAGGTATTTTTTTCTAGTGAAATTTGAAATATAAAAACTCATGTTTCAAGATATTTCACAAGGAATTAGAGATATAATTGGGTGGTAAAGTACATGTTTAGCATGCACAAAGCCCTGAGGTCAGTCTCTACAACAAGAAGAGAGGAAGAGGAAGGGGATAAAGAAGAGGAGGAAGGTATTACACAAGAGAAATACATCCATCAAATCCATCAAATATCTTTTAAGTTTCATGAAAGCAGGCTAAGTATGGTTGAAATATTTGTAGATTTAAGTTGTAGATATTCAGAAGCTAACTTCATCCTAATATCAAAGTTACCAGAGGAGATTTCTGCTGTGATCAAAGAGTCTAACTAAAAGCACTGGCACTGTTAATGTTCTGCAAAGGAAAGAAAGAGATAGAAACACGTCCCTCTAGAGATTAACAATCTGCAAAGTAATTGAAAGTGATGTCAGCAAGGCTAGTGAACAAAAATTAGAGAAAATGAAGTTTCATGTTTCATCTATGTACTGATCAAACTCCACAGAAGGAAGGTCAAAACACACAGCAAGAAAATAAGGGAACTGTGCAGTTTGAGCCTGAAGATTGAAAACAGAAAAACAATCAGAACAAATGAGTATCTCCTATTTTTAGCTTCTTTACTCGTTTTCTCATCAGTCAAGAAGGGAATGGAAAAGGCATAGAAGAAGTCCCAGAAGTCCAGATATATCTTAAGCTATCGCTGGAGTCTTGAGGAATGTTCGTTCGCATTCCAGGGCTCTTTTAATGTCTTCTGCAGATGCGAATTTTTCTCCCGGAGGACTCCATATGCCTGGCAACAAACTACAGCACAGTCACCTATGGTATGGGAAAGAAGAAACCATTTGCCCAAGGGTTCTCTTGACATCAGCACCTTGTAGAGCTATCCAGTCTGATTAGACACTAGAAATATCACTGAGTGCAATATGGGAGAAAAATCTAAACTATGTAAAAGAAAATCCATTACAAGCGAAGAGGCCCTTGCTGCCAACTCTCTTTGGCATTTCCTACCACCAAATCAGAAACTGACTGAAGTAGGAAATGGAGACACATGGTTCCATCTATGGAAAACCCACTGCCTTCAACAACTATACTTAATATATTGACTTTGGCAGTGATTAAATACCTCCTACTATATGAAAGTGAATGGGATTGAACTTAAGTAACTTCATATGGAAGAACTAGATTGCAACATGGCTATCATTTTATCAAGCAGTAGGTACTACTAGTCCTTTTCTAATTTCCTTTTTCTAGCAGATCATGATGAGTGACTTTTTTTTTAATATTCAATTGTGAATGTATGCGTGTGTGTGCTTGTGTGTATGTATGTGTGCGTATGTATGTGTGTGTGTGTAGAACCACGGATGAATTCGGGAACCACCATGGACCATCTCCGCCTCTTCCTTGTTTACTCTGCCCCAGGATTCATAGGCTTTGCCCTACCAGGACCAGAAACGCAGGCCGCCCCCACTTCCGCCCAGCATCTGTACATGGGGTCTAGGATCCGAACTCAGGACCTTCTGCCTGCAAGCAGAGGCTTAACCCCTGAGCCACCTCTCCAGCCCCAAGTGACTGTTTTCTAAAGGTTCACCTTAGAGAAATATCTTCAAGATAACAGGAAACTTACAAGGAAGCAAATGCCTTGATATTGTGTCTGACCTACCTGCTTGCTCTAAGTGAAGCAATTGAATAAGATTATCATAGAGACTTCCAGGTCAAAACAAATGCTTAGTAACAGTTCAAATATTAGGTCATTATTACCCTTTTGTGGTGTCCCTAACAACTGAGAAACTATTATGTGTGAATATTAGAAACCAGAGATAAACCTTGGATGTATTTCTCAATTGTGTCTCCAACTTATTTTCTTAAGACAAGATTCTCATTGAACCTGGTGTTCATTGATTTGCTAAACTAGCTGGTCAACCAACCCCAGGGTTTCTCCTTTCTCAACTTTTCCAGTATACAAGTGAACACCATCGCACCTACTTTCTTCTGTATGTGGGGGACCTGAACTCAGGTCCTTATGTGTGCATGGCAAATACTTCAGTGAGTCAACCATCTCCCCAGATCCAACTCAGAGTTGTTTATACTGTATCATTAATCATTTGGTGCTCATTGAATGAATCCAATTTTAGGGAAGTACTTAAGAATCTCACAAACATTGCAAGAATAAATAAATGATGTTGTTTATGATTAATACTTGGTGTTAGTTTTTTGTTGCTATGTAAAATACCCAAGAAAGCAACTTTCGAGTTTATTTTGGTTCACAATTGCAAGAGACAGTTTATCATGTTGGGGAAAGTCATGACAGCAAGAGCTTGAGTCAGCTGGTCACTTTGCATCGCTTTGCAGTCAGAGCTAGTGTTCAACTTTCTTCTTTTCATCCAGTTAAGGATCTCATCCCATGGACTGGTGCAGCCCACATATTTCAGGGTGTATCTTCTTATCTCACTTAATCTAGTCTAGATAATCATACCAGAGGCTAACAGGTTCTATATAATCCCTAGGAGACATACTTTTAAATTAATTCTCGTTTCTTCCTTTATTTGCTTCCAGGAACTTAGTAGTAAATAATACCATCTATCATACCATTCAAACACTAAAAACAGATAAACAAATTTTATGTAGCCAAAATTGTGGCCATTTTTATTATCAAATGATAATAATATTACATTTAGCACTAGTGTTCACCTATAAATATTTTCTGCTCAAATTCTTATTCCTAAAGAACTCAATTCTAACCATTTAGAGTTAGGTTAAAGGCAATCTTTCACTCTAAGTTAACCACTTACCAAGTTCAAGTGCCTCAAATATAATTTTTCCACATCACATATACAGCCCACTATTGAAGTTATAAATGTTGGAATTTGAAGCAGCTGTATTGCTGATGACACAATGGAGTTCACATATGGCATGGGCGTAACTCCCTTTCCTTTCATGATTTATGACACACAAGAGAGCAAACTCTGATGAAATCATTGTTTCTGATAAATCTTAATTTAATTGCTACTATTTCAAACTAAATCTGTGCTTGTGATAAATATCTATGACATTTAGATTCTGTCCCTGAGTACTAGACAATTAAATGTTTTCTTTCATGAAATTTAGTTGTTTGCAAATCACTGGGCAATCATGAGTTTCTTTCTCTGAGACTGTTGCACATGAGGTAGATTAAATCAGAGCTGTGCGAACCTAACAAGGTATTTTGTGTATCACACACAGAACTTTGGTATCTCACATAGTACTTGGTAGTCCTCATGTACATCAGGTACTCATTTCTATTAAAAACAGTCACATTCTTTGTGGTTCATATGTGGCTTAGTAAAAACAGAAAAGCAACAACTAAAAAGCACACAAAAAATAGTACTTGAATGTTACAAATAGGGAGAGACTGATGTCTTTCGATCGTCTAATCCCCGGCTTCTTCCCTTGCAAATATTATTTATTCTCTAAGATTTACTAATCTGTTAGAGAAAAGTAAACAAACTTCCCAGACCTGTGGTGCTTAAGCAACCACAATTAACTCTGGAAAGGAAAGGAAACAAGAAAAAAACTATCAGAAAAGAGAGAGAAAGCCGTCTTCTAGATCACAGGCAGATACTCTTAATATCCTTTTATTGCCAGTATATAGTAATGTCCAGCAAAGCAATTTTTCCTTTTTTAGGCAAAGCAAATTGCTAGAGAGAGAGAGAGAAAAAAAAGCTATCAGGAGACCTTGAGACCAATTATTCCAGCTACTGGGAATATAGCTGTGAGTGAGTCACTTCTTCAGGAAATCCAGAGAATGTCAAATATGTGAAGACTGTGACCAGGCTGCAGAGGAGAGTGTAGATCCTCAGCAACTTCAAGTTTCCTTCCTCCTTGAAGAAGCACATTTAATGAGGGTGGAGGGAAGAGGGACAACCCAGACAGGCTGGGTAGTGCAACAACAGAAATCTGTTTCTCACAGTTCTAGAGACGGGAAGTCCAAATTTCAGGCAGCAAGTAGTACCTGTAGTTTTTCAAGGGCATCTTCTCATTATCTCTTCACATGGTTTTTAACCTATTAAGGTACCAGTCTTTTTGAAATGACCCTGCTCTAGCAACCTCATCTTAACATAATCCCCTTTTAAAGTCCCTGTCTTTAAATATAGTCACATCCTTAGTGATAGATCCTGAACCAGACCTCAAAACCAGGGACCCAACCTGATAGATCTGAGATAAAACAGATCTCCACCAAGAGACCCCACCAAGAATGTTAGTAGGAACTGATAAGAAAACAGATAACTGGATCAACTCTCTAGACTCCAAAGTAGTTATTCTGGAAAAAAGGGAACCAACTGGTCAAACCGAAATTCCTTCCCCATTCCAACTATAAAAAGCTTATACCCTTGACTCCAAATCAATAGCAATTTCCATCTCAAGGGGAAATGGCTGCTCCCTCACTGGAGTTTTGGAGGAGCTTTCCAAATAAACTTCAGTCTTCCTAGATGAAGCTTCTTTCTCCTCCTCCTCCTCTTCCTCCTCCTCACACATAGGGCACGGGGTGGATTAGGGAGGAATACAAGTCATCCAGTAACATTCTTTATAGAAGTAAGCAAGAGTTAGTCCACAAGTATACTGTTTGACTTGTTAATTCCTTTTCTAGGAATTCATCCTAAAAAGAATAACTACCACTGAAAGATACTAAGTAGCCTAATTCATTAATATAAGATTTATGTCATAAATCAAAGTCTAACTATGCAAATAGAAAGCTAGGCCTGAAAAAAAGACTTCAACTTCCAGAATAGTGTATAGTCTAAACTTGTGTTTACACTTTTGTAATTTGGGCTAGTGAGATGTCGGAGTGGGTAAGGGTGACAAACTTTTATAAAGGACACGAACCAGATGACATGCCTTCAATCCCCAGAACCTATATGGTACAAGGCGAGATCCCTTTCCTGAAGTTAACCACCCCATACATGTGCAGTGTGTACCTCTCTCTAATAAAAAATAGACTGGGGAGATAACTCAGGAATTAAAACCTTTGCCTCACAAGCAAAAGAACCTGAGTTTAGATCCTTAGATCCCACCTAAAAATGTGGAGTAGAAATGGCAGCTGCCTGCCACTCTGACCCTGGAAGGCAGAACCTGGGAAGCCCCAGAGCAAAGCAATAAGGAAATAAAACAGTCCAGCATGATTCCCTAAATTACCCTTGGGCCACCATAGGCACACACTCTCAAAATGCCTTTGATACACACACATATGCACACACACAAACACATGCACGAAATGCAAAAATAAATAAAATTTTAAAATTATATATTTCCAGAAAGTCTGGAAGTGCATGAAGAGTGTTTACTTCCAAAGTATGAGATTTGGAATGGGGCCTTGCACTTTTTATTTGCAATTTGACTTGAAACAGATGTGTTTTTTTCTGATGATTATAAATGAACTGGGGGCTGGAGAGATAGTTCAGAAGTTAAGGTCTTGAGTCCAGATCCCAGGTCTCACTTAAAAACACTGGCAGAAATGACAGCAGCCTCCACTTCAGGCCCTGGTGGGCAGATCCTGGGAAATCACACAGCAAAGCAAGGAGGAGGTAGATGCAATCCAGGATGATTCTGAAGTCACCCTTGGTCCTCCACAGGGACATCAATTTCCTCAAATACTCTCTCTCTCTCTCTCTCTCTCTCTCTCTCTCTCTCTCACACACACACACACACACACACACACACACATACATATACACACACACACAAATAAAGTTTTAAAAAAATGAAACATAATTCTTAAATGAACCCCTAAGAAACAGAACTAGACAAGTTTAAAGTCTTTATAAAATGTTACAGAAAATCATCAAAGTGGCATTTGTTGAACCTCAACTACCTATTCATCAGCAAGTTTTTTTAGCCCCTTTACAGATAATACACATTCGGTGTTCCCTAAAACTTCTCAAGAAGTAGTAGTAGTATTTTTGTTGCATCATGGCAGAAAGCAAAGCTTTGTAATTTTCCAAATTTTCACTCAATAAGAACAAAGTCAAGTCTTTAGTTGGCTTTTTCATGCTTACTTTTGACATTATTTCTGTCTTATGTGTAAAATGCAGAAGGTTATTACACAGCCTGATATTATCTTGAAATATCAGATTATCAGAGCAGTCTGGAACTGATAAGTGATGTTGATAAATGAAGGAAAATTTCCTTGTCTTGAAGTCTGATTGGACTAAGAATGGAGAAGCAGTCTTGTTTACTACTTACAGCAGACAGGGTGCTTACTGGCATTTGGAATACTAACATAGCAGTGTCTAAGTCTTTAACTTCAGTTATCAGAAGAAAGAGGCTTTGATAGATTATGGTCACTAGTGACTGTCTTTGTGAGAAGTGTACACACACTTATTGTTCCCTGTGGAAAATGAGGACTTTATACAAATAGGCTTGTACAGTGTTTGGAAAAGTGCTTCAAGAGAATTTCTAAAGTGATAGAACTCTTGATCCTCCCATCTCCTGAAATCTTACCATCTCTCTTCAGATGATAAGTGGATCTCCTTATGAACAGATTCCAGCTTATCCACAGCGTGACTTCAAGGATTAAGCATATCTTGTAGTATCTTCCTATCCTGCATACCTGATGTCCCCTTCATTCCTTCAGTCTCCTGGTCTTTGTCCAAAATAAGCAGATCTCAAGGTATAATGCTTTCATCTGTTGACAGACAGATGTGGCTTGATGTGAATGGGTTTGAAGATCATGAGGTGGTGTCCTTCTCAGGGATTGGGGAAAAACAGGTAGAATCAGGAAACTGTGACAGGTACAAAGACAAACTTGCCAATTCCCCCATGGAGCCTGGGACATCATGTTGGAAATAAGGAGAACCCTGAGAAAAGGCACTTGGAGTTTATTTTACTCCCTACTGTGTGGACATTGCCAGCTGCCTGTAAGAAGAGGCCCTTACACTTGAATGGTTTCCCCAACTCTCTCTCCATGGGTAAGCCTGTGCAGGGCCTTTGCAGCTAGAAACAAGTTAAACCGCTTCCTGGCTATGTGACTTTGGATAAATCAGCTGTTCTGTCAAGAAGATGGAATGACATTATGGAGCAAAGGGCTTTACACAGTGCCTGACATGCAGAAGGGGCAAAATATACAACTGACCTTTCCTCAGTTCCTGCTTGATAGTGCACCAGGCCCAAGTCCAGCAGTGAATTCAGCCCTGTCAGCTCTGAGTTCTGACCCCTTGCCCAGATCCTGCTGCTTCTCTTCTAGGCCGTGACCCTTTGCACAGGCCATCCGGCACCAGGATGGAGCTGCAAGCACATATCCTGCTTATCCTTGCCAGTCGGCGCCAGCTGGAAAGCAGTGCCAGCTCAGATGGACACGAATCTGCTGGGTCTCAGAGCTGGGTGACCTACGCCAGTGTTTCTCAAACCTTCCCTGGGAACCGCTCAAGCTTAAACCCTCCTTTAGTTGGTCTGAAACTTTGTATTATTAAAAGTTGCCCCTTTCTGTTCAGGGAAATGCCACTGGGTCCTTGTACGTCATCGGAGAGGAGGGCCCAGAGGAGAGTCAGGGATGCACATTAAAGGACTCTCTGGGAATTGGGGTGGGAGGCACAGGGGGATGGGGAGGGAGGGGTGAGGGGAGGCAGAGCAGGGGGTTCGGGGGGAGAAGGAGGAAGGGAGGGAACCAGTGTACCTATTAAGTTTGTATGAGCGGAAATAATAATAAGAAATATTTAAAAAAAAAGTTGCCCCTTTCTTACTTAGAAAGTCCACCACACTCAGTTTTGTTCTCCTAGTGAAGTTCCCAATATGTCATATAATCAAGGCCTTCGTATCTACTTTGAAGATAGTTGGTGCTTAATAGATTCTTCCTGAGTGATTCAAAGCTGTCTGTTGGATTCTACTTTTTCCATTTAGCATGGCACTTATGAAATGATGTTAAATTGGCTGCCTAATAAAATTTAGTCCATGAGTGATTAAAACCTGTTTAATTCAGTGTGAATCATAGGAAGGTAACTATTTGGGAGAGTATCTGTGAATGTAGGAGTTCATAGAGATAAATAAAGTAGTAGCACATGTAAGAGTTACAGGGTACAAAGGAGTAAGAGCATTAAATAATGATGCTGTGCTATCCATATCTAGTGCCTATGAAAGCTACACTGACCTGAAAAAGAGGAAAGTGAGGAGGATAACTTTCAAAGACACATGTCAACAGGAAGGTGGAAAGCAAGTGTTGCAGTCAGCCTGCATGGTTGCTGATAAATCACCATAAAATGGCTTAAGAGAACAAGGGGTTTATTTTCTTACAATAGTCCAGTTACAGTTCTCAATCCAGTTTGACAGGAGAGCATGCATCAACACCAGGGCCAAGGGAACTGGCCACACCATCTCTATGTAATGGCTGAGAGAAGGACCATCCTTACTTGCCAGACTAACACATCTGGCCAAGTATACACAAGGATGTCCACTTTCTCAACCAGTTCTCTGTATTTCATTCATCTGTTCAGGGCCTAGTCCCACCCACTATAGGCTGGGCCTTCCCCATCAGGTAGACATTCTCCTGCAGGTTTGCTCTGGGGTTAACTCAACCACTAATTCTCTACAAATGTGCCCAGAGCTCAAACCCTCAACTGTCAAGTTGACACCTGTGCCTAACTATGACAGCAAGGAACTTCTAAGTACATAAACATAATAAATAGACTTCTCAGTGAGTATGATAGCACTTGCTTACAATCCCAGCATGTAGAAGGTAGAGACAAGAGGATTGCTTCAAACTCCAGGACAGCCTGAGCTACAGAGTGAGACTTTATCACAAAATCAGACATTTGTCTTCTCTGTGGTTTTTTTAAATGATGATTTATATTTCTTTGACAATTTCCTATGTATATGCAATGTATGTTGAACTTATTCACCTTTACTGCCCTTCCATCTCCCCTCCCACTTATTCTGAACCTCCCCCAACATGTTTCCCCATCATGTCCTCTTCATTTTTTTAAAATAACGCACCATCTCCCAACACCATTAAGTATTAACCGCATGTGCATGGTTTTATGTAAAATTACAGGAAATTTCAAACATACACCAAAGGGAAGAGAACAATACAATACACTTTCACATTTGGCACTCAGCTTCCACAATTTTCAACATTATTGTCTTCATTGGTCTTCTGTGACACAAAATGGGACATCCTCATTTACTTAGAGATGGCTTGAAAATAATGCGTACATAGATGCTCTAGAAATGGGTCGACATTGTTTGGAAAGATACAGAGATGGTGTGTCCTCCCAGGGCTTATTTACATCAATTTTCAACATCTGCCTAACAATTCCTCTTTGAGTCAACTGATTACGACATCCCAAACTCTGCACAGTGTCCCGATGAGTGTATATAATAGAGTCACTCTACTTGTCTCTAAAAAAAACAACTTATTTATTTTTCAAACTTCAGAAAATTGTGGCTCTGTCCCCATCTGGGGTACAAAGGGCCAGTTAGCCCAGTTCGTTGTGGCTCGTGTGTTCAGTGGCTCCAGATGTACCACCTCCAAGCTCCTCGTCTTCGGATGGCCCAGAGGGTCAGTAAGCAAGCCGCCTTTCTGGATTCACTGGATCTCCCAGTGTGAAAGTTTATACTACTGCAAGGCAAAACATTAGGGAAATGAATAACAGTTTTATGATGAATATAAGAGATTTCTTGGTAATCCCTATTATTTACTTAATCCAACTATTTATTACATTATAAAGTATGTTTCATAACTATTAGTGCTAATTTCCCTACCCTTTTCTCCCCTTCTTCAAAGTAACCACTTTGTACTTTCTAATTGAAGTGCTAAGTCATCCATCAGTACTCTGACATTGAAAACTAGTAAATTACTGTTAATTGCACCGTTTACAGAACAATCCACCATACAGCAAACATAGCTAATACAATTCCATACTAAGCACATTATAGCACTTTATATATGCTATATTTTTATAGTGTATTTGTATAATACATTTATTGAGTGAACAAGACTGAATCACCTTCCAAATATTTTTCCAGCTACTTCTACTAATGTGGCTTTTGTCATATGGGGGGGGGGATCAGCTTTGAGATTAGAACCTATCTTGATCATCCATCTCTGATCTGCTTCATGACTTCAATGTCATTTTGCTCAGATCCAAGCTAGTGGTGTCTTAGTGTTCAGCATCACCCATAATTTTTCCACTTTGGAGATTCTCAAACTACCTGTGTTCCCCTCCTTACCCATTGCCTCACTCATGACCTTTCTTTGTGTCCTTTCCCTGCCTAGCAGGATTGCATGGGGCCCTCCCAACCTCAAGGACAACTCTTCCCACTGGGCTCTATCTGCATCCTAACAACAGCACACTCTCTTCTCTTACCCTGGCTTGGCCAGTTTCCATCCGTATCTTCTTTCCCTTCTCCTAGGCAACTGGACATTTCTGGAGTGTGTAGCATAACTCAGCTATCAGATGCTCTGCATCCCTGCCAGTTACATGGGGCTGCATCCTGTATCTCCTTGGCTGCATTCACATGTTAAACAATCATACCTGTTATCTCAGTCCTCTGTACTCACTCAATTTGCACACTCGCCACTTACTTTTAAATTTTCATTCTGTTGGATTTATCACCCACACCCTTTATCTTCTCCCTGATTTTACCTCAGCAGGGGACAAGACCCACAACATTCTAAAACTTGAAAGCTAGATATGTGGGTGTTTTTTTTTTTATTTTTTAGAGACAAGTACATTGACTCTACAGAGATACGTTCATCTATCCTTCTTGCCTCTCCCTTTTTGTATTCTCCTTAATTTTGCTTAACCAATAGTCTACTACTTGGGGCCAACAAGATGACTCCATGGCTAAAGGCACTTGCGGGTAAACCTGGAGACCTGAGTTTGATACCCAGGCAAGTCTGCATGATGGAAAGAAAGAATCAGTTTCTCTCTCTCTCTCTTGCTTGCTCTCTTCCTTCTAATAAATAAATACTGAAAAAATACTTGTCTGCCCTCTGCATTTTCTAGGCCTTTCTTCTTTGCCATCTCTTCCTTGACACCAGCAGTACTTTGTTCTCTTGTTTTACGCAGAGAGACTCCCTGATTGCTGACTTCCCTCATGGTATTTCTGTCAGAGTTCAGGATGTCTGCAATGCATTAGCACGAGATGCTCAGCAGTGAGGGAGAAATAAGGATTCAGTTGGGGAGGACAGGTGAGTGCTGAAGTTTCTAGGCTGGGAGTCATTCTAAGCAAGGTGATGGGCAGATATGATGAAATTACTTCTTCACCTATGGACTTCATCTGCCCATTAATCAACATCAACCTGGACATTCCTAAAGTAGAAACTTCTCCTAAGGTATCTGTTCCCTTTCTGTTTTTCGCAGAAGAGTGACTATCCTTTCCTTACTAGAACTCTTCATCTCCTACTGGCGTCCCTATTGCATTCTTCTGGTTCTCTCTTGTTTTGTGGACTGTTTTCATTTAGTTTCTTTTCAGGATTCCTTTCCTTAATCTCAAAACCAGACCAAACCAGAAAACCAAACAAGCACTCCCTAAACAAACAAATACCACCACCTCCCACTCACATACATACGATTCTTTAAGTAGTAGCGATCTGAAGATTCTGTGCCAGTCTTCTTCACAGTCCCTTGGCAATCTCATCCTGTCTGCCTGCCTGACCTATCCAGCACCTTGTTAAGAATGACTCTCAGCTCAATAGTGTTAGCCCTCATTGGTCTTCCCCAATCACACCCTTATTTCTTCTTAAACAAGAGTATCTCATGCTGAGTTGTTATAGACATCCTAAAGATTGATCTAAATAGAGCACATCACATCTTCACATCTGCATGCTTTTTAATTTGACTAATCAATTCAATACTGTATCCTTCACCATATTTTTCAAATTAATCTGCTCTGCTTCCCACCCTCCCTCCAAAACTTACTAATTATTGCATAGCTCTATTGTAATAGACTCTCTACCTTGCTTTTCACTTGTCTTTTTCTCCAGTAGGTGAAATCGCATGCTATTTAGAAGTGCACTTTCCCATTCTTTGACTTATTTGTCTTTCTGCACTGATATGTTGCATTTTAAGACACCACTGCTAAAGCCATCTCCCTAAGGCTTAGCTCTGCCCATGCCACACTTCCTGTCAAAGACTTTCATTTGGTTCCCATTGTCTTCTGTAGTCAGAATCCTCCATCTTTTCTTGTTATACCCTACCCTATTCTTGTAGCTTGATCTGTATCAAATCTGTAAACATACCTTGTACTTAATTACCTTCCTTAAACTGCTGCCTTTGTCTGGTGGCTTTTCTCTCAAAGTAGGGTTTTTTTCGTTTGTTTGTTTGGTTTTTGTTGTTGTTGTTGTTGTTGTGTTTGTTTCAAAGAAGGCCAGAGTGGAGGTCTTTAAATCTTTCGGCCCTAAGCCTGGGAACTTTCCAAACAAGATTTAGATTATTCTCCTCCAAAATGCCCCCTCCGCATATAAAAGCCATGTACCAATTAGATGCAGGTGTCGAAGACAATCGATAGTTGAACCTTTGGACACATCTATTAGTGAAGCCAAGCCCAGAACGAATTGATGTGTGAGGGCCTAGCCCATGTTGGTGGGACCATGTTCTGGGAAGATGATGAAAGAGAGGGAGAAGGAGCATGTTGGTTGGAAGCTGGCACGCTGACAAGGGGACACTCCCCTCCGTCCCCCTCCCACAGCTTTCTCTGCAGACACGGCATGGCCAGTTCCCAGGCTCCTAATGTTGATATGGACTCTCCTGTCATGCAGATGGCAACCAGATGGCAACCAGAAACAGTAAGTCAAAGAATAAACCTGCCTCCAGCTTGTTTGGGTCCTGTACTTCAGCAATGGGAACATGAAACTACATGAATCCAAAAAAGAGCCCACATTATCGAAATTTGGTAGGTATCTAGAACACAGAATTTACTATAATCTGACTTTGCACAAAAATGATTGTTTATTTTCCCCGCTAGAACATATCCTTGAAAGAGGGGCAGCCTAGAACTGATTTCTGTATCAGTCTCAACAACTGTGAAACATATCCATGATAGGGTCTTTATTGCTTATTGAACTGTTCAAATGCTACCTCAAAGGGCACCTCATTTTAGTCTGTAAAATTGAGGGTGAAATTTCATCTGTTTGGAGTAGCAAAAATTTCAATTTGTTTGTGGCAATAATTTGGCCCTCATCATAATATGAATTTTTCTATTTATCATAGAAGTCCTATAGTAGGAATTACTCAGTAGACAGAAATACACAATATTTATCATATCAAGCAGGTTATTGACTAATAATACAAATAATAGCATGTCAAAAGGAAAACAGAGTAGATAAGAGAACATATGCGATATTAGAATCTCTGACTATAATAGAAAGAGATAATGTAAGTAGAGTGCTTAATTAAGTCTTGGCATAGAGGGTGTTTGGTGAACAATGCTCACTATGACCACACAAAGTATAAAATTGCTCAGAGAAAAAAATGTCTTATTCCCCATATAGTCTACCTTGTTGTTGTTACAGCTAATGTTAACTTTGAACAATAGTTACTTTTGGAGCCAGATATGTTTTATTATAATTTCAAGAACAAACAATGAGTACAACAGAAAAAGAGATAGCCTTATGTAATCAACCATATGTGCTACTGATGAGGAGTTGGCCTCCCTCTATACCATTTAATATTCAGCAAAATAAATAATGTTGATCTTTGTCACACTCCTAACAAAGACTTCTTTTAAGCCGGGTAACTGGAACAAGGCTGTTTGGTTCTGACAGCTGGCTTCAAATGTGGATGTTGCTATTAAGGAAAAATAGAATTTCTGCATTTATCACATTACCCAATATGTTGTGCTGACATGTTTCATCTGGGAACCAAAAGGCTTCCCAGAAATTAAATTCAATATTTGAACTTCTAATTTGGCCAAGAAACTACTGCACAATCTTAAACTTTTTTGGTGTATTAATGTAAACACATTTACATTATATTTTTAAGACCTGATTCAGAATAGTGTCAGGTGACGTAAATAAGTCTCCTCTTTGATTCTCCATACCTCCATTTCCTTATGTTAGAAATCATCTTTTGAATTACACCCTATGCAGAAACCACAAAAAAATCAGTAATTCTAAATTTACTGTTTTTTTAAAATAAATTTGACTTTGTCTGATGCCAAAAGACAAATTATTTTTTAATTTATATCTAAATGTTGATGAATACTTTAATGAAAAAAAAATCTCTGCTTGTCAGATTGTAAGTGATTGGAAGGTGGAGTTGAAGATCATCCTTGGCCAGTATGAGCTACAAGAGACTCTCTCCAAAAAAAAAGAAAATAAAAGAAAGGAAGGAAGAAAGGAAAGAAGGAAAGAAATAAGAAAGGAAGGAAGGAAGGAAGGAGAGAGAGAGAAAGAAAAAAGAAGGAGAGAGAGAGAGAAAAAGAAAGAAAGAAAGAAAGAAAGAAAGAAAGAAAGAAAGAAAGAAAGAAAGAAAGAAAGAAAGAAAGAAAGAAAGAAAGAAAGAAAGAAAGGGGCTAGAGAGATGGCTCAGGAATCAAGACTCTGCCTTACAAGTAGAAGGTCCTGAGATAGGATCCCAGGTCCCATGTAAAAACAGTCAGGCAGAAACGGCACTTACAACTTCCAGCCCTGGGAAGAGCCTGGGAAATCCCAGAGTAAAGCAAAAAAGGAGGTAGAAGCAATCCAGGACACACACACACACAAATGAATGAATGACCAAATAAAGTTTGAAAAAAAAGAGAACAAAATAGAAAATCTCTGTTCCACAGCAAAACTAAAAATAACAACAAACCATAATTCAGAACATCAGAGACCTTACATTAATCACCTGGAACCAGACCAGCCAAATCTCTCCCCATCCTAAAGCTCAGGGAAATTTGCGGAAGAGGGGGGGGTAAGATTGTAAGAGCCTAAAGATGGGGAGGAGCAACGATAAGCAAGATGCTCCACACAAGTTAGGGCCGAAGGAACCATAATAGGACTTTGCATGACCTGCGCAATGACTGACATATCAATGCCCCCCCACAAAGTCTAGCATGGATCACAGGCACCAGGATCCTTAGAGGCAAGGGATTAACAGCCACAGTAGTGTTCCCATACTAAAGGGGAGCACAAGAAAAGGCTGTAGGCAATGCTGCTGAGTCTTTACACCTCATTAGAGTGGAAGACGCAGAGGGAAGTTTGACATTCCCACTAAAGGATGCTCCAGGGACTGGGGGGGGGAATTGGAGAAAGGGAGGGAGGGGGTGAAAGGAAGGGGAAAAGAGGGGAGGGAGTAAGGGGGATCAGACAGGGGTGGAGGGAGGGAGGGGACGACGGTACCTATTTTGTATGAGTGGGAAAAAAATTAAATTAAAAAAAAGAAAGTATCTGTTCCAAAGTAGCGTTCCAAAGACTCAGAAGAGTGAAAGCTTCGCTGTCCACCCCTTACTTGGTCACCGATCATAAAGTACTGGAAAGAATATATCAACCTTAGGACAAGATGGAAAAGGTCCTTAGCCTTGAGCCTAACATCCTGAAGTCCTCACTCTGGTCTCCTTTGGGCCTTGCCCTATCCCATGGAGCGAAAGGCTATGTGGCTAATGGATGTGTCCATCCAGAGTTTGTGGACTCTCACCAGAGCACATTCAGGGGAACCAGAACACAGAGGAACTCCCAGTTCATGTGGCCTGAACAGCTTTTCTCCTTCTAACCTCCCAAGGATGCGTAAAGCACAGGCTGAGGACCAGAGACCAGCTCTGACCTTTCTTCCCAGCTATCTTTGAGGCTGAGCTCTGAAGAGCTTAAAAGCTAAATTCAAATCTCATCTCTCAGTTTGTTAGAAAGGTAGAGGGATGGGAATATTTAATAATTTCTTCCGCTTAATCTGTAGCTTTTAAAGAATTAGATATCTAGAATGATGACTTCAAGACATGCCCAGATCTTCTAAACGTTAGGTAGAATGGACCTGATTTGAAGACAACAGTATCACAAAGCCCATATAATTGAATGCTTTTCCATTTGAATTATATTTCTAACAGCTCTTTGGAATAAAGACAGAGTGAACCTTAATTTAAATCATTATTCAGTTTTTAAATTTTTTTATTATTTATTCAAATTGTGTGTGTATGCATGTGTGTGTATGTATGTGTGTGAAGTATGAGTGTGTGTGTGGAACCACGGACGAATTCGGGAACCAGCATGGACGCCTCCACCTCCTCCTTGAACTCTGTCCCGGGATTCACAGGCTCCGCCCTACCAGGACCAGAAACGCAGGCTGCCCCCGCTTCCGCCCGGCATCTATATGTGGCGTCTAGGATTCAAACTCAGGACCTTCGGCCTGCAAGGCAGAGGGTTAACCCCTGAGCCACCTTTCCAGCCCCTCATTATTCAGTTTTAAAACAAACCACTTCTGATTTCAAATCATTCTGTCCCTCTTCTATATTTACTGATGAAATAAGTATTTCATGAAGTCGAAGCAGAACAGAACTCGACTTTGTTAATCTTTCAAAATAACAACTTTCCATGGCTTGCTCTTCGTTGTCAACAATATTTTGAGAATTTGCCATGCTGTACTTGTCTCTCTTTTTTCCTTTTCATAAATTATCTCTTTTCATTGGTAGTAACAGTGTTCCAAAGCAGAATTCTATGTTTTTTTAAACTATTCTCATTATACAGAAAAAGAAACTGTAGATACTATGAAAAAAGAACATGGCCTTTTAGGAAGTCATTTAGAAATCTTAGTTGTAGAAATTACTTCATCCAGCTTTGGCAGGCTCAAATTGGTTGATTTTCATTTTGCATTTTTTGCTGGTTTACAGGAAGCCCTGCAGGCTGATGTTGACATACTTTACTAAGCAGATGCATAATGAAATGTGTGTGTATGTGTGTATCTGTGTGTATGTGTGTATGCATGTGTTTATGTATGTTCATATGTGTGTGCATGTGTGTGTTATATTTACTCATTTTCCCTATTCCATCTTTGGTAGACAATCACTATTACTAAGCACCTAATTGTACATATACATGTGTGCATGTATGTTCTATTTACTTTGCTTTCTCTGCTCCATATTTGGCAGATGATCTCCATTTTTCAGTACTTGATTGTTCATGCAGGATTTCTTTGGAAAATACGATTTTAGAAAATTATACTACAATGTTCCCTCCCCCCAATCTCAGTACTGGGTATAGAATCCTGGGCCTTAAACATACCAGACAAATGTTTTATCAATAACCTACACCCTCAGCTACAACTGCTTTTTTGCTGTTTTTTGTTTGTTTGTTTTTATTGTTGTTGTTTTCTTTTGTATGTGTGTGTGGGTATGTGCATGTATGTACATGTAAATGCACACATGCACACATATGAGGCTTCTCAACAACTGATTTTTAAATTGACAACAGATGATCTCTATCAATTCTGAGAATTCTTCATCTTTCTTAAGCATTGCATGGGATAAATTCTTTAGGCAGCAATCTTATTCTTTATTTTCATTAATAACCTTCATTTTGAAGAACCATTTGTATTGACAAAAATAAATAAGGATAAATTCCCAGAAGTCCCACCAAGTTGACTCAAGTATAAATGTATTTGCAGTTTATTCACTGTTGTCAAACTGCCTTCTGTATGGAGTATGTTCATTTACGCTATTTGAGAGGGCATGTTTTTCAACAGCCTTGCTGACAGCATGTTGTTAAAACTCTCAGACTTTGCCTGTCTGATAAAAGTATTATCTGTGTAATTTTAAAGTTAAAGTGCTACTTTTCTTAAAATGAATCAGGATGAATATATTTATATTTATTCCAATTAGTTTTTCTTCATATTTTAAACAATTTCATGTATATGAAGCTACTAATTTTTGCATAATTGTATAATGTTTCAGCTCAGTATCTTGGGATGTTTACTATATGCTCCATGTCAAGGCTCATACTAAATCCTACATTCAAATGCATTATGTTTCTAATAGTCTGGTTTTTATGGCGGCCAAATTATATACCTTAAGAAACTGTTATTGGAGAGCTCAAAGATCTGCAAGGGAGGTTACATCTAGAATGTTGTTCTATGGGGCTGGAGAGATGGCTATGGGATTAAGACTTACTCATAAACAGAAGGATCTGATCTGAGTTTGGATCCTGGATCCCATCTAAAAAACCTGTGTGGAAATGGTGGTGGCCTGAACTTCTGGTTCTGGTGGGTGGAGCTTGGGAAATCCCAGAGCAAAGCAAAAAGCAGGTAGAAGCAATCCAGGATGATTCCTTAAGTCATCCTTGTTCCTCCACAGGTACACACAGTGCCTTCTGATGAACACACACACACACACACGCACGCATGTGCACATGCACACGCACACACAAAGTGTCGTTCCATAGTTGGTTTCTCTAGCCATCCTGTTCTCTTCTTACTTATAGTCAGCTGTGGACCTTACCATCCTATGGCCCAGTCAGAATAGAGCAGTTTATCAGCCCCACCTTAACAGCAAGCTACAGACATGTTGCAGCTATGTCTGTCGTGGGGGCACCCCTATGAGTGCTCATTAAATCTGGTAAAGGAAGAACAATGTATTATCACTTCCCTAAGAAGGAAACAAATGCCGCAGTATTTTGAAATGAGGGATCACTGTCTACTTTTCATGTCTATGGAAAGACCTGTTTGCCTTGGTAGGATTTTGTGAATGAATTTCAAAAACAGGCAAGAGCAAAGTCGTGCCTTCAAAAATGGAAGAAACCATGTGCTTTTTCTTTGATCCTCTTAATTTAATAATTTAATTTATTTTGGTCTCCATTGCATTAGTTACTGGCATGCGCTCTGGGGTATAAACATGCCACAACACAATCCCTGGTTTCTAAATACAGTTAGGATTTAAGTAGTGGAGGAAAACTTGCAGAAAATAGCTATGAATTTATGTTTTCAGTAATATTAAAGAGGTCTGTGCAAAGAAGGATTCTAGTGATAATGAAGAGTTTTCCAGGGGTTGGTAGGAACAGAGAGATAACTAAGAGGATGCAGGCATGTTGAAGTTCGCCTGCATGGTTGTTGATAAATCACCATCAAATGGCTTAAGAGAACAAGGGGTTTATTTATTTATTTATTTTTACAATAGTCTGGCTATAGTTCTTGTCCAGCTTGACAGGAGAGTTTGCACCAATACCAGGGCCAAGGGAACTGGCCACACCATCTTTTTTTTTAATTTATTATTATTTATTATTTATTCAATTGTGCATGTATGCGTGCGTGCGTGTGTGTGTATGTGTGTGTGTGTATGTATGTATGTGTGTGTAGAACCACAGGTGAATTCGGGAACCACCATGGACGCCTTCACCTCCTCCTTGTTTACTCTGCCCCGGGATTCACAGGCTCTGCCCCACAAGGACCAGAAGCGCAGGTCGCCCCCGCTTCCGCCCTGAGTCTATACGTGGGGTCTAGGATCCGAACTCAGGACCTTCTGCCTGCAAGGCAGAGGCTTAACCCCTGAGCCATCTCTCCAGCCCCCCCACACCATCTTTACATAGCAGCTGAGAAGGACAATCCTTACTTGCCAGACCAGCGTGTCTAGCCAAGTGTATACAAGGATACTAACCCTCTCAACCAGCTCTGTTTTTTATTCACTTGTTCAGGGCCTTGTCCCACCCACCCTTAGCTGGGCCTTCCCCATCAACTAAACAATATCCTGCAGTTTTGCTCTGGGCTTAACTCAATCATTAATTCTCTACAAATGTGCCCAGAGCTCAAACCCTCAACTATCAAGTTGACACCTGTGTCTAAACTATAACACTCCACCCCTTGTCAACTTGACACAAAAATATAGCATTGTAACCTTAATCCTAGTCCCCACATATGTTAAATTTTTCTAAAATATAAATGCATTTCATAGACAAATTTAAAATGTTCTCTCCTTAAAACTTCAGTTCCAACATTTTAAAAGTTCAAAGTTTCTTAACCTTAAAAGTGTATTAAATCAGGATAAGTTAAATACTTTAAAACAGATAAAACATTAAAACTGAAGGATCTTGAACAATAAGAACACATTAAAAGATCAAAATCTCACAAGATCCCAACTGTTCAGAGTTGGTAGCAGTGACTGTGCCATTGGATGTCTGTTTAGGAAATGTTGGCCTAGCCCAATCAGCTCGAGGGAGTTCCCTATCCTTTCAACTATGGTTTTTATAGTCTCTGGCCTGATATCAAGGTTCTTGATCCATTTGGAATTAAGTCTTGTACATGGTGACAAGTACGGGTCCAGCTTTAATCTTCTGCATGTGGAGATCCAGTTTTGCCAGCACCATTTGTTGAAGATGCTGTTCTTTTTCCATTGGATTCTTTGGGCCCCTATGTCAAAGATCAAATGGCTGTATTTTTGTGGGCTTATATCTGGGTCTTCAACCCTTATCCATTGATCTGTGTGTCTATTTTGGAGCCAGTACCAGGCTGTTTTTATAACTATGGATTTGTACTATAGACTAAGGTTTGGTATGGTAATACCTCCAGCAGTGTTTTTGTTACTCAGGATTGTCTTTGCTATCCTGGGTCTTTTGTGCCTCCATATGAATTTTGAGATTATTTGGTCAACTTCTTTAAAGAATTGCTTTGGGATTTTAATTGGTATAGCATTGAATTTGTATATTGCCTTTGGTAGGATGGTCATTTTTACAATGTTGATTCTGCCAATTCAGGAACATGGGAGGTCTTTCCACCTTCTGATGTCTTCTGCAATTTCTTCCTTTAGGGTCTTAAAGTTTTCATTGTAAAGGTCTTTTACCTCCTTGGTTAGGTTTATACCAAGGTATTTCATTTTTTTAGGGGCTATAGTAAATGGGATTGTTTCTCTCAAGGCTTTTTCACTTCTTTCATTCTGGGCATATAGGAAGGCCTCTGATTTTTGCACATTTATTTTGTATCCTGCCCACCCTGCTGAACTTCTCAATTAGTTTCAGGAGCTTCCTGGTGGAGTTTTTGGGATCACTCAGGTATAAGATCATGTCATCTGAATATAGGGATAGCTTGACTTCTTCCTTGCTGATTTGAATCCCTCTTATGTCCCTTTCTTGTCTTATGGCTTCAGCTAAGACTTCAAGTACAATATTGAATAGAAGTGGTAAGAGTGGACAGCCTTGTCTAGTTCCTGATCGAAGTGGGAATGCTTCCAATTGTTCCCCATTGAGCATAATCCTTGCTGTGGGCTTGTTGTATACAGCTTTTATTATATTGATAAAGGTTCCTTCCATTCCTACTGTCTCTAGCGTTTTGATCATAAAAGGCTGTTAGATCTTGTCAAAGGCTTTTTCTGCATCTATCGAGAGTATCATGTGGTCTTGGATTTTGGACTGGTTTACATGATGAATTACATTTATTGATTTTCGTACGTTGAACCAACCTTGTGTGCTGGGGATGAAGCCTACTTGGTCCCTGTGAATGATGTTTTTGATATGTTTTTGAATCCGATTTGCTAAGACTTTGTTGAGAATCTTTGCGTCTGTGTTCATCAGAGAGATCAGCCTATAGTTTTCTTTTTTTAAGTGAATCTTTATTAGGTTTTGGGATTAAGACGATATTAGCTTCATAGAAGGAAATTGGTAGTGTTCCTTCCTTTGCTATTTGATGGAACAGTTTAAGGAGTATTGGTGTTATTAACTCCTTAAATGTCTGGTAGAATTCTGTGCTGAATCCATCTGGTCCAGGACATTTTTTGGTGGGAAGATTTGAGATTACTTCTTCAATTTCCTTATATGTTATAGGACTATTTAAATAATTCACAATTTCCTGATTCAATTTAGGTAGGTTGTGTTTACTTAGAAATTCATCCATCTCTTTTGTGTTGTCAAACTTCACAGAGTATAAGTTTTTGAAATATGATGTCATAATTCTCTGGATTTCTTGGGTATCAATAGTGATAACTCCATGTTCATTTCTAATTTTGTTAATTTGCATTTTCTCTCTCTTGCTTTTGGTTAATTTAGGTAGGGGTGTATTAATCTTATTGATTTTTTCAAAGAACCAGCTTTTTGACTGGTTGATTTTTTCTATCGTTTTCTTAGTCTCAATTTCAGATATTTCTCCCCTTATTTTGCTAATCTCCTCTCTTCTACTACTTTTGGGATCAGATTGCTCAAGTTTCTCTAAAGCCTTAAGCTGCATCGTTAAGAGCTTCTGTTCAGATAAAGAGATTGTCACAGGAGCTCAAAGACAATCCACAGAATGGGAGAAAATCTTCACTAACCACACATCTGATAGAGCTCTACTGTCCAGAGTGCACAAAGAACTTAGAAAATTAAACACCAAGGAAACCAATGGCCCAATTAAAAAATGGGCCATGGAACTTAAAAGAAATTTTACCAGGGATGAAATTAAAATGTCTAACAAATATCTTAAAAAATGCTCCACTTCTTTAGCCATCAGGGAAATGCAAATCAAAATTTCCCTGAGATATCATCTCACCCCGGTCAGGATGGCAAAAATCCACAATACAAACAACAACAAGTGCTAGAGAGGATGTGGAGAGAGGGGAACTCTGCTACATTGCTGGTGGGAATGCAGGCTCATACAGCCACTCTGGCGAGCCGTCTGGAGATTCTTAAAGAAATTAAAGAGTGAAATACCATATGACCCTGCTATTCCACTTTTGGGAATAACCCCCCATGCAGCAGAGGTTTGCCTCGATAGCACAAGCATGACCATGTTCATAACAGCACTGTTTACAATAGCAAAGTCATGGAATCAACCTAAATGTCCAACAGTTGATGAGTGGATAAGGAAACTGTGGTACATCTATACAATGGAGTACTACTCAGCCATCAAAAATGATGAATTACTGGAATTTGCTGGGAAATGGATGTCATTAGAAACAATTTTATTAAGTGAAGTATCCCAAACCCAGAAAGTTAAGCACCGTATGTACTCCCTAATAGATGGCTCCTAGTACCAAACTCACCCAGCCCACATTGAGACACTCAAAGGTAAACCTATGTAATATAGTAATTGCAAGGATTATGAACAGGAGGGATGGGGTTGGAGGGCCACACCAGACACAAGGAGAGAGGGGACCATATTACAGCAGAGAAAATAGGCCTCCAAGGAATGCAAGTAAGTAATGTGACACCTGGTTAAGTTCACAGACGTTCGTTCCTGATCATGTACAACTGAGGGGGTATGATCTCACCAGAAGGGGAGGGCATATAGTCCGGCAGATGAAAGGTGATCATTTTGCAAATGGGTGATTGACTCCTCCCTCACCAAGGTTTCCTGCTTTTATTACATCTACCCCAGAATGTGCTATTATAACAAGACTCCAGTTTAACAGCTTTTTGTCTCTGACCAGGGGGTGACATACAGTGCCCATCAGGATGGAGTGAAGGGCATTGCAGGAGCAGCAAAACTGCAACAGAAAATCAACAAACCACAATCCAGAACTTCAGAGACTCTATATCAACCACATAGAACTAGGCCAGCCTAATCTCCCCCCATCCTGAGGCTCAGGGACATTTGCGGAAGAGGGGGCGGTAAGATTGTAAGAGCTAAAGGATGGGAGGAGCAATGATTTGCGAGATTCTCCACACTAGTTAGGGCCGAAGCAATCATAATATTGACCTCACAAAGTCTAGCATCTGCTAAAGGCACCAAGATCCTTGGAGGCAAGGGATTGACAGACACAGTAGTGTTCCTATGCTTAAGGGGAATACGAGAAAGGGTTCAGGGAAATGCCACTGGGTCCTTGTATGTCATCGGAGAGGAGGACCCAGAGGAGAGTTAGGCATACATAATAAAGGACTCTCTGGGAATTGGGGGGGAGGCACTGGGGGATGGGGAGGGAGGGAGGGGGAGCAGGGGATTGGGGGGAGGAGGAGGGAGGGAAGGAACTGCTCTACCTATTAAGTTTGTATGAGCGGAAATAATAAAAAATGTATTAAAAAAAGATCAAAATCCAGAAAATCAAATACTGCATCCTGTACTTCAATGTCCATCTTCTGTTGCTCATCCCGTAGTCATGGTGGCTCAAATATTCTAGGCATTCCAGTCCCTGTTTGCAGCTCAAAGCAGAGTTACTCCATACCAGGCTGAATCTCCTCTCACAGCTATCCCCAGCATACATCCCATGATTCTGGCACCTCCAACACCACTCTGGGTTCACCACTGCAGCTATAAGCTTCACCTTCCCTTGCAGGATCTCTATGTTTGCCATTTGGTGCCAAGCTTTTGTTGCTCTCCATGAACCACTCAGTAGTACATTAAAACCAGTACCATCCAGATTCCGAAGCAAGGTTTAAATGTAGCTTGGTCTACTTGACCCACAGTTGTACCGTTTTGTGTGCTGATGCTGGAAAAGCCTCTTTCTAGGTAGCCAAACTTCCAAAGAGCAAGAAATGGCTTTAACTTGGGCTTTTTGCCCTTGAAGGAATCTGGATTTTCAAACCACTAAATCACCATATGGTAGTTTTCAAGTATTCCACCATCCCAGTGCAAGTCACTAGATTTTTCCTTCACTGATATTCATTTCTTCAACAGCAGCAGATGTTCTGCTGCCTGCCCTTTCCACATCCAGAGCTTCATGGCCACCAACACAGCTCACCTCTGTCTATCATCTTTAAATTCTACTTCACCAAAGTCCTTGTTCCCTCCCTCGCAAACTGGGTACAAATAACACAACGCTCTCAGCATTTTCATTATCCCAATGGCCCCTTACACTCTGCAGAATAGTATTTGTAATACACAAAGTCAAAATCTTCAAACATTTCAACTTTGTCCAGCCACAAAATCCACATAGTCAGATTAGCAACATCCCACTTCTCGGGTACCAAATTCTGTTGCAAAGCATTAAAGAGAAGATGAAAAGGAGGAGAGGGTGACTATGGGAAACTGAAGTGTTTGCTCTTATCCAATTAGTGCCTTTAGAATAAGGCTACCTTTCCCAAAGAATGGGACCTTTCTTAGTGTATTAGCTTTCTCCACCATTCTGAGAAAATACTTGAAGGGGAATAAAAACAACATAAAAGAATCAAAGGTTTACTTTGAGTCAATTTTGGAAGTTTTAGTTCGTGGTCCCATTGCTTTGAGGACTGCAGAAAGACAGCATATCATGGTGGGAGTACATGGCATATACTGCTCACCCAGTGGTGTCCAGGAAGAGAAAGAAAGTTAGGAGAGTGGCTAGGGCCTACACATCCTCTTCAAAAACATGCCTCCAATGACATGCCTCCAATGACTTCCACTAGACTCCTGTTCTTTAAGGTTCCCTTACTTCCCTATGGTGCTACAGGCAGAAATACCAAATTCTTAGTACACTGTTTCTTTGGGGAATGCTTATCCAAACCATAGTACTTCTGATTGATTTGAACTTGTTTCCTCTCCAAGAAGCTTTCTTCCTTCTCCCCATTAGTACTTACTTTTACCCCTAAGAAAGGAGAGAGAGAGAGAGATTTGGCTTCCTCCTCTTACACAGATCTCATCGCAACAAAGTGTTCCTTCATCATCCTATTAAAATAGTTCACACACTTTCTCCACACTTCACTCTTTTGCTGACTTCCCAGCACTAATTTCTCTTGAAGGTCTGAAGGGCTTTTATTTACTTATTTTTTGATTGGTCTCCATTTGAATGCAAGGACCCAATCTATCCTTTCCACTACTGTGTGTCTGATAATTACAGCAAAGCCTTACAGACAGGGAGCACAGGAACAAAATTATTCTTATTCTGAATAGGCAGAAAAAATATTTTTAGACTTCTGTCTATGAAGGAGCAAAGCTAGAAATCAAAATCCCCTTTTGTGCCATTTTCTAGATGTTTTAGGTTTTCCTCACTATACTCTGGATGCCAGGTTAATATGACTTAAATTTTGATAGTAGTCTTTGGACATCAGCTCCTTTTTATTGTCCTTAATGTAGATTGGTAGCATTTTTATTGCCCTTAATGTAGATTGGTAACTTGGATGATTGGATTAGTCTACCTGTACACTGATGTATTATCAGGTGTCCATTGGCGATCCATGTGGGTAAATCGTCAACCTTTCTCTAAAACTCTAATGTAGAAATGCAAATTACCAGTGCCTTCCTGAAATATGTGAATAGCCCCAGAGGCATTCTATCATATTTTTATTTG
Source organism: Typhlomys cinereus (assembly GCA_023101885.1). Classification (NCBI taxonomy): domain Eukaryota; kingdom Metazoa; phylum Chordata; class Mammalia; order Rodentia; family Platacanthomyidae; genus Typhlomys; species Typhlomys cinereus. The sequence goes on from JALPQD010000507.1 coordinate 431,784, forward strand.
TCATGAGCAGAGCTATGAATAATTACTGATATTCTGGTAAGATTATAAAAACCTAAAGATGGGGAGGAGCAACGATATGCAAGATACTCCATACAAGTTAGGGCCGAAGTAATCATAATAGGACTTTGCATGACCTGCACAATGACCAACATATCATTGAATTCCCAAAGTCTAGCATGGATCACAGGCACTAGGATCCTTAGAGGCAAGGGATTAACAGTCACAATAGTGTTCCTAAACTTAAGGGGAACACAAAAAAAGAGCTCTAGGCAATGCCACTGAGTCCTTACACCTCATCAGAGAGGAGGACCCAGAAGGAAGTTTGACATGCACACTAAAGGATGCTCCAGGAATGGGGGGGGGGAGCACTGGGAGAAAAGGAGGGGGGGAAAGGAAAGGGAAAAGGGGGGAAAGAGCAAGAGGATCCAGGGAGGAGTGGAGGGGAATGGGGTACTTACCAACTTTGTATGAGTGGAAGAAATAAATAAAGAAAGATAAAAAGCTTCATTTATTTTGTACCTCTCTTTCTTTCTCTCTCTCTCACTGTGTGTGTGTGTGTGTGTGTGTGTGTGTGTGTGTGTGTGTGTGTGTGTCTGTTTGCTTTGTTTCGTAACCTTTCCTGGGTTTGCAGTAATTTTTCTAAGGACCAATTTTATCTTCGTGAGGCTATCCTGATATTCAAGTTGCTACAATGCATAGTTAACTTAATAAATTCTCCTCTGGAAGCTACTTCAAACCTTTACTTGTCGAATAAAGAGATCTTTTCAGAATTGAATCTGTGCCATACATTCTTGACTTCATAACTTAATGCAGCAGAAATTAAAAAAAGGTCTTTCGAGATTTAGAAGTACAATCTTTAGGCTAAGATAAATGCATGTGTTTTTCTTCCTGTGACTAGGCCTGGCTTGCCAGCCGAGCAACAGAGCATATGTCTTGCATTAGAGACTCTTATCAGGCTCAGAAGACGAGCTCCCACTTCCTGTTTAGACCATACTTACGTGCGAGAGAGCTGAATTATAATCAGAGCTGCTTTGCTATTTTTAAAACGCAATTGCAATTTGAGTTCTTGGCTGTCTTTTAAGACTGTGACCATACTGCCACTCTCTCCCCAAAGATGCTATTTGATGGTATTTGTGCGGCTAAAATAAGACGTGTCTTTGTGCCAACATCCTTCTGGAAGTAAAATAGCCTTGCTACCTTGCTGGGAAGTTTTTTTTGTAAATGAGGTATACAAGAAGTTCCTCTAGAATCTGAAATGAATGATTTGATGGTCTATGAAATGGTATGTTCAGCTGGAGAGATGACTCAGAGATTAAGGACTCTGCCTCGCAAACAGAAGGTCCTGAGTTCATATCCCAGGTCCTAAAAAAAAGTGCCAGGCAAACAGCGGTAGCTTGCCCTTTTGACCCTGGTGGGCAGAGCCTGGGAAATCCCAAGGCAAAGCATGAAGGAGATAGAAGCAATCCAGGATGATTCCTGAATTCACCCTTGGTCCTTCACAGGGACATACAGTGCCCTCTGACACACACACACACACACACACACACACACACACACACACACATGCATAAAGTAAGCAAAATATTTTAAATGAAATGATATGTTATTTCTTAGATCAAATGAAGGGTGCTTGACATGTATTTCTCACCTATTTAAGCAAAAAAAAAAAAAGAAAACTTCTATAATGGCTTTTGCTTATTTACTGTTGCTGGGAGTTAGTATTACTAGTTTTTGCTACTTTCAGTATTTATCTTGGCCACTTATAGTCATTAAATTAGCTAGATAAATCTGGGATGTGTATTATAGATATAGCTATAATCTGTTATACCTCTTCATATGTAAAAATATAGCAGTAAATAATATTCAGAGACATCTATTTCCTCATGTCTTAATTCAGTTTAGAGACAGCTTACTCAGAGAGGAGAGGAGATTGAAGTCAGAACTAGAAAAAAAAGGCTTGGATTTGAGTTATAAATATTTCCATTTGACAGAAATTGTTACCACTTAGAACATAAATAAGCAGGGATTAAAAAAATGGTTAGGGCAGAAAGTCACAGGATAAATCTCTTGAACTGTCTGCCTGGAGAAAGGTTGTGAAGGTATTCTTCCCATGCTAAGATTCAACCTCCTCTGCACAACCCTAATTTTGGCATCAAAAGATTGAATCGTTTGGGTTCAAACATCTGTTGTTTCTGGATGGCTTTAAAATTCCATGGCAGGCTCAAAAATGCTCAGATTGCAAAGCATGTCCTTATGTGAAGTTTCTGCTTGGTGTGCGTTTGCCCTTCCCTCTAAAGAATCTTCCCAGAACACTTCATTCGGGCCTGTGACTTCTGTTTTGCTTCTCCCCATACAATAGAAACAAAACATCCTCCTTCCACTCAGATCCCAAAGACACAATTCTGGATATGGAAAGCCTTTCCCTGCTAAGTTTATTTGTTATGTTTTTTGGAATACTCTGGAATGTATGCAAATACTTTTCAAAGTCAGGACTCTCATTTTTCCTCCTCTTGACTCACCGCCAATGCTTGACAGATCCATAACGATTTCTGTTAAAATATCGAAAGCTCTAACAAGATTTGGGGAGGGGGTGCAAAAATATCTTCTATCTACTGACCTCTAAAGGGCACACCTGACACAAAGGAACCTGCTCTTCTGAAAACTCTTTGCATTATGGCTTCTGCCACCAGCAAATGACTTAATTGTATACATTCCTTACTTATGAAAGAACAGTCTTTAATGACTTTAATGAAGGAGGTCAAGTTCTTGCAACTTTCCCACCAAGCTGCTGAACTCCCTAAATGCATTATTCCAAAAGTTTTTTAATACATTTGTGCTGGTTAAATACAGAGGTCAACTTGCCATTGAAGGCTGAATTCAGGACACATCTGCAAAGAATTAGTAGTTAAGGCAAGCCCTAAGCAATCCTGCAGGAGATTGTCCAACTAACGAGGGAGGATCTAGTCCAGGGTGAGTGGGACCGTTCCCCAAGTAGGCATATAAGATGGGGGACTGGTTCAGTAGCTGGGCACGTTTTACGCATATTTTGGTCTATTGGCATTCTAGCATGTTGGCATTCTGGCAAGTGAGAAAGTTTGTGTCTCTCTTCATAATTCCTGTGGGTATGGTGTGGCCAGTTCCTCAGCTCTTGGTGTTGGCATGAACTGTCCTGCCAAGGTAGACTGTGAGCTGTAATGGAGAATCATGAGCTGAAATAAAACCAAGCTGCCTTAGGTTGTTTGGTCATGTAGTTATATCAGCAACATGTATATAATCTGCAACAACTTTGCAAGTATAGATGAACAGCAATAGTATAGTATTTTGGAAGACTATTCCATATTAGAGTCAATTAAGAACATTGGAGGGAAAGAAGGGTATGGGTATCAGAGGGCACTGTGTGTCCCTGTGGGGGACCTAGGGTGACTTGAGAATCATTCTGGATTATTTCTACCTCCTTTTGCTTCACTCTGGAATTCCCAGGTTCCTCCCACCAGGACCGGCAGTGCGGGCAGCCACCGTTTCCACCTGGCGTTTTTTACGTGGGACCTGGGATCTGAACTCAGGATCTTCTGTTTGTGAGACACAGTCTTAATCCCTGAGCTATGTCTCCGGCCCTTAAAATGTAATTTTTAAAAAAAGAGTTTGAACAGAGATACTCTGAGAGAATGGGCAATGCTGCTCCCAGAATCCATGAGTCAGTGCCTGGTATGGGATACTTTCATCAGACTATTGGTCAAGGAAACCCTAGAGGCTCCTCTAACACACAGGCTGCTGCTATGGCTCTTGAACGATCACCATGACTAGGTAGTAAGATCCTGTCAGTGAAGACACCACGTGCTTTAGTTGCAGGATGCAGAGAAATGAAGCTGGAACTGACAAGGAAACTTCCTCACTACTAGTAGCATTCACAGTGCCAAAAGGTGTTCTGCAGGCTGCACTAGGGCAATGGTAACATGATTATTATAGGGAGATAGTCAACCACTTTATAGTTGTACTTAAGGCCTTTTCCCAGAAGGTAAATTCACACCTGGTACTGTAAACTTGGTCAAAAGCCCATAGCTGGGAGGTCATAGACTCTGGGGGAAACTTGCTGCTATTATTTTGCTAAATGAACATTCTGTCAAATTGCCTTCTAAATATTTATGTCTATGCCTATAGATTAGTTTTCCTGTCAACATAGGTCAGGGAAAGCTTCCTTCTGCTATGGGCAGTGATAAAAAACATACGGAATAACTAGCCAAAATGCTGAGAATAAATGACAGTTGAGTGCTCAGCCCCAAATGAGACATCTGTATCAACCCTCTTACCCTAAGGCTCAAGGAACATCACAGAAGAGGGGATGGAAAGAAGGTAAGAGCTGGAGGAGTATGTGAAATGCTGTCCTCTGGACATGACCTGCTGTCGCTCGCATGAACACACAGCAGCTATTATCTGCACAGGATCCAGCCATTCAGCATTCCAGTATGGATGGGGAAGGGACTGATGAGGCCCCACTCCATCTGCAGAGCTAGTGGCAGCTGAAGGCTCTTGGGGAAGGGAGAGTCATTGTTCTTTGGGGTGTGACCCTGGTAGACTGTCCATTCTCCAGTGGATGGCTCCACACCCATGCACAGACAAACATCATTAATGGGACTGACTGGGTTATTGAAGCAGAATATAAGAGAGAAGAAGGAGGAGGAGGCGAAGAGGAGGAGGAAAAGACATGAGAGTGGGAGGGAGAATATGTTTTGGGTGGACCCAAGGGGAGTGGAAGAATAGATACTATCAAGTTAAATTGTATACACATATGAAACTGTCAAATAGAAAATAATTGAAGAGCTAGGGAGATGGCTCAGGGTTTTTTGTCTCACAAGCAAAACCATCTAAGTTCTGATCCTCAAATGCCATGTAAAAATACTGGACAGAAATGGTGGTGCCCTTACACTTCTGACCCCGGAAGGCAGAGTTTGGAAAATCCCAGGGCAAAGCAATAAGGAAATAGAGCAATCCAGGATGATCCCGATTTCACCATCAGATCTCCACGGCTCACACACTCAAGGGTACATATTGTGTACAATAGAAACAGGACACATTTCTTCCACTCAGATTCCATAGACACAATTCTGGATATGGAATGCCTTGTATACATAGCAAACACTTCCCACACACACACACATTCATACACAAAAGGAAAAAAATGGCTAGAATTGGGGTAATAATATAGTGATTTCTGTCTTTTAGAAAAATGAATCTTGGCATTGATTCTCTTCACAAAGTCACAAATCTGAAGATAACAACCTGCAAGAATTTTTTCTCAACCCAGTAATGACCATAAATTAATACAATATGTACTTTCCTGAAAACTACAGTTCATTAAATAAATTATTTATAGCAAAATAAAATAAACCAAAAACAGTTCTTGGCCTTACGGGCCTTGACTGTGCTAATAGTTAACTCTTGGATTCTCACTGTGAGACAGCAGCAGCTGCCCCTTGGGTATCAGGAGGTTATTGCCTGATAATTTGGTCCCCTGGTTCTTAGCTCCAATCTTCCTTTAGCCTTTCTGACCCCATTATCTCCAGATGCAATGGAAGTTTCAAATCCATCCTAGCCCCTGACTCTTGATACCCTCCTCCTTCTGCTTTGGCTCTGCTTTTCCTTAGAGGTACTTGTGATATTTGTAAGGCTGTCCATCTCAGAGCATGCTCTGTGGTTTTCTTTTTTTCCTAAGTTTTTTTTTAAAGCCTCATACCAAAAAGTTGTTAAGAAATCATTACTATTCCCTATCTGTTGGACCAAGAAAGTAATACTGGGATGTGTTATGCCTTTCATTATCACACTCATGAACCTTGAAAAAAAATCTGCTACTGGACTCCTTAACATAGTCATTTCATCTTATCTTCTTCAGGAAACAGCACAGGCTTGCTACCTAGAGCAGATGGTTCAGGGTCAGGCTTGACCTAAGTCCAACCCTGAAGAACTGGCTTTGCCATATGACATGGCTGGCAGTTAGCACTCAGTAAGTCTTGACTAAATAAGATAATGTATGTAAACCATTCAGCAGCATGTGCTTATACAGTTATCACTTACATTGTCAATGATAAGAAATTAGCATCTCAGCATTGGATCAAAGGAGGAAGTGTCATTGTGACTTGGATAATATTCCAATTCGCTGGAATGTGAAGCGTGCTTCTATAAAGAAGCTCAAATTAACAGCCACAGTAGTGTTCCTATGTTTAATGGGAGCACAGGAAAGGGTTCTGGGAAATGCCACTGGGTCTTTGCACCTCATTGGAGAGAAGGACCCAGAGGAGAGTTTGGCATGCACATTAAAGGATGCTCTGGGGAGGGGAGGGGGAGGCACTGGGGGATGGAGAGGGAGGGGGGTGGGGAATGGGGAAGGAGGAGGTGGGGGGTTGGAGGGAGGGAGGGGACCGGTGTACCTGTTAAGTTTGTATGAGTGGAAATAATAAAAAAATAATTAAAAAAAGAAGCTCAAGAAATCTCTGAGGCAAATTATTTATATAAATAACACATGCTTGTACAACTAGTTGACCAAAATCTAAATTGTGGCCATTTCTAAACACTGCTTTTTAAATTAATGATTGTCATATTCTCATCCAACTGACAAAATGTCTGGGCAGAAATTGCAAATTTTGGTGTGATTGCGGCTGGGTAAGACCTTAGAGAGCTGTTTGGTGACTGGAATAGCAGACATCCGGCTTCTCCTTGGAATGTGGAGAGTGCCAAGGAGCTCTGGAAATGAAGGTTTATTAATTCATAGAAATCTTAGAGAATATGAAGAAAATGTACATAGATCAGTGTGTTTGGTATTGGGGAGAGGGTGAAGGAATGGAGGAAAATGAGAGGAGAGGGAATGGACGGGAGGAGAGGGAAGAAGAAAGAGAAGGAGAGGGGAGAGGGAAGAGAGGAGAGGAAGGAAAGGGAGAGGAGAGGCGAGGAGAGGCAAGGTGAGAAGAGAGAGGGTGGGGGAGGGCAGGGGAGGGAAGGGGAGGAGAAGAAGGGACAGAAAGGGAGAGGAAAGGAGAAAGGAGGGGCCAGAGCGTGTGCAAAAAATACAGAGAAAGAGTAAGATGCCTTGTTCAGAATTCAAACAGGCTTGATTTTGGGGTAGGGGTGAGACAGAGTCTCTCTAGATCTATTTGGCCCAGGTTGGTATTCATCATCCTTTTGCCTTAAGCTTCCAAGTGTTAGGATTACAGAAATGCACCACCATGCCTGGCCAGACTTGATTTTGACTCTTCATTTTTGACCTATTTTATTCAGAATAGATTACTTAGCCTCTCTATAGCTTAGCTTCCTTATTGTACAAAAAAATTAGAAGGAAACTAACCTGATAAGTTTTTGTGAGAATAAGTAGAAGTATTTCACCTGGTCAATGCACTGTTTCAGGACGTTCCCCATTCATAGCACAGGAGAGGTCTTGCGTCACAGAAGGTATTCTCTGAAGGGATTTCCTTAGGTGTTTGTTATATTAGAAAAGAACATCACAGGAACCAGAGGTGTGCATGCTTTTCAGTCTAAAAGGATTCTTATCAGTGGTTTTAGAGACACACTGGCAGATAGAAGATACCAAGTGGACTTTTCTGAAGAACCAATGGTATCACATTGGGAATGTATACTTGATGGCTCAATCTATGATTGTCCAGAATGGAGCCCCAAAGTCTTCATTCATTCTTCTTTCATGGTACCTGAGTTCTTTAAGATCAAGTCAAGAGATAAGTTAGGTAGTGAGTATGCAGATGAAGATAGGCATATAGTGGTGATTAAAACAGAGATACTGCCCTCAGAGAGTGCAGTGATTTGGCCCTTCACTTTGCCTCTTGATGGGCAGAATTTTCTCCTAGCATGTCAGAGGGCAACACCAAATACTCATAAGTTGTACAGTCAAAGATGGCAAAGAAATTAATAAGTAACCCAGTGAGATTCTAGGCAGCATTTAAATTCTGCTCTGATTCTGACATACAGATTGATCCCAAGCTTAGGTCAGTAAAGATGAATGATGATGATTACTAGTTCTTTTCCCTCAGTAATAATTACTACTTATAAATATTAACAACCTATATAATCAAAACATTGCAGTCTTATAACCAAAAAATAAAGAAGTGATTCAAAGTATGGTTAATAATGCATGGCATTTGATTATTGCCTTTAGATTATTTTCTGTAAGCTGGGTTTAGATATTTTCAATGTAATAATTTATATTTAATAAATAGTTATTATAAAAAAGAGAGAAAAAAGAGACTCCACCTCTTTCCCTTAGTTGGTAAATTAAACTTTCTGAATTTACTTATGTATATCAAAGGGACTTTTTTATCTTATTTGACATATAATTTTATATTGGTATCTTGAATCAGGGCTTTACATATTCTCCTGTGTATGTGTCCCACAGGTAGATCAGGAAGAATTTCATTCTTAGATTCTGACAGTTTTAGCCTAGTAAAGTATATCTCATTTGCTAGTTAATAATTAGGTGAATATGGGAAAGAAAAGGAATGACTAGAAGGACCCGTCTCTCAACAGTTGGAGACTTAGGGGTGCCTGTAGGAATCCTCCCTAATTGCTAAGATTCTCTCCCCTGTGCTAGGTAAACTTAGTCAGGCATTTACTAAGATCTGAACTTTTCTTGTTATTTACAGATGGAAACCAAGTTGTGAGGATGGGTCATCATGTTTGCTTTCGACTTGTTCTCTTGTTAGCTGGTTTTATGTCACAGTGTCTAAATGCCTGGGATAAACAATTTGAAAGAGTTAATGTTTATTTTGGTTAATGGTTTCAGAGGATTCTATCAATGGTCACTTGGTCCTTTTGCTTTGAGCCTATGTTGAAGTAGAACATCATGGTAGGGGGCAGATAGTAGAGGTCTGCTCTTCTTCTGGAAGCAAGGAAGTAGTGAGGAAGAGGCTAGAGTCTCAATATTCCCCTCAAAAGCACAGTACCAACAAACTAAACTTCTCCCAATAGTCTTCTCCTACTGAAGTTTCTACCACATCCTAGAAACAACCTAAAACCAAGCCATTAATTCATGGGATTCTGGGGAAACATTGTAAATTTAAATTATAGCAATACTAGGATTTAAACCATTTAGCTGGAGATTGTCTCCAATTTATCACTATTTCAAGATTACTATTGTACTCCAGATGTTCATGTGGGATTACAGATCCATTTTAGCTGACTCGATTTTCCTCTAGAACATGCCCAGTCAAGGTTGCAACATCACAAGCTTTTGAATCAATGATTATCTATGAACTCCAGCCCATTTATATGATGCAGCCCTTTGGTAGTAATGACAGTAAAAATGAAAATGGGGATGATCACAAGACTGCCAAAGTTACCTGAAGTGCTAGGTCACCAATATTTCTCTAGATAAGACAGTTGCCCTCCTTGTTGTATGTTATAATCTTCAAACATAGCATGGTAGCATCTTGGAATTTGCCCCTACTCTAACTTAAGAAGGATATTATGTAGCAATTTAAAAAAAATATTTTATTTATTTTATGTGTGTGTATGTAATTCACATTTCAAATTATTCACACAATAATTTCAGGAATCATCCTGGATTGCTTCTACCTCCTTCTAGCTTGTTCTGGGATTTCCCAGACTCCACCCACCAGACTGGAAGCACATACTGCTGCCATTTCTGCCTGGCATTTTTTTTAAAACATGGGGCCTGGGATCTGAACTCAGGATCTTCTGCTTTTGAAGCAGAGTCTTAACCCTGAGCCAACTTCCCTTATGTAGCAATTCAAAGTATTCCATCCTGGAAGATGGCTCAGAAGGTAGACAGTTTGCTAATCTCAGGAAATTCCTGAAACTAACAAGATTCAGTGGAAGGAGATCTCCCTAAGGTAAAGAAAGGAAGATGTAGCTGAGAAGAGACTCCTTAGCCAGCCAATCAGTTTGAAAGACACTCAGAGCTGCCCAGGAGTCCAGAGACTTTCTGATGACCAAGTCATGCAGAAAGCTCCAGGGTTGTAGTTTCTGTGAATCTCACTCACGTTGGGGGTGCAATTTCTAGTTACGTAGCTGCCTTTAAGTTGTCCCTACTCCTGTCAGTAACTCTCACCCATGCTCTTGTAACTAATCCTCATCGATACTTCTGTAAGTAACCACAATAAACTCACAGATTTGCCAAGCTGGACTTTGGTGTAATTGTACCTTGGTCTGTCATTAAATTTTTATATGGGGTAAATTTTCTTTGTGTATCATCTCCCCAGGAAAATTATCAAATAACACTCTTTCAAGATAGAATTTCAAGAAGAATGGTTGTACATGTATTACACAAATATCTAATACCTTTAGAAGATAATTGTCAATATCAGGTATTGCATATGCCTGTGCAAACCTACAACTTAGGATATTTGATATATGAAGATTTGAGATCAGTGTGGGCTACACAAGGAGTTAAATAAACCTGATTTACTTAGTGAAACTCTGTCTCAAAAGTAAATCATTCAGGACTAGAGAGATGACTCAGGGGTTAAGATTCTGTTTCGCAAGCAGAAAGCCCAGAGTTCAGATCCCAGGTCCCATGTAAGAAACACTAGGCAGAAACAGACAACGGGCAGTCTGTACTTCCGGCCCTGGTGGGAGGAGCCTAGGAAATCCCAGGGCAAAGCAAAAGAGGGTACAAATAATCCAAAGTCACCCTTGATATATACAATGTCCTTTGACACACACACACACACACACACACACACACACACACACACGCACACACACGCACATGCACATTCACACGCACACTCATACACATGCACCCCCCAAGCAAAAATAAATAAAGTTTAAATAAATAAATCATTCAAGGAGCACACGCACATATACACATGAATAAACACACATGCACACTCACACATGCACACATGCATATAAACACACAATTAAGGTTTGTATAGATTGTGCCATAAGTCTCAAAAGAAGCAGGAAGTGTCTAGGGCCTGGGATCCTTTATCTGGCCCTGAGATAGCACAGTCCATGTGAAGAAAGGAATGGTTAGTTTTCCAGCATAGCGTGGTATTTTATTTCACTGTAGTGGACTGCTTAGAAATCTCTGGAGGCCCTGGCAGCTGCATCTTGTCTTTAACATGAAGCCTGGGGGAAGAAAGTGAGAGCCAGGCTCATAATTCACAAGAGGCTCGGCTCTAAGAAAGCCGGTCTGCATATCCGAATGACACTGAGGGGGAGCTGCCGTTCCATTCCTAAGTCAGGAATGCTTTTTGTCTTCCATTCTCTGCTTATCAGCTGGGTCCTCATGAAAAGATCATTTATGGATGGGAGAATGGAGCCAGCTTCTGTTTCTGCTTTTTCTCCCCCAACTGATGCTGCTCTATAAAAAGACCCTTTGTTAGAGACCCAAGTAGCAGATGCCATTCAGATAATGCCTTAAATAATTTTGGGGAGGAGTATTTTATCTTGAATTGGGTATAAGCACTATTTTTGTTTTGAAAGCAGTTCAACTACTGATCTAATTATTCTAGAAACTTAAGAGACTTTCCAATCTCTTTAAAGTCTATTGAGTATGCAAAGCACTGATACCAGCCATGAGGTATGCCGGATGCTATGTGCTGACACTCTATGCTTTGACTTTGTGTTTGCTACTGAATCTTCACAGAGTCCCTAAAAGTGGCTATCATCAGTGCTTCTTCTAGCATGATGGTTTGAGTGAGGCAGGGAAGTCCTTGTAAAAGAGGAAAAGAGTACTAGAGGTGCTGATTAAAGTATGAGTGAATGTAGGAAGCTAGGGACAGGCTTAGTGAATTCAAAGTAATGCTTGTTTATTGGGGATATAGAATTAAAAGAGGTTGCATTCTGTACAGAGCGCAACTGTAGACTTAAGATATTAGACTGAGCCAGACATACCTACAATTCCACTACTCAGGAGTCTGAGACAGAAGGATTGTGAGTTTGAGGTCAGTCTGGACTATATAGAGGAGAGAGAGAGAGAGAGAGAGAGAGAGAGAGAGAGAGAGAGAGAGAGAGAGAGAGAGAGAGAGAGAATTTTTAAATAAAGCCCTGCAGGGAACAACCAACAGATTTCTGATTGGATTTAAAGCCTGCTTGTCATAATGGAGCACATTCCTATTACTGTTAACTAGAAAATCTATAAAAGGGAAGGAAATAGGTGGCAAGGAAAGAAGAGACTATGAATTTTTAGCTAGGAAGACAATACACCAAACTGCTCTGTAAATACCTGTTATACCCATAGATTGGAAGAACATTCAGCACTAAACCTAGAAGCCTTCCTCTACATCAGAAGATGTTTATTACTGCAAAGCATGACTTGCCAAAGTGCAGAAAATAAGAGTCTGTGGACTGCTTGTCCCTAAATAGGACATATAAGCCTCACCTACCCCCCTCCCAAGACCCAGAGAACATTTCAGAGAAGAAACACCAAGAATGTAAGAACCAGGAAGGTGGTGGGCCATGCATTATCTCCTGGACGTGACATAGTTGTCAAATGCAAGCTTTTATGATAGATATGTTTACTTACACAGAAGTGCATGGGAGTTGTCTTTTCAACATCTCACCATAACATCAGAGAGATCTCAAGAAGCTCCTCACCTCTCAAAGTGACTGCTTTCCTCAATGGTATATCCACCGATCTAGGATGCTTGCTAGAGTTTGAATCTGGTCAAGCATAAGTCATCACAGACTAGATACAACACAGTGAGCTGCACAAGCAAAAAGATTTGAAAATAGGAGGGAGTCCAAAAGGGGAGTTTTAAAGGTAAAAGGAGGGGGAAATGGGATTTGGGACTGAAGTTTGAAAATATTACAAAGTCACTATATTCATGTATACATGCATATTTAAAAAATGTAAACAAGCCCTTCAGTCTCCAAAGTCCACTCTCTCTCCTGGGCTACCCACTGCGGAGCAACAGATCCATACCTTCCTTCCCTTCTTTTCACCCTTCCTCCGTCCTTCTTTCTTCCATTTGTCCTCTTTTTGCTTATCTGTTTGCTTGCCTATAGTCAGTTTGATTCGACTTTGCATTTATTGAAACCACAATTCAGGGACACATGCATTTTGACTGTGATGTTCTTGTGTAACTCTTAAATTAGACACTAGTGTAAAAAAGCGGAGGAGGATTGGTGAGGTGGCTCAGCGGGAACAGGTATCTGCGCACAAACCTGGTGACCTGAGTCCCATCCCAGAGGCCTCCATGATAGGGGGAAAGAACTGACTTCTGAAAGTTGCCCTCTGATCTCCACACATAAACCATGACATTATCAATCTATCTATCTATCTATCTATCTATCTATCTATCTATCTATCTATCTATCTATCATCTATCTATCTTCTATCTATTCTCTCTATCATCTATCTATCATCTATCTATCATCTATCTATCTATCTATCATCTACCTACCTATCTATCTATCTATCTATCTATCTATCTATCATCTATCATCTATCTATCTATCTATCTATCTATCTATCATCTATCTATCTATCATCTATCTATCATCTATCATCTATCTATCTATCTATCTATCTATCATCTACCTACCTATCTATCTATCTATCTATCTATCTATCTATCTATCATCTATCTATCATCTATCTATCATCTATCTATCTATCATCTATCTATCATCTATCTATCATCTATCTATCATCTATCTATCATCTATCTATCTATCTATCTGTGTTAAATAAACAAATTATATATAATTTGTTAAAAATATATTTTAAGTATCAAAGGCTGGAGTGATCAGGACAGGACAAACATGATCTTTGTCTGCCCCTCACAAAGTTTTTGCCCTGTGCTTCCCAGATTTCAGCTCTGTGTGCGTAAGTACAAAAGGGCACTTGAGTGCTTGTGCCTGTTTAGGCCTAAGGGTGTCATGGGAAATCATCCTGGATTGCTGCCTTCGGGGAACAGTAATTGCAAGAGAGCATGAAGCCTAATTTCCTATTGGCTGTGGTCTTCTGTCTTTGCTGTTAATGACATTCATTAATTGGAGGCTAATCAATTGGGACTATCAGGTTTTGTGTCCTACTTTTGCCCTCCAGGACAACAGGACCTTTGGTGTTAGAGGACATGAGCCAATGGATCTGTATTTCTAACAGCTTTAACTAAATCTGTCTTTGACTTGTATGGCCCTCCAGAGGCTCAGTGGATCCATGATATCAGCCTGATTTCAGAAGTGGAAAACTATATCCTATCTGCAAACGGCTGCCTCTTATGAAGCTTTTCCTGTACATGGATACTGTACTTTTACTTTGTGTGTTACTGTAAGGTAATACCACAACGTGAACATCATCAGCCTCTTCTATGGATGAATAAAGGAACCCAGAAAGGTTACTGGTAATCTCCACATCTCAGCTGAGATCTGTAGGATTGAAGGTATTCCCAGCTCAACCCTGGTCCACTGCTGAAGCTGTAAAGTAAAACAGTGTTATTCTTCTGAACTGATGGGGTTCTGTAATATACAGCAAAGACTTTTATCCTGAGCTCAAGGCTAACTTTCAGAAAGAAGATCCAGCCCTTGTTACTTACACAGTCATTGGTCTTTAATTTGTGGTTCCTACCTAAGAGATTCTCCCAATAGGTGGACTTGAGTGTCAGTGGAACTCACTGCAACCAGGACATCCAGGGTACCCTTCTTTGTGAGCCAATGACTTCAAGTGATATTTTGTGAGAGATCTGGGTGGCACTAATACAAGTAGACCAGCATCTATGTTCTCTCGAAAAAACTGGCTGCAGGACATATATTCTGTAGCCACTTATGCATGCTGCCTTTTCCTACCTCAGATACCACAGGATGGAAGAGAAACTTCTCCAGCCTCCCTGACTCCCAAACATGTTTAACATAGTAAAGTATAGATATGGATAAAGGTAGATACAAAGTATCTATCTGGCTGTTGAAGTTGGAGCATGGGCAGAAAGGATTCTGCTCTATACAGCTTTGTCACTTGAGGAATATTAAATTCCCATATTAAATCACATATACTGGGCTGGAGAGACGGCTCAGGGGTTAAAGCTTTTACCTCACACACAGAAAGACCTGAGTTCAGATCCCATGTAAAAATGCTGGTGGAAATGGCAGTATCCTGAAATGTGAGCCCTGAAAGGTGAAACCTGGGAAACCCCAGAACAAAACAATAAGGAGGAAGAGCAATCCAGGATGATTTCCATGTCACCCTTAGGCCTAAACAAGCACAAGCACTCAAGTGCCCTTTTGTACTTACACACACATACACACACACAAAAAAAGTAAATAAATAATTTTAAAAATCACACACACACTGAACTTTGATGGCCCTTTACATCTTTGATAGTGAAGACGTCAATACTAATCATAATTTTAAGGAGATTTCTCAGATCATTAATCTCCTATTTATTCTCAGTAATGCTAACCTGTGAGCCTGTATTTGCCTTCAAAGTACCAGTTTGTTCTCCAAGGAGAAGGAAGCTGAGGGAGAGGTAGACGTGCAGATGTTACATGGGAGACTTGTGTGTGAAAGAAAACGAGGAAGTCAGGCTGCATTGCAGGCTCTTCAATGTTCCGGTTCTGTGGAAGAGCTGCAGAGCGAAGACTTCTCTTAGACATTCTCCTGTAGGGTGGAAATGCCCAGGCAGTTGTTTAGCTTTATTCAGTCATTGGCTGGAGCCATGCCAAGAAGAAAAGGGAATGCATAAATGCTGGTGTGAGGCCTCATTAATCCATCAGTCACAAAGAGCAGTTGTGGTAGACTTGTATTTTTTCAATCATTTTTCCCATTGTTTCACACCCCCCTGGGAAAAAAGGAACTTTTTCAGATATTTTCCCTGATAATTCCCCACTATGAAAATTCCACAGGAGCCCTACATAGGCCTTTACAGGCCTATGTGTCTGTGCTTCATACATGGAAAGAGTGAGGTCATTTCATTCCCCATAGGCCAATTTTTGTTCCCTTGGGAACAATAAATATAACTTCCATTAAAAATGTATGTTGTATATTAAAAGAGACAAGGGATATAATAACCAGATGCAGTATATGGCTTTGGATTGGATCCTGGTTACTAAAACCAGTCATAAAATGCATTTGGGGACTGGTGAGACATTTTAATATGAGATGACTATTTTTGTTAGATGTGACAGTCTTATTTTAACTATTTAGGTTTTAAAAATTATTTTTGTAGGTACATATAGCAATATTGGGTTGGTGAAAGCAAGCACATTTGCTTCTTATTAATTAAGTGTCCTTACACCATGGGTTTTTCTTTACTTGAGGTCTTATGCATATGTGGAACTTGGCATTGGAGGTGGAATAACTGAAGGAAAAGGTTTGGATTTGGAAAAACCTGAACCACATGGTGATGCTGATTCTCTTAAGGGAACTGGACTATTTCACAGTGAAGTAAAAATTTTGAGAAACCTTGAATAAAACAGACTCATAGACTATTTATATTTCTTCCGGATATGAGATATTTTATTCCTTGGGATGTTAATGCCTATTTTTATCAAATAGTGTCAATGATTGTTTATCCTAATTATAGTCTTTCGTCATCTTATTTTGCCTCATAAAGAAGAATTTTAGATGTCAACTTCAACTTAAAACATGTGAGAGGTTACATAACTTTAGAGAATTCTTTTGGAGACTGGCATATGGCTCAGCAGATAAAAGTGTCTGTGTACACACCTGGCTACCTGAGTTCCATCTCTGGAGACTGCATGGTGGAAACAGAATCCACTTTCTAAAATTGTCTCCTGACTTCCACATATGTTTCATGGCACACACAAGCCTGCCTCCTGCCCCCACCAAAAAAAATAAGTAAAATATTTTGGAGGTTATGTAAGGTTTCAAGTATGTAAAATACTTGAAAATCCTGGAACTGAAATTATAACTTTCAAGTAAAAGAGGTCATTTTTTTTTAATTCCTCTAGTGTCTTTCTGTTCCAGGAGCCAACAGCTAACTGTAGGTGCATAACACATCTGGCAAATTTCAGGCAAAAGTAACAATCATTAGTTTTAGTCAGTGAGAATCAAGTTTATTTTAGTGACATCATCTTTCCTCTTTTCTCAGTGGTAGATTTCCAGTGCCATACAGCACGTTGGTAGACACGAGGATCTTATATAAAGATGCAGCTGCTTCCTACAACTCCCTCTCTCTGGAGTTGCAAACCCCACTCCTCCGGTTCTTCAGCCCTCTTCCACCTCCATTCCTGCTGTTGGAGGGTAAATGAGAAATCCTTCTGAATGGCAAAGAGTTAAGCTTTTTTCTTTCTCTGTTTTTCTCTTTCTTTTCTTTCTTTCTTTCTTTCTTTCTTTCTTTCTTTCTTTCTTTCTTTCTTTCTTTCTTTCTTTCTTTCTTTCTTTCTCTCTCTCTCTCTCTCTCCTCTCCCTCCCTTCTTCCTTCCCTCCTTCTTCCCTCCCTCCCTCCCTCCTTCCTTCCTGTCTTCCTTCCTTCCTGTCTTCCTCCCTCCCTTCTTGTCTTCCTCTCTCCCTCCCTCCCTTTTTTTCTTCCTTCCTTCCTTCCTTTCCTTATTTTTATTTGACATTTCAGTCAGTTTTATATTGAAATGTCAAATGTGAGGAGTGGTATGTGTTCTTAGATAGGAGTATGTGTTTTTAGACATGTCAAACTGTGGGTATGCTGCTTTCTGAAGTGCTTCTAAATCATCTCACGTAGCACACTCTGAAACAAAAGGTCTTCCATGAGGTGGAAACATGTGGTATGATATATGCTCTTGCAGATTCCTCCTGACTCTGAGCTTTCCAAGGCCTGCGTGCCCCACTTCTCAGTGTCCTTCTGCTATCCAGGACTTGATTTGCTGGCGCAGCTCCCTGTCAGGTCCTGCATAAGGTTCTCATCACTGCTGACTGTAGTTATCTTGTCTTGGCCTATGCTTGGAAAATTCCAGAAAGGAATGCTCTTAGGCTAGATGTGGAATTCTAACGAGGTCCATTTGTTGCTCAGTGTCTGCAGCTCTTGGAAGATAGTTAAGAGTAACCATCAGGGTTTGGTTGAGCTAGACTACTCACACCTTGAGCTCGGCTCTCCTGCCCACAGAACCACATTTCACCTGTCTGCCAAGCTGCTTCCTCTTAATGACTTACCATGAAGTCAGACTTAAGATGTCTAAACAGGAACTGTTGTTCTTTCTCCTTGAGCCTCCCTGCCTGGGTAGTTCTACCAGGAGAAATGTCTTGTCTCATCTTCTTGTTCAAGAGCCTTCAGTGGTTCATCATTGTGCATAAGGTAAAATGTAAATTCTTTACTTCCATCAGACTTTTGGTCAAATGTTCTTACCTTTTGGAATGCTGTATCTACTGTTTCCCATTTTCTTCTATAAATATTTAAATTACTCTTCATATTTACCTAGATATCTGTATACATTTCTCTTTACTTCCTTGTGGTTTCTGCTCAAATGCCAAGATATCCAAATTAATGTGAGTACCTCTGTATATTTCATACACTTCCCACCCTATTCCTGCTTTACTTTTTTCCATAGTATTTCTCCTCATTCATTATTTATGTATTTATTCATGTCTTGTCCATCTGCCCACCCCCACCCTCAAGGAGGAAAGTTTTTTTTTTTTTTTTTTTAAACAGTGCTCTATAACAAACCCATCACTTTGCAGTGTCAGGCAAATACTCCCCCAATGAACCAAGATCCCAGGCCATAGAAATGGGACTTTAGTAAGTTTTGTTAATTGCCATTTCTTCTGTAATCAAACAGGGTCCTAGTATATAGCAGATATAGGTATTTGTGCATTAAGTGAACAAATGAATTAACCCTGGAAACATTAAGGGCACTGAAAATGTGTTAGGAACTCTCCTAAGCTCTGAAGACATGGCTATAAACCGGATCCACAAAGTTTTGGAGGAGAAGGCAAAGTTTAAAATGAAGTGTTTATCAAGCTCAATTGGAACCTGGTGCAAGAAAGAGGAAAGTAATTGAGTTTTTATGTGTCAGGTTTATTCACCACAGTTGATATCTCTCAAACCTCACAGTGATATAGTTTAATAAGTTTTATTAGTCCTAATTTTTCAGATAAGCAAATTGAGACTCAGAATAATTATGCACTCTCTCCCAAGGTTTTGTGGTAGCAGATGTTTAAAAGCAAAAACCCAGTATGTAAAATTCAACATGCTTTGCAGCATACTGGGCTACCCGTCAAGTCATGTGGAAGAATGCACTAGGCTTAACTGAGAGACGTCATCATGGAGTAGATATTTGAGTGATTTACGAAATTGATCATCTACCCAAAGAAAAGATGGCAGGATAGTCATCTAGTCATCCCACGTATAAACTCTTAGCCCATAGTACCCACAAGTTCTCTCTCTCTCCATTAGCTTTTATGCCATAACAAATTCACTCATTCAATAAATATTAAATAACCATTTCTTGCCAAGGTATTTTTTTAATGCACCAGTACTTTCGAATGAATAAAAGTCCTTGTTTCCATGGAGTTTTTATTCTATAAATACTACTTGTATGATGTTGTGAGAAAGCAGATGTATTTTTAAATTAGGGTGTTGCCCTCATCATATTCAGTTGAGGACCTAGGAAAAGTCTTTTAACTGTCATGAAACTTGGTTTGCATAACTGAAGTAGGAATAACTGCCTGTCTTCAACAAAATGTGATGTGAGGTCTAAACAAGACAAAAATACTTTGAACTATGAAGCACTAGATATTAGTAAGTCTAGGACAACAATGATTCTAAGAAACGATTATTTTGTGTATCATTAAAAATTAATTGTGCTAGTGATCATAGGGCATTGCTTTTAAGACGTCTCAATGTCAGAAATACCAAGTTGTGCGAATAAATAAATAAATATGGATCTTAAAATTGTGGAAATGTGGTGTAAAAAAGCTATTCTTACCATTCTCTAACATATGATTCATGTTTGGAGGGGAACAACTTTAGCAAGTCACATTGGGGTAGATGAATGAGGTAAGTGATAGAATCTATTTCTTAGAGCTTTTTTAGGCCTTCTGATATTTTTTTTTCTTGGCTAAGCCATTACAGCCATTTTCTGTGTTGTACAATTTTAGAACTCTGAATATTTTCCCTGGTTATCTCTTGAATAGAGTCTGCAAACCATCCCAGAGCAGTACCAGTGGCCTATGCCAAGGCAGAACATTAAGAGGACAGCACCACAGTCTCCTCTTCAGGAAAACTCACTGCCATCCCTGATTTATTAACAACTGGTGCTAAAGCCAGTAAAACTTGTTTACTAGCTATTTGGGACACCAAGACAGGTGGCTTGCTAGTTAGAAGCCAGTCTGGGCAGCCTAGTGAGGCCTGTCTCTCAGAAAAAGAGAAGTTGATGCTTTCTGAAAACAATTATTTTTAATCATGCGAATACTTCTAATTATATAAAAGGTTTCTTTCTCCTTCCTTTTCCTTTGCTGACAAACAGAAATCTCTCTCTCTCTCTCTCTCTCTCTCTGTGTGTGATGTGTGCGTGAGTGCAGGCGTATGTGTGCCACAATGCTCAGGTGGAGGTGGAGGGATAGATATCCTTCCAGTGTTATTTCTCATCTTTCCAACTCGTTTGAGACCCAGTCTCTTTCCTGCTGTTAAATAAGCCAGGTTGGCCCGCGAGCTTCTGAGGAACCCCAGCTCCCACATCCCATTTCCAACAGGCACAGGAATCAAAGACTCTTAGGCCATTGTTTTGGCATTTGTTTGTGATCTGGAGATGCAAACTCTAGTCCTTGTACAAGTCCTGTACCCACTGAGCTATCTCCCTGGACCCCCAAATGGAAACTTGTGTGACCCAAATTCTTATCATAATAGGAAACATTTTTCTTTCAGAAAGTTTCCGTATGACCGTTATTTTGTTCCAACAACCTTGAAGACACCTATAATTCCCACTTTTAGCACTTCATATAATACAGCCACATAACATTCTCTTTTCTCTGTCTTCTTTCACTCGGCATCATATTTTAAAGATCGTTCCATGTTCCATATGTGTGTCAGTCTTTGTTTTTTCACATACCTGAGTAGTATTCCAATCACCATTCAGCTTATTTGGCAATTATAGTCAATATGAACACCTCTGTATAGTAGTATCTAGCATTGTTTCTGTAACTGTCAGTTACACATTTTGGACCAGAATTGCTGGCTCATAGGGTAAGTGTATCTTTAGCTTCAAAGAAACTTTCAGACCTTTTCCCAAAACAGTTTTAATAACGACAGTGTCTAGAACACAGATCATTCGACGTTCCACCAATACTTGTTGCCAAGGTTAATTGTTGTTCATTTTTTAAAATTTACTTATTCTGCTTTAGTCATGTGGGTGGTAATATCACATTAAGACTTTCATTTGCATTTCCCTAATGATTAGTGGCATGGAGTATTATTTAAAGCCCTGATGGACGTGGAAGGGTCACACACACACACACACACACACACACACACACACACACACACACACAAACTGGCAACAGTAAAAGGTTTCCAAAAGCACAATTTCCAAAAAAATAAAATCGAAATCAAATGCAGAATGAATCTGAAGTATCTCTTGCCTGCGGCACCACCCTGCACTGTATCGTGGGACATCATTGCATCCCTGACGCTGCATACATAACATATGCATGTCCCAGGCATGCGGTTACACCATGCAATGCCAGCAACAGTGCCCAAAGCACCTCGGCTCAGGCTCAGGCTTCGGCTGTTTGTTAGGAACTGCCCTCTTTTTTATTTTATTTTTCTAGTTTTACAGACATATTGAGTATTCCTTCCTATCTTCCCTTCCTCCCATTTCCCTCTCTTCCTTTCATCAATCAATCCTACTCTCTCCCACCCTCGTGCTTGTCTGCTTTTAGGGACCCCAGGGTTCCCTCTGGTTTATCTACTCTTATGGCATACAAGTAGGGTGGCTCAGGGGTTAAGCCTCTGCGGATCCTAGACCCCACGTGTAGACGCCAGGGAAGCAGGGGGTGGCCTGCGTTTCAGGTCCTGGTAGGGCGGAGCCTGTGAATCCCGGGGCAGAGTAAACAAGGAGGAGGTGGAGGCGGTCCATGGTGGTTCCCGAATTCGTCCGTGGTTCTACACACACACACACACACACACACACACACGCACACACACACGCACACACACACACACACACACGCACACACACGCACGCACACACACGCACACGCATACACGTGCAATTGAATAAATAAAAAGACCAAAAGCATACAACTTGCCTCTCTTTGGGCCACCTAATTGACAAGATCATTTCCCTTCACTTATCCAATTTTAATCCCCAAGATTTCCACTGTTGTTCTTACCTCTCTTGAGTTCCTCTATAATCTATGAGGGGATGTTGGTATGTCAGTCATTAATGCAGATCTGGAAAGGGTAAGTCTCACTGCAGTGAGCTCTGGATGCAGCAATCTTGCCTTGAATGGAATGTCTTGTCCAATGGTGAATTTTCCCATCTTTATGTTCTTACAGTCTCACTGCCTTCTCTTCTATAAGCGTCCCTAAGCTTTAGGATAGGGGGAGATTATGTTTGCCTGATTTTGGATGAGCCTTACTGGGTGGTTGGTACTCTGCATTATGTCTGGCCATTGTGGTCCACTTACTGCTCTTCTACTACCCTAGGCTGACTCCTGTCAGGGTGTTGAGATCCTCTAACTTTGCTGTGGAGGAAGATTTTTACCCTGAGTGTCAACTAAGAACTGTCCTCTTTTGATTGAACTGACAAAATTTTCTTCTTTCACAGAAACACAATGGTTTAATTACAGAAAACAAAGACTCAATATTTTCCTGTTATCATTCTTCAGCATGTTATCAAATTAATATAGTTTTGGATTATATGATGTTTCTAAGTGTGATTTTAAAAGTAGATATTAGAATTGCTGATATGCTAAATCAAACAGAAAACAAACAAAAAAATTAAGCAAGTTTTGGCTTGGGATTCGGATGGAATTTCCAATTTTTGAAATGGTCCTAAACCTACTTCAGCCATTTTCTACTATGTTTTATGTTTTTAGCTTGACATTGAAGATTATGACATGGATACAATAATTTATCCTAAAGAACACTGAAGATTCTTTGCATCCTTCAGCGTAAAATATTCTGCCAAAATTTATTTCCTTTTCTTTCTATATGTGTATCACAGGGCACTGTGTGTGTCCATGGAGGCGCAAGGGTGACTTCAGGAATCATCCTGGATTGCTTCCACCTCCTTTTTGCTTCACTCTGGGATTTCCCAGGCTCCACCCATTCGGAAATGTCAGTCCAAATTTATTATTTTACAAATAGGTTCTGTAAAACAGTATTTTAGACATAAGAACACTTCACATAATTTAGATACTCATTGTGAAATACATGCTTTGAAAACACTTTATCTCAGTCTATGTATGGCTTTCACATTCCAACATGACCTGTTTATTGTGTCTGGCTTCATTACACAATTTTCTGCGCCTCCAATCTGTTAAAGCGCTTCCCCAAGTTCACTCGCTGTGAGAATGGCGACCTACTTCTGGCTGATCTTGGGGAGGCCTGGCACAGGAAGAGGCTTTGGAGGCTCGTCTGGCGGTCTGGGATGTCTCAAAAGGCTTCTCCCAAGCTCAGTATCTTCAGCATCCTGGAAGGCCATTGGAGTTCGAGAGCTTCCTTGATATGCAAGCCTGATTTCTTCCTCTGAAGTGATGCCAGCTGCTAAGAGAAATCTGTCCTCCATTTCCTTGCAAATTGTCTTCCCCACCTTTCTCCCTTGACTCAGCAAAGAGAGGATTCTAAGGAATCAAACTTTGTATCTATCAGCAAATAAAGGAGAGGATTCTAAGGAATCAAACTTTGTATCTATCAGCAAATAAAATATGTGCACACGTTTATATATGAAAAGCATTTTTTGTTATAGAAGTAATATAAACTCATTGTCAACGCTTTGATAATTCAAGAAAAAAGGAAAAGTATGTCATACATAATCTAACACCCAGAGATAAACCATGCTGATTTTTTTTGTTTGTTTGTTTGTTTGTTTTTATTTGTTCAATTGTGCGTGTGTATAGAACCACGGACGAATTCAGGAACCACCATGGACCTCGTCCACCTCCTCCTTGTTTTACTCTGCCCTGGGATTCACAGGCTCCGCTCTACCAGGCCACCCCCGCTTCCGCCCGACATCTATACGTGGGATCTAGGATCCGAACTCAGGACCTTCTAACTGCAAGGCAGAGGCTTAACCCCTGAGCCACCTCTCCAGCCCCCATCCTGATGTTTTGTATCAGTCTTGATTTCAAATCGTAGTTCTGTATCAAATCGTAGGCTGCATCTTTGAGTCTTCTTTCTGGGAAAATGGAGGCATCTTCTTTGTGAATAAGCAGTAAACAAAAAAAGATGACATATCTTTCCTGTAATTTGCAATCCTATATCCAAAGTCTAGCAAAATGATGGATTGCTAATAAACCTAAGTTTGTTAAGCAGTGCTATTTAATGAATGGCACAAGAAGTGACTAGATGGGGGACATGTGGTCATTACACCTACATACACATGCATGCTTTAAGTTGGTGACTTATTTTATTACATCCTTCCTCCTTTTGGTGTTGTCACAGGCCTTGAACCCAGGCCCTGCACATATTGGCACTCTATCAAGGAGCGGCACCTCCATCCCCTTAACTCGTGTAAAGAAGACAATCCTAGAAGGATAGAAATGGGGCAGGGCTAAGGTCACACTTAGTCATAAAAAAACCAAAAAGGAATTTTAAAATGATTAAATGGTTCTGTATCCTTTAAGAAAATTTTATTCATTTATTTTTCTTTTTGTATTATGGGGTGTGTGTGTGTGTGTGTGTGTGTGTGTGGCACTTGTGTCCCTGTGGAAGACTGTGTCACTTCAGAAATCTCTTGGGTTGCTTCTGCTTCCTTTGTGTTTTGCTCTGGGATTTCCCAGCCTTCACCCACAGGGTCGAAGTCCAGGCTACTGCCATTTCCACCTGACCTTTTCCACCTGGGATCTGAACTCAGGTCTTTCTGCTTGCAAGGCAGAGTATTAACCTCTGAGCATTTCTCTAGCCCTATTTATTTTTGAGAGCTAAATAGATAGTTAGGCAGGAAGATGTAACAGTGTAACAGTGTCTCGGGGGCCCACGGAGACCCTTGGGGGCGGGGATAAGCTAGTGCGGAGTCAACGGCACAGACCCCGGAAGTCAGGCGAGTGGCAAAGCAGGCTCTTAGGCTCGCAGGCTCTCAGACTCTCAGGCTCCTTTATTGTAAATATCGGGCTGCTTATATACCCTACCCAATCTCCCATAAGTCTCAGCATGAGCTTTTGTTGAGTTGTCCTGACCAGATTGGTCCTCTCAGCCAGGCGGTTTGACATCAGCACCAGGCACGGCAGCAAGTGTAGCTTGGGGAAATTGCATTGGCACATGCGGCCCATACAGATCATCCCTGAGTGGCATGCTCCCCAGGTGGAGGTATTGTAAGTAATGGTTGATCAGAGACCTTAATACAGGCCTGCCTGGTCCATTCCTCCTACAGGTAGGTAGGTAGGTAGGTAGGTAGGTAGGTAGGTAGATAGATAGATAGATAGATAGGTAGATAGGTAGATAGGTAGATAGGTAGGTAGGTAGGTAGATAGGTAGATAGATAGATAGAGACAAGTGAGCATATTCATGACATAGTGCATGGGCAGAGGTCAGAGAACAACTTTTCTTCCACTATGTAGGCCTCTGGGTATCAAAGTCAGGTTTCCAGGTTTTTGAGCATGCACCTCATTCACTGAGCTGTCTCAGTGGCCTGAAAGGTTCTATACCTTGGCCATAATAATGAACACAGCTATATGCAATGGTTAAAAATCATAGAGCTGAACACCAAAAGAGTATGCTTTATCATATAGAAATTATACTTCAGTAAATCTCACTTTAAACAATATTCCTTTCAAACAGAGCCTTGAATGTCCTCGCTGACTTTAAGTGGACGTTCCTGCGGCTTCTCAGTTTCTGGCTCCACCTGATCTCATTGAGGCTCCGCGACACTGCACTTTCTTGATGCGTTCCGAGCCCCTGCTCAGCTCTCTTGCACACTGTCACACTGGCTTCTTTGTGTCTGTCCCCCACTTCGCTGCATATATTTGATTTCCTCTTTGAATTGACACTCTGTTGAGCCAGGCTCAGCTGTGACTAACGAACAAAACACTTGCTCGTCTTGTGCAGGTAGAGGTCCAATGACAAGGCAAGAAAAGCCGATCCTGACTCCTATATCAGTGCTCAGACAGCAGACCTCTAAGATCTAGATTGTTCCTCTCCATTAACAAGGAACTTGGAACAACTTTCATGCTTAAAAATAAACATAACATAGGCCTACAGTGGAACCTGTCATTACTTTTTGTAGTTCCTTTTGAATTCTGTCAGCTATTTGAGGGTATGTTGGTCAGATAGCCTGAATTTTCTAGGACACTGAATTTCAAACAGTCCATGTCAAGCTTTTTCTCAAATAGGCATAAAATATAGTTGCTAAACTCATAACTTAAGCTTATTTATTTGCTCTTTACTTAGTTTTCCATTGTGTAAGTATTGACTGGGCATGTACTACTGAATGTCAGAGTCTCTAATGAACTGTGGGAAAATAAATAAAATTGCTCTTAAGAATTAATGCCATTCTATCTGGAGAATGGCAGGTTAACAAATGGGTTCAGGAACCAGTGATACAGTTCAGTGAATAAGTTCCTGCTTGCAAACCTGGTACCTGAGTTCCATCCCTGGAATGGTGCTTGTGTGCTGTCTACCACCCCTCCTCAAATAAATAAAATTCTTTTTAAAAATTACCTCAGCTACTTCACAGAATAACTGCATATAAGTAAAGGCCAGATACAGGGCAAGTTATATGCAATATAACATGTGGAGAAAGCTTCTTAGTTTCATTGTATGTGTGCTTATATTTTAATGACATGGAGCTATAAATTTATTTTCTAACATTAGGTAAATTTTACTAGCCATCTATAAAAATCTGGATGGCTGGAAAATGTCTCAGTGGTTGAAGCACTCACTTTGCAAGCAAAAGGACCAGAGTTCAGATTCCCATATCAGAGGGCAGGGTGTACTGGTCTGTCTGAAATTCCAGGATCCCACAGCAAGCTGGCTAGCTAGACTAGTCCTATGGGTAGTGAGCTCTGGGTTTTATGAAAGATCCTGTCTCAAATGGAATAAGATAGAAAAGTAATTAAGTATGATTGCCAATATCAACCTTAAGCACACATAACCCCACATATGCACACATACCAGCACACCAAAGTACATGACACATAACAGAAATGTACTCTCATGCATGTGAACATGAATACACACATATCCATGAAAAATGGAACAAGGAAACAAATATATAGTACTCACACATATGTGTCACATGATTGAACCTTATTGGGACTAGCATGGCACATTGCAATAACTTCTGGTAACTGCTGGCACATACGGAGGTCTGACAAATGCCAGGTAATTTGCTCAGAGTCTTTCTGTTCCTGATGCAGCTCAGTGGACTGGACATTGTTCTTCCTACTTCATAGACTCTAAGGAAAATGGGTTTCAGCTGGAATGAGTGGCAGAGGTAGGAGAACTGGCCAGCCTTAAACAGTGTTTTCAAGCCACACAGTTCCTCATTGTCGGCCTGCCCTAAGCTGTATCAGGCGTGCATTTATTTACATCTCCGAAGCTACCGGAAAGGAAAGTGAGAAAGGAGGAAGTCATTAGGATGCAGTTCCTGCCAAATCAACCCTTGTAATCCAATATTCTTGCAGCAGCCAGAGTGATCAGTTTCGAGACTCTCTACTGCTGAGCTTTCTGCGGTTCCCATTGGTTCCACCTACCTGCCCCTCACAGTAGTCACCTCAGAGCTACTTGATCCCACAGGGGTCTGTCTTTTTCACTCTTCTGTTGTTTTCTGTTTCTTTCTCACACACTGGGAGCTTTTGTGTGAATAGTTCATTATACTGGAACATTCTTAGCTCTCCTGCCTTCTTGTCCACCCCATTGTGTCTGTCTCTGGTTCTTAGTACCACTGCGTCCGCTTTCAGAATGTCTGCTTCCGACATCCTCATCTGCACCCGCGTCATCTCTTCAAGGAGGCCACCCTCGGACTGCACTGTGCAGGTCGGTACCATCCGATTCTGTCACTTGGTGTCCTCCAGGAAACAGTTCTAAGAGGGCAGGCATCCTGTGGCTTTTGCTCACCGTTTCCCTGACTCATAGCTGTTCGAAGAATTGGCACTCAGAAATAAGTATTGATGCTTGGGAAAAAATGGAAACACAGTTAAGAAATAGAACCAGGTAATCATTTCAAATTGTGATTATAATGACAAGTGTATTCTCAAACAGCTGAACATCTTTTAAAGGGGGTGGCAAGGAGCAGCTATACTACGTTTCGCTGTGACTCAGCGGCAGAACACCTGCTTGGCATGCCACAGTCCCTAGGTCCCACTCTTAAGCTGAAAATGAGGCCGCTGAAAGAAAAGTTCCTTCCATTCAGTTCCACTTACTTGTCTGGTGCTGATAGAAATACACGACCAAATGATACAGAGGAGTAAAGGGTTTTATTCTTGGCTCATAGCTTCTAGCTACAGGTCATCAACATGGGGGGAGAGTTTACATAAGCATCAGGATTGAGGAAGCTGAACACACCCTACCGACCGTAAGAACTGAGAGAAGGGCATACTTTCTCACTTGCCAGCCCGCCAAAGGACTGAACCAGCTCTTTCCAACTTATCTATCTGCCCAGGGAACAGTCCTGCCTGCTATGGGCTGGGTCTTCCCACACCAACTACACAGCGTCCTACAGGTTTGCCTAGGGTTTATCTTAACTAAATAACTTTTTCGGATGTGCCCAAAGGCTCAGCCGTCAGTGGTTGAGCAGGCACAGAAACTGACTTCCATAAGATCTGCGGTTTCTGTCATTCCCCACTGGGTTAGGATCATCTGACCTACTCTCAGCAGAATCCTGAATGTCTCTAGTCTAAGATCTGTGCCCAGCTATGTCCCTTCACAAAGCCAGGGTCTGCATTTACAGTTCTCACTGGGAGACCTTAGCTCAGTGCCCACAAAGAGTATGTCCTCAATAACTTTTTGTTGAAAGAACAAGTGTGGGATCTACTATTTTAAAAGGGAATGATTCAAAGTCAGAGTGTAAAGCTATCAAAATAGCTCATTATCTGTAAATTCAGGCATATCATTTAATAAGCCACCAGATAATGTCGTTGGGAATTCTGTGCTGAATAACATATTATTGCTGTGAACAGTACCCAAGAGAACACTTATACTTGTCTGAATCCCCTTCTGGGAGTAGAATTAAACCTCTGGCCAGCAAGGTAGACTATTTCTGTTTCATGCAGGGACTGATTGATCATCTGTGACTATAGCTGTCCCTTCCAAGACTCCAAGTTTTTGGGAAGAGTCCTGTTGTAGTTGGCTTGCATGGTTACTGATAAATGTTGTCCAGATGGCTTAAGGGAACAAGGGATTTTATTTTGGCTTATGACTGTCTGGTTACAGTTCTTAATCCAGGTTGGCAGGAGAGCTCACACCAACACCAGGGATGGAACTGGTCACACCATAACCATATATCCACAGAACTGCTGAGAGGAACTAATTACACCATAACCATATATCCACAGGACTGCTGAGAGAAAGACAATCCTTACTTGCCAGAACAGCATGTCTGGCCAAGTTTACCAAAGGATGCCAACTTCCCCCTCCATCTTATTCACCTGTCCGGGACTAGTTCCCCTCACCATGGTCTGGACGTTCCCCATTAACTAGACAATCAACTACTATTTTTTTTTACAATATGCACACAGCTTCCATACTTAAACTATCAAGTTTAAGCTGCATGGGACCTATGACAAGTCCCTTTAATGTGTCCACAGGTGCAAATGTTTCTGTAAGACTGGCAAAAAGAAGAAATAAATCACCTAATTTTTTACAATTAATAAATTTACCTAAGGTTTTTACTTAATGAACTTACTTAATAAATCACTTAAGATTACTCTCTGAGTCAACCCAGATTTCCCTTCTGTCCCCCAGTTAGGACAGTTAGCATGACCATGGGTATCTTTGGATTCCTCCTGTTCCCTGGTTAGGAAGCTGATCTAGGCAATGCACTGAGTTTGGCTTAGCAGGGTGTATCTGTGTGGCTTGTACACGCTTCTGAGTATCATGTCATTGCCTGCACTCCCAGTGCCAAAATGTCTCCCTGGGAATAAAACCACTACTGCTGACATGAAAACACATTTGACTGGTGACATCGACATGGTGGCCAGTAACAGGGAGCCTTGCAAACCACACTGGGGTGCTCTAGACAGGGATTATAAGCCATGACTTCCTTATCATCTGGTACATCGCATTTTAATTTTATTAACATGACCTTCTAATTCCCCACCTATGCAGTTTGCCTCACGGTTGCTGATAAATTCACAATAAACAGCTTATAGGAACAAGGGATTTCATTTTGGCTTATATTTATCCTGTTCAGTTCTTAATCCAGCTTGGTGGGAGAGTCTACACCAATACTGGGTGCCAAGGGAACTGGCCACACTATATCCACATATACATAGGTCTGCTGAGAGAGGGACGATCCTTATTTGATAGACCAGCATATCTGGCCAAATATACCAAAAGGTGCCAACTTCTTTAACCTGCTCCTCCATCTTCTTCACCTGTCCAGCTGCTAGTCCCACCCACCATGATTAAGTCTCTCCATCAATCAGACAATCTCCTGTAGACTTCTTCAGAGTCTTCAACTCAACTATAAATTCTTCACAACTGTGCCCAGACTTCCAACTTCTCCCTATCCACCTATGACACTCATCTTGTGCCAGCCACTATCAACATCAGCACTATTGTCCTTGCAAGAATCTCCTGAGGCACTGTCACGCATGGTTCAACAATGTTTCGGTCAATGATGTGCCACATCTGTGACAATGGTCCCATGAGAGTGTAACGAAGCAGAAAATATCCACTTGCTCAGTGATGTTTGGCTGTTGAAGTGCAGCACGCCACTCACGAGTTTGTGGAAGTGCTGGTGGAGCAAACCTGCAGAATTGCAAAGCACACATAGATGTGTGCAGCACAGTGCAAACCCCCAGCTGTCCTTCTTGGATGCTGTCTTCTTCTCCTCCTCTCCCTCCTCATCTCTCTACCCTCTCCTTTCTCTCCTATTCCTCCCTTCTCCCTTCTCTTCTTCTTTTACCTCTTCCTCCTCCTCCTCCTTCTTCATCTGACAAAGTCTCTCATTGGTCTGGAGCTGGCCATTCAACAAGCCTGAACCATCTGTCTATATATGTCCACCACTGACCTAAGTTCTCTCTCTCTCTCTCCCTCTCTCTGCCTCTCTCTCTCCCTTTTCCTTTCTCTCCTTCTCCTACCCTCTCTCTCTCACACATGTGATGGGTGAATACCTGTTGAGTACAGGCCCATATGGAGGTCAGAGGACACTTTTAGGTGCCTTGTCTCTCTTTACCACCTCGACTGAGACCAGGTCTCTTCACAACTCCTGTGTAAACCAGGTTGGCTGGCGTCCAAGCTTCTGGAAGTTCTCAGGTCTCCAGCTCTCATTTCCCGTAGATGCACAGCACTTTACTGACTGTAGCTCTCCGCAGTGATGCATGGCTTAGCAATGTTTTGGTCAACAATGGGCCATGTCTGTAACAATAAGATTGCAATGGAGCAGAAAAATTCCAACTGCTCAGTGATGTTTGGCTGCTGTAACATACAGGGGATGCGGCACATGGCAAAGCTGAAGTGACAAACCTGTGGTGTTGCCAGGGGTATAAAGGCCTCTCACACACAGCTATGTACAGCACGTAGTGCAGCCTCAGCTTTCCTCCCTCAGGACATAGTGCTTGATAATGAAAATGAACAGCTATGCTGCTGGTCTATGCATTTGCTACACTTTCACATTATTTTTGATTGTCTTCCTTTTATTTATGAAGAAAGCTAATTGGGAAGCATCTTTGGGCAGGCCCCTTGTTGAGGAAGACTCTGTTGTCACAGAAGACAGCTACAAGTGTGTTTTGCCCGTGAGGATCTTCCAGTAGAGCAAGAAGCAGAGGCCGGACATAGATACTGACCTGACCCTGGGTTTGTGTCTTACTTTTTATTTTCTTCTTACTGTTATTATTTTGAGGTAAGGTCTTTATGGTTTCACCCAAAAACTCAGACTGGCCTGAAACTCTTGCCTTCTCCTCTAGAGTGCTGATGTTAGAGGCTTTTCATTGTATCTTAACTTTTTTTTTTAAACAAAACAAATTGAAAAAGTAAAACTAAAAAAAAATCTCTATTATATTGTCTAGATGCACAATAGGCCACACCATCTAGATTTATGTAGCTCTGCGATGGTCAGACACCCCAGGAATCACCTGAGGACACATTTCTCAGAACATACCCATGCTGGCAAGGAATGCATGACTATGCTTTGTGGGTTTGTCGCCTCCTGGCTGACTCTGATGGGGCATCCAAGGCTTGTGGCATCAATACAACATATACAGCAGAGCCTTCTGCTGGACCCTCCGGTGCAGTCACTCTCTGCCCCCTTGTCCTTCTGAAATACCCTGAAGAATACAGTTCTTAGAGTCAATAGGTTGAAAGATTTTTCTGCTGCTCACCAAGTTAATAAAGAACTCTCCCAAACTATGCAGAAGGTTAGAATGGGATGATTGAGGAAGACAACATGGCAGTAGACTGCTAAAAAGCCTTCAAAGAGGACATATCTGGGCTTTTCCTTGGCCAGGGATCCCCATGGGCTTTCCATCTGGGCTTTCATGTCAGGCATCGAGGCAAGGTCATCCTGCATGCTGTTTCTCACTGGATCATTGCAACATTTCTTACCCTGTCTCTCCAGGCTGTTACCTGGCCCTCTGGTGTACTGCCATCTCCCTCAAATTTCCTGGAGTTTATATGACTCAGGAGCTGGGATGATGGCTCAGTTGATAACATGCTTGAGGACCTGAATTCAATTTCCAGAACCCATGTAAAGAAGAAAAACAGGATATGGTAGTGATGTGCATTTATAATACCAGCATTGGGAGGTGGATACAAAAGAATCCCTGGGGCTTGATGACCAGCCTGCCTGGCTTACTTACTTGGTCCTGACCAATGAGATATCCTGTTTTGAAAATGAAGCGAACAGCTCCAAGGTCTGTCACCTGAGATCGTCCTTTGACTACCACATGCATATGCACACACATGTGTACATACATACATAAGGATCCAGGAAGTAAACAATGCTTAAAAGACTCAGGAAGCTCCTGAAACTTACAAGATTAACCCCCCAAGGTCATATAACAATGTAGCAGTTAGCCTGCATGGTTGCAGATAAATCACCATCAAAGGGCTTAAGGGAAGAAGGGGTTTATTTTCTTACAATAGTCTGGCTACAGTTCCTAGTCCAGCTGGCCAGGAGAGCACACACCAACACCAGGGCTGAGGGAACTGGCCACACCATCTCTACATAATGGCTGAGAGAGGGATGATCCTTACTTGCCAGACCAACATGTCTGGCCAAGTGTACACAAGGGTGCCAACTCTCTGAACCAGCATTCTGTACTTTGTTCCAGGGCCTAGTCTCACCCACCATGGGCTGGGCCTTCCTCATTAGCTAGACAATCTCCTGCAGGTTTGCTCTGGGTTTAACTCAACCATTAATTCTCTACAAATGTGCCCAGAGCTCAAACCCTCAACTGTCAAGTTGATACCTGTGCCTAACTATGGCAAACAGTGACAATTGTTGGGCAGAGGAGATGCTGAGCTGCTGAGCTGCCTGCAAGTTGTACAGGAAGCTCTAGGGATATAGTTTTTGTGAGTTGTCATCCATGCTGCAGTGGGAGTCTTTGTTTTGTTTTGTTTTTGATGATGTATCTGCCTGAGTTACCACACTCCTATAAGTAACCCCTCCCCCGTGCTTTTGTAAGTATCTCCAATTAACTCACCGATTCCCCACGCTAGACTTGGATGAAATTATGTTGCTATCTATGCTAACCATATGGGGTTAATAGACATTTATTTACAACCCCCAGTAAAAAAATCACACAACATCCTCCTAAGGTTCTTCTCAATCCAGCCCCATTAAAAATGAAAGTCAGGTCATGCTACCTCTCTACTTAACTGCCTACTCTCTGCCTTACTTCCCTGTGTGTAGCATGCACCCTCAGTTGGTTCCACCCAGATTCACCGTTGCTCAAACGCTCAAACATACTAGGCTTGCTCCTGTTTTAGGACCTTGTGCAGGCTCTTCCCTCTGCTGGAAGAATGTCCCAGAATGCCTATCTGATGCTGTCATCTACAGACATACCTCCCTCAGGCACTTCTCCTCACTCTATCTAAAAAAATCCTTCTAAACATTCCCTAGTCTCTTTATGGTCTAGGGAAATAATCTATTTATTCATCTTTGTTATCTATCACCCCCCCCACACACACACACACTAGGACATAATCTCCAGGGTAAGGATTTTCTTAACTGTTGTGTCTTCAAGGATAGTGTTTGGCACATAGTAGGAGTATATTAAATATTTACTCAGCAAACAACCAAAGTGCTTGTATTAGTCACTTTCCTATTGTGGTAACTAAACAGTCACTAAACAAAAGCAACCTAAGGAAGGAAGGGTTTTCTTTGACTCCCAGTCTGAGGGTACCATCCATCATGGGTGGGAAGGTGTGGTGGCAGGAGTGTGAATCAGCTGCCCTTATTGCATTCACATGCAGGAAGCAGAGAGGGATGAACTCTGACACTTGACTCACTTTTTCCTTTTTATTTAGTCCAAGATGCTGGTCTGTGGGATTGCGCTGCCCACTTCCGGGCACTCTTTCTTCTCAATTAAGTCTTCTGGAAATGACCTCTTCAATACACCCACAGGTGTGTCCATGGGGACTTTAAATCTGGTCGAGTCCATGTAAAGAGTAACCATATGGTGCTGTTACTAAACACATTACATGATGATGATAATGAAAACTTATACTTACATGTTTTGCATGTTTGAGTGAACATTGCATGGTTAAGTGAAAGACCAAATGTTGAGCTGAGCTGCATGTGTTTTACAACCCTAAGAGCCTCATCGTAACATGGGCTTTCTCTTGCCACAAGCTGCTGGGCTCAGTTTAAGGAAATCATTTGTCACATCTGCTTTTCTTTATGGTTAACCAGACCCCAGACCTTCAAGTGGCCTTCCTGAGTTACAAGTTGAGTATTTGTTGGCAGACAGGGGATAGAGAGCAAACTTATAATGTGGACATTGTGTGGGGAAGTAAAAAACAACAATTTTAAGTCCATTTGATTAAGAATGCTGAAGCCAGCCCAGGCATGTGATGCAGAAAGGGGCTGTCTCTCCAGCCCAGCATGGCCAGAGTCAGGTCAAGCTTGCAGATGGCACCAATGAAGCAGGGCCATAGACACTCAGAAGAGCACTGTAGGGGCGAAGAGTAGGTCATCTGATAATCTAAAAACACACAAAGGTGTCACTGCAGGAGGAGTCAAAGCTCCTCTGGACTTCTTTGTGGTTATTCATCTGAGGACTTTGTTGAATTATATGTGGGAGCAGCATTGGCTTTTCCATGTTGGGTCTCTGAAAGTCTTACTCCAGCCCTTCTAGTTGCTAGAAAAGTGGATTCTTTTTCTCTTTCAAAAGATGTGTATGCAGGGTAGGAGGAAGTAGGAGGGAGTGGAGGGGAAGGAAGCTGGGATGAATACTCAATATGCTTGTAAAAGTAAGAAAAAATAAAAATAAAAAAGGTGCAGATGGAAGAGCCTGCACAAGGTCCTAAAACAGGAGCAAGCCTAGTATGTGTGTGTGTTCATTACTTAATGAGAACAAATGGAAGAAAAACATTTACTCTGTAATCCTTAAGGAGCAATAGCTGTGTTTGGAGGAAGGTTGGATTAATCATGTTATTTTAGTATTTGAGTTAGAGGACAAAAGAGCTCCTATTCCTATTTGAATGCCCTCTGTGCTATCACCTTTGGAAGTTGCCTCTATTTACCTCCTGGCACTGTCCTTTCTCAGCAATTATTCACACCCTCTTCTGGGCTATAGATACTCTGTTTGTCACGTTGCACCATAATTGATATATTTACTTGTGTGGTGTCTGAACCCAGGCACTTGTATATGCTAGGCAAGTGCTATACCACTGAACCACATCCCCAGCCCAATGTGTTCACTTTTGATTATCTGTGAGGCTTAGAACTCCTGGAGGTTTATCCATTGCAATAGGATCTCACTGTGTAGCAAAGTCTCCAAAATTTGCACCAAAGTCAATCAAAACCGACTCTGGAAGCAAGGAAGTTTCTAAGGAAAAGATATTCTTTGGTGAATTCTTCATAAAAATGTTAGGACTACTAACCCTGTCTCTAAAGCAGAACATCTTGAAGCCATTGCTTCTAGAATGCCTCATTCCTTGTCACACTTTCTCTGTGAGTTGCTTAGTGATTCACAGTAACAAGCATTCGTGATAAATTGTAGCCTAATGCTTCTTCAACCACAACCAGGATGATCTAATGGCTGGGGGCCCTTGGGGCTGCCCCCACCCAGCTGGGTTCCTTATTTTATAGGAGTCATGAGTTAACACGGAAGACCCAGGTTTCCTTCTGCTCTAAAATCTCTGAGAGACTTTGATCCTATCAGCTCGTCCTCTCATCCTTGTCCCATTCTTCTGAAGGACGAGTTAGAAGAAAAATTCTCCCTGCTACTTCCACCTTCTGCATCCCATCTCTCTGCTTGCTTGCTGTACTTTTGATTCTGTGGGTCAAACCTGCTCTCGAGGACTGCTTGAAATGAATTTCATCTCTATAAAAACGGTAGATGGTAAATTTGGGACGCGATGCTATTTATGTATTTTATTTTAAACTGTGTATGCCTGTCTCTTGTCAGCTTGCTCTCAGATCTATTTCAGACTATCCTGGGTCCTGGGCTGTATCCATGGATACTTCCTTGTCCAAACCTGCTTTCATAGCTGACCAAAGGCAGCCAGAGAGGGACACTGAAGAATGGGAGGACGGAAGAAGAAAGTTTTCTTTCCCACTGTCCCTGGTTCTGCTGGTTTCTGGCAGCATCTAGCCTTTGTCTCTAGTCCTGGGGTGACATCCTCTTTCCCTCTATTGCATCTGTATAGTGGAAAGTCTATCATTGTTCTGGATACTCTATTCCTAGGTTCCAACAACCTGCTTCCTCTTTCTAATCCTCCATTCCTTAGAAGGGTAGTGTCTTTCCACCATTCTTCCCTACCTCTATTCCTCCTTTATTTGTATGAAATTTACTCTGTAGTGTCTAGTGCTTTCTCTTTGCACTTGTGTTAATATATTCTAGATTTATGTATGTATCATATATGTGCATGGAAACAAATATGTGACTATCTGAACAATACACGTCTGATAACCTACATACATATATATGTACATATGTGAAAACACTTAAGATATATAAGTTTATACACAAAACTGTTTCAAAAAGTGGTTTATGAACTTGGAAAATAAATTTGGATAAGTTGATGGGAAATTGTGAAGGAGGATTGTAGCTATTTTAAGAGGAGCTAAGACTATAGTTTTTAGTATGTGCATGAGTGTTGTTTGAATTTTTATAATAAGCATATACTACATATTGCTTATGTAATATTAAAAATAAATGATTGCAAGCATTAAGAGCAACAATGAGTTGACTGTTGAGTGTATTAGCCTAAGCCTTAAGCCATGTAAAGCAAATGCAGCAGAGATGATAACAATCATCCATTCAATAAATGTTACTATTTATTGTGTGCCAGGCACTATTAGGCCCTGGCCATCAATGAATGTCATGGGCACAATCTCTGCCCACATTATCTGCAGTAGTTAAATAACATTATGCCAATGTTCGCTAAGTATAAACTAGTTATCATATTACTAATAACACAAAGAACTAAAGAAGGCAATGGAAGTGCTAACCTAGACAGAAGATTTCCTTGCAGAAGTAGCTTATCAACTCAGCCCATTTCCCTTCTCTGTTGCTGTGGGAAAAGAAGACAGAAGGGGATTGTCAAGGCCTCTGATCGCTTCCCTGGCTCGGCTTCTGAGGGAGGTTGCTCATTAGAGGGAGTTTGCTAGAAAGTCTTTCACTGGAACCCAGGCAGGGAGTCAAGCCAGCTGGAGCATAAAAAGATTCAGCAAGAAGGGTTTTCTGGTGCCTTGGCCATGTCTCCCACAGTACCGAGCCGATCGTCCTACCCTGGGTGACCCTCAGTAGAGCAACAGAAGCAGGTGCGTTGTTGCTGTTGCTGCTATGTGCAGTCCCAGCACTAAAGCCATGCTATGCGCACACTGTGCCACTGAACTACATCCCAGCCCCCACGCTGTGCATCTTACAGTAATTAGCAGAGCTGGATAGGAATGAGGTGGCTCAGAAGCTAATACTATCTAGAGTCAACAGTGCTTCCTGAGTTGGAGGCCCGATGCTGTGGTAAAACACTTCCTTAGCATGCTGGAGGCCCTGGGTTCAATCCCCAGCACCACAAAACAACAACCAAAACCTAAAACCAAACCAACCAAACAAACAAAAAGAGAAAACAAGACCCGGAGATAAGAGGTGCTGATGTCCTTCAGTCCCCCATCTTTTAATAAAAGATCTATTCTCTCCATGCACTCTTCCCCCAATCCCCAACACACACACACACACACGCGCGCATGTAACTTCTAACTTCTAACTTCTAACATGAAGTTACATCCCTGGCCTTTATTTCTCATTCTTAGGTAAAGCCATACAGAAATGTACAGGATAAGTCCACCTTCTACCCATATTTCCGCTCCTATGCCCCACTTAAAAAGAAAAGCTGGAATCTGTGGTCAAAAACTACCCATAGGCAAGTCTCTGCCAGCCTTGTACTTTTCTCTTTTTGAATAACCTAATTCCTTTTTTTTTTCCTTTTTGTCTCTTGATTATTCCAACTTATAGATATTTTGGTTAGCAGATATTATTTTATTTTATATTATTTAGCAGGTAAGTTACCCAGCTTCTTCTTTCATTGTTAGTCACAGATTTTCTTCCACGGAATTAAATTACTTTGAAAGTAGCCCACACATTATGATTATGGTTTAGCAACAGTGTGCCCAGGTCTCTCCAGACTATATAAAAGCCGGTTACATGTGCTTTGATGTCCAAGTTCCAAAGGTAACGACAGACTCTTAGCTTGACCGCAGTGTCCTGCAGCTATTTCTTGGTGTTCCCAGTGAGGCGTTTCATGCTTGCTAGCAATCGGCTGCTATTACAACACACATCCACCGTCTTCTCTTGCTCTGGCTCCTCCGTGTCTGCTTCCTGAAGGGACACTTGGAAACCCTTAGCTCTGCCGCCGCTCATCATGAAGGCAGCCCTGCTTGAGACAAGGACCCAGGCCACCCTAGTGCTGCCAAACCCACCAGGCGTGCCAGTCCTTGGGTTGTCAGAGCAGAATGGGGTTTTATGTAAATGTTCTGAGCTGAGATCTGAAGCAATCATGCTTGGGACTGACTATCAGAGAACTAGTAGGTTCCCAGCTTTCTGGCCATCACTTATCAAACCTCGGGGTTATAGAGCTCCATGGAAGAACAGTCACACCCTCCGTCA
The DNA here is from genome assembly GCA_023101885.1 of Typhlomys cinereus. NCBI lineage: Eukaryota > Metazoa > Chordata > Mammalia > Rodentia > Platacanthomyidae > Typhlomys > Typhlomys cinereus. Next base: position 471,274 of record JALPQD010000507.1, read on the forward strand.
AACCTCTTCCGGTTGGTGCACAGTCATTCCAGGAACTACACTTGGAGCTGTGCTCTAAGTCACACAATTTCCCAACTACATCAACCAAGTGCACAGAGTCTCTTTATGCCTGTAGGGGCGGGATCATTGTGTTCAGAGTCTATTCTCACAGGCTAAAATTAATTGGTTCAGCCCAAATCTGTCTTATGGAGTACTCAATAGTTTATATTCATACTAATGGCTGAAATGCTAATTTTTAAAATGAATTCTGAGGAAACATGGCCTGCCTCACCAGGTCAAATGGGTCATAGTCACAAGAACGGCACAGGTGAGAAACTGCTTGCTGTGGGAATCTGTCAATTCCTCTCCAGGTGCAATGTCAAAATGGGCTTGTAGCTGAGGCTTAGGGGCAAAGTTAAAGATCTAGAGACATTCTTGCCTGTGTGAGGCTGGGTTTTACCACAAAAAAAGCTTTTTCTGTTTCCTGGTGTGATGAGTCATACTGAGAACGACTGAAGCAAGATGTGAGTTATTCATTTTGACACTCCCCATATTCTTCCTGTTACGTCGGGGGAATCATAATGTTTAAAGAAGTTTAGTAAGACATCTTTTTAGAAGCTTACAGTAAAAATGAGGTGTAGGGAGTGCTTCAACGCTCCCCTTAGTATTTGAGATGGTTCTCTACTTCACTTTCTTATTAGGTGGATACCACCATGAGCTCTGGGGTACTGATGAGAATCTGCATCTTGTCATCTTGTCGGCCAGCAGCCTCAGGGGCTGCAGAGTGAGGAATCGGGTGTGCACGGTCAGATCCTGATGTCTGTGTTCTGATGCTGGGTGCCGGGCCTCTCGCCTCCTTCCTCTAAGCATCTAGCACTGTTTTCATACAGTCACTCAGCTTCCTCTCAGTACACATTTAGTGTGAGCACAGCAAAGTCTGTAGGCTGGTGTGAAAATGGTTGTATCAACTAGCAAGAATTCTAAGAGTAATCTGATCAAATTATAATATTCCAGTTTTCCAAATAGAAAATTGAGTTAAAAAGCTTTAAATCTTTCAAAAGTAATTCAACCTTAAAAAAAAAAAACCTACCTTACAACCACAAGAACTAAATATAGAAACTTGTTTTGCAAGAAACCACCTGATCGTCTTTCAAAGAGCTGCACCATTTTCTATCCCACAGAATGAGTGAGAGGTCCCATTCTGCCAGAGCTTCTAGTGCTGCCAGGATTCGGAACTCTGGCCATCTTGTAGGCACACAGTGGTCTCTGCTGCCTTCATTAACATTTCCCTAAGTACATGTGATGTGGAACATTTTTTTCTGTAATTTTTAATTGTTCTTTTAATGATTCATACATGAATACAGTGACTTTTTGATATTTTCACACTTTATTTCCTAATCCCATCCTCATTCCTCTTCCCATTACAGTCCTTCTTCCCTCTTGCCAGACCCCTCCTATTTTCAAGTCTTTTTGAATGTGTGGTCTACTGGATTTCCTCTGATTTGCCATTGATAGCATGTGCCTGAGTACTTGTTGGAGAATAAACCATTTATCAGTGGATATACCATTTTAGGAAAGCATCTTCCATTTCCTCCCCCTCAGCATTAGCCCTCATCAGTTTCTCAGGGAGATGTGGAGCTTCTTGAGATCTCCTTCTGTGGCTGGATGTCAATAGGACAGCTCCAAGCAGGTGCTATGGAATATGCATAACTGCAGTGAATTCATGGATACAACTGCCCTCCATGTTCAGAAGATGGTATCTGGCCATACCCCTGCCTCACTTCAAGCTCTCACAATTTTACCACCCCCTCTCCTGTGATGTTCCCTAATGGGGCATCTTTTCAAGTGCATATTTGATGTGTGTATCTTATTTGGTGAATCTGTAAATCTTAGGGCCAGTTTTTTTTTCAAGCAAGTTGTTTACATGCTTTCATTCTCTGCTTAGTCCTTCTTCCTCTCCTTTTCCTATTTTTCTAGGGCTAGGAACATGCTCTACTACTAAGCTCCATCTCCAGACAGGTTCTTCTTGCTCTCTTTTTTCTTTCTTTCTTTCCTTTCTTTCTTTCTTTCTTTCTTTCTTTCTTTCTCTTTCTTTCTTTCTTTCTTTCTTTCTTTCTTTCTTTCTTTCTTTCTTTCTTTCTTTCTTTCTTTCTTTCTTTCTTTCTTTCTTTCTTTCTTTCCCTCCCTCCTTCCCTCCCTCCCTTCCTCCCTTCCTTCTCTCTCCTTCCCTCCCTCTTTTTTCCTCCTCCTTTCCTTTCTCCCTCCCTTCCTTCCTTCCTTTGTCTTTTCTTGACCACCAAGAAGAAAAACTTTGCTCTATTCACACATGACATTCTGCCTCACTGAAGGATCAAAACAACAAAGCCATCCAAACAGAGTATCACCAAGGAAACCAGAAGCCAGAATTAACCTTTCATCCTTTTCAATTATTTTTCTAAGGCATTGTGTCATAGTGAGTGAAGTTTTATTAACGTGTGTACACATGAATAGCTTCATGGTTACACAGAGCCTAACATGTGGGGGCTCCACAAAGGGGTTTTCTGGTGGTGTGGTTTAGTGGCCCCAGATGATGCTATGCTTTGGGAGGGTTGGGAAACCTTTGGGCAGTGGATCCTTGTCGGAGGAAGCATGTGAAGGAGACCTTGGGATCTTAGTACTGACTGCAGATGCAATTGAAGAACTGACATCATGCACTTCCTGTCACGCCTTCTCTACATGATGAACTATGTTCTTTTTGGACTGCAAGTGAGAATAAACTTTCAAGTTGCTTCTGAAAGGGTATTTTATCATAAGGATGAGAAAGTAATTAAGACAGTGTTGGCAACCTCAGATCTAAGGGTCTGTGATATTTTAATTTTTTAAAGTATTTTTTAAGGATATTTATTTTATTTTAGTGTGTGTGTGTGTGTGTGTGTGTGTGTGTGTGTGTGTGTGTGTGTGTGTGTCAGAGGGCCTACGGAGCCCCAATGACGTTGGGAGTCATCCTGGATCATCTCTACCTCCTTTTTGCATTTTTCTGGGATTTCCCAGGCTCTGCCTTCCGGAGCCAAAAATCCTGGCTGCCATCATTTCTGGCTGACATTTTTTTTTTTTTTTAATGGAATCTGGGATCCAAGCTCAGGTCTTTATGCTTTTGAGGCAGAATCTTAACCCTGAGTCATCTCTCCAGCCTAAGTCTGTGATATTTTATCATCTATAACGAAACATGGAAACACTGAGTTTTGACAAACATATATAAGAATCCATTTTTAACATTATTTTTATTCTTTGACACTTTGATACATAAATACAATAAGTTTGTGTATTTTCACTTCTTACTACCCACTCCTACCCCCACCTTCTGTCCTACTTCCTACTTTTTCCTTTCCAGCCAGTCTCCTTTTTGCATGTGTGACCCACTGGGTCTCATCTGGTATATATGAACTAGCAAATGCCTGATTATTTGCTGGGCAAATCTTGTTTGGCATTAACTTTCTCTCGTCTCTCAAGGTGCTGCAGTATTCCTTGAGATCTTCCCTCATCAAATGTTGATAGGCCAACTATTGTGTAGGTCTTGTGGCAGTGGACATCCTTTCAATAAGTTCTTGGGTGCAGCAGACTATCATGGCCAGCGGATACTATCTGGCAGTACCTCCCCCACCCTCAGGCTCATACATTCTCTATCCTGCCCCTGCAAGGTTCCCTGAATCTTGAGTGAGGGGGTGCGATTTTCATGTTCTGTTTAGAACTGAACACTCCACAGTCACTTATCCTTTGCCCTTAGGCCAGGTGTGTTTCTCTGCATTAAACACCTTCCATTGCAAAAGGCTTCATCTTGGTCGAATGTTAAGAGCTTCAGAAACCAACTTAAATAAGTAGCGGGCCAGACATTTACATCCTGAAGTCAAGTGAGTCAGACAAAAGCAGACATACCAACCCAGTTTGGGTCCAATATCTAATGACTTCCTCTCTTCCTCTATCTCCTTTCCTCTATCTCTCCTCCAATGTTTGGATTTATATTAATTTAAAAAATCACTATACCCGTTCTCCTTTCCATCTAATGTAACCAAAAATCATCAGTAAGTAAGATGTAATAGGTCTTGGTGAGAAGAGAAGACAGAGCAGGAAATGTCTATGCCAATAAAGGAAGCCAGTAAAACATAGTCGATAGTTGTAATTTTAGGAATTCTCAACATCGGTGACATCAAGTTAAGCTCTAATTTTAAAACAGTAGCAGCAAAAAAAAAAAAAAAAAAAAGTAAGTGCTATTCTTTAAATAAGGTTTCCCTATTGATGTATTCAACGTGCACATATCTCAAGTCTTTAATCTTCTCATTATTACAAAAGTCATTTTCAATAAGTATTAAAATATGTTTTTAGAGGTGGAGAGATAGCTCAGGAGTTAAGCCTTTGCTTCGCAAGCAAAAGAGAGCTCAGTTTGAATCCCAGATCCTGTGTAAAAGCGCTGGGAGGAAATGGTGGTGGCCTTTACTTCCTGCCCTGGGAAAAACCCAGAGCAAAGCAGTAAGGAAGTATCGCAATCCAGGATGATTCCCAAAGTCACCTTTGTTCCTCCAAAGGCATACACAGTGCCCTCTTGTATACATACCTACCACATGTGTGTGCACGCACAACACACACACACACACACACACACACACACACTCATAAGCATCACCTTTGATAGGGGAGAAAGAAGAAATTGTGAAGCTGAAGAAAAAGCAGAAGAAACATAAAGAAATAGAGAAAAGAGAGAAGAGGAAAAGAAAAGAAAAACCAGAAAGCGATAGTGAGAGAATTAAAAAGAAAATTGTAAAAGTTCTTGATCTATGGGTTGTGAGGAGCTTTTGTCAAGTCCAGTAGTCAGATTCTTCTAGGAACTTTCAATTATTCTGACTTCTCTAGTGCTTGCTCCTTCTCCATCAAATTCTGTTGTTATCTTCTGGATAACAACAGCCAGTTTTTCCCCTGTTCCTCCACAGCAATGGACTCTCCCTTACCAGGGACTTCATTTAAGCTCAGTGGCCAGCCCTGGCTAAGGATCCATATAGGGAGATGCTTGTGACTTCTTCCTGGTCCCTGATGTGAAGTGGACATACAGAACAACAGCAAGACTCGCTGATCTCTCCTTGTTCTTAAAATAAGATGTATGGCAGATCCCGTTTGCAGCTACAGATGGAGTAGGACTTGGGACCTGCACACCGCAGCCAATCACAGCTCTCGGCCAGGATGGCAGGAAGCTGGTACCGATTCTGTCCTCTGTTATGAAGCTTGAGCTGCTAAATCAAAGACCCTAGGACCCTGATCTCCCATGAGACACATTTTCCTATGACTTATGCCAGTTGAGCGAGCATCTTTATTATACATTGAGATACTTGCCTAAGTTGTGTATACGGAAGCTAAAGGATCTCGGGCTGGTTCTTGGTAGAGTTTTGCTTAGCTACTCTGAAGTTTTGAGGGGAGGAAGGTGCCAGGATAGTAAATTCATGCTATGGATTTATTGGCTGATTTATTTTCAGTGAAAATAATTTATTTTGAGGTCACTGTATGTACATGCAGTTGTAAGAAGTAAGGTGAAGAATTCTTGAGTACCTTTCACCCTGTCTGCCCAGTTTTTATATCAGGCAAAACTATAGGGTGATATCTAGGTATTTACCACCTGATTCAGGGATGAATGCCACAAAATCTCATAGGCTTTATTGGAGGAAATACACAAAGCCAAAATAAACAAGAAAGAAAGAGTTCATGAGCCAAGATTCTTTCCTGGACGCTGGGCGGATGGACATTCCAGAGAAAGGACTGTTCCCAGAGAAAAAACTGTTTTCCTTCTTCCAGGATGTGAGTGAGAACCGACTGGTGGATGAGACGACTTTGCGAATAACACCCAGGCTGGGGCTAGGTCCCAGCTCTTCCTGGTTCTGCCTTGAGGAAGTCAACGGTCCAGCTCTTGAAGACCTTTGGATCTAAGAAGAGCAACTGGTCCAGAGAATAGCTTGCCATCCAGGGGACCCAGAGAATTCACATTAGTCAGTTAGGAACGATCCTAGCTATGGCACCATGAGTCTTATTTTTATATTACAAGAACTTGGCACACGATAGGACAACAGCTGATAATGAATAAATGTACTTGTATGACAATTGATGGCAAGGGAGTTTGTTACTATTGCTGAATCTAGACCGGTTGCCATCATTTTCATTACTTTTTTTGAACCTGTGGGATTCCATCTCCATGTCCGTCTTTGGTTAAGTCTTGCTAAAGAATCCTCAGCTCTACTAGAAGCCTTCCTGGCTCCAGTGAGATTGTGTATTGCATTCCAGTAATTTCCTTACAGCTCTGGCTGTCAAGCCAGGATCTGTGGTCTGTTCCCCAACACTGAGGCTGGAATTTCTCACAGTCATTCCTGGTGTAATCTTTAAACTTTAGCATTTTTAATTAGGTAGTGAGTACAATGGGAAGCAAGCTACCATTAGTAAATTTTCATGGGTACAACTTGGAAAAAAAGTCAATCTCTTATATAGTGTGGCCACTGTTTCTAATCTCTGAAAACTTTTAAGATCACTCCTATAACCCAGGGGATTTTGTTTATAAGCAAACATTTTTGTTAAATAAGAATGCATTTTATCTTCCCTGGAGAAAAACTGCAGATTTTGAGACGTCTCTTTTTTCTAGCTAAAAGTCATCCTGGAGGGGCTGTGGTGGGGGCACAGCTGTGATAACAGTACTTTGGAGGTAGGGGCAGGAAGATGAGGGGCTTGAGGTCATCCTCTGCCTCCCGGGGTGTCTAAGGCCAGTCTAGGCCGTGTGAGATCTCGCCCTAAACAAAACAACAAAAAGACTGCATTTTTGAGTCAACTATTTTAAGCTTCCTGGGAAACTGAAAATAGCTGGAGGAATTCATGGCCTGTCAACCCCTCCCTCTGCACACGCTTGTCTTTTCTCCCCTCAACGGCTAGGATTCCCAGTGCTTTAGGTTGAACTCGAGAATCAGGAGCCTGTCTTTAAGCACTTGCGAGGCTGAGGCAGGAGAAATGCCCAACTTGGAGGTTATAGAGTAAGACCTTAGCTCATAAGCCCAAATAATTATAATAATTAAAAATTAGTGAACAAAATTAAAAAAAAAAAAAAAAAAGAAACTAGCAATGCTGGGGCAAGTGGAGAAGATGTGGCTAGCAGGGACCGGTGCCGTCCCATTGGCTAATACTGCCATCAGTGTGCTTTTCTTGCTGAGTGTGCAGTTCCTTTGATCTCAGGTTTGCCCCTCTAAGGGCCTAAGTAGGCCCAGCTCAGTTGAGATGACCCCAAAAGATGCCATAAGCAAGATGGCAGAGCTATCGCACCTTTGTTTTATTTTTTTTTTAATTTTATTTTTGTAGTCTTTGACACTTTGATACATAAATACAATGAATTTGTGTGTTTTCACCTCTTATTACCCATTCCCACCCCTCCTCCTGTCCCACCTCATACTTCTCTCCCCTCCTGCCAGTCTCCTTCTTACTTCACACCTTTTGCATCTGTGGCCCACTGGGTTTCATCTGGGATGTCTGCACCGGCAAGTGCAAGGGGCATGGAGGACTTATCAGTGGGTAAACAGTTGAAGAAAGAAGCTCTCCTTCTCTTGTCTGGCGTTAGTCTTCGCTAGTCTTTCAGGGAGGCAACACTTTCACTTTAAAGCCCTATTCCTGGAGATGTGGAATGAATCATCTTCTCTAAATTCTCTCTGCCATGGTCTTGCTTGATTTATTTACAGTTGTCCCTTCAGGATGGGGAAAAAAATTCCCAAGCAGGAACGCGACAAAACAAGCCATATCTTCTGAAAAAGAGAAAGGAGTATTTTTACTACCTTCACAAGTTGCCTCCACACGTTCATGGGGAAAGTATCCAATAAACAAGAGTTTGGAAATCTGAGCTCGGCTGGTCCAGGAACAGAGAGAATCTGGTGCATCTAATTTCTCATTCAGGATCTCTGTGTTCCAGGAAGTGGTTTGCTCAAGTTTCTTTTCTGAATTTAGCTCTTCTGAATGCCAGTTTCAGTGCCCAAGCATCGATGCCAAGGACCCTGCTGATGCATTCAGCTGCCATTCAAGGAAACAGCCCTCCACACCGCCTCACACTGGGGCGATGGTCTAACAGCATAAAACAGGTGGAAGAACATTCCTCCCCTAGAGTTCTGCTGGCAGGCCTTGCTGCTTCTACTGCCTAGTGCCAAGAATGACAAAAATCTTTTGTGTATATTTAGGGGTGGGAAAGACCAGATATTACTGTGAACAGCAGTTAACTCGCTGTTCAGACAAGATTCCCAGGGCAGCTGTTTTAGCTCAGACAGCAATAACTTTATCACGTGGCTTTCTTCTGGGGTGGACTGATGGAAATTCAGGGCAAAGCACTTAAGAAACTATACCCTCATGCCACTGAATGTACTACAGAGTAACTTAGAGGTAACAATATTTGTTAGCATCATACCAATAGAGATTCACCAACTAAATATCTGCTTTTAGTAAAGTCCTTAAGTTTTCTGATGGCAAGATTTGAAATGACTCAAGACTTGAAATCTATCCAGACGATTGAGACAGACTTAAGTTTTTATGTGCTGGCACCCAAAATCTTAACTTAAACTAGCAAATTAATCTACTTCACAACTCAATTTTAAATCCCAATTTGCTCACTTGCTGATCGTTAGCCAAAGTCTGTAACCCATGCTTATTTTTCAGTCTTTGACACGTGTATGTGCACATACAAGTTTTAAAAACGTTTTGAATGAAGAAAATATTGAGTGAGTGTGGAAAAAATAGTTATTTACATGAAAGTAAAGTTATACTTTGGTAGAAGAATGAAAAATGTGACTAATCAATGTAAGTTATCCCCAGAAGGTGAATATTCAATGTACATGATTATCAGTGTTTCCAGTTAAATGTCCTCAAGACTTCCTAAATATCATTAATGTGTGCTTGATTAAAAAAATAGCTTGATGAGTTTGTCTTGCACATGCCCAGACTGAACTTAAGGGATGTGATTACTCCAGTCCTGAGTAAGCAGAGGGTATCCTTGTTACATTTAAGGATTTCATATCACCTGCAGATGGCCTTTGGCTGAGTATGGTGGTGTGTGTGTCTAATCCTAGCACACTAGAAGCAGAGGCAGGAGGATGACTATGAGTTCTTGACCAGCCTGGGTGTTGCAGTTACTCTTTCTGCTGCTGCTGCGAGACAACATTCACAGACAAGTTTTGGGGTAGAAAGGGAGATTTATTGAGCTTATGGTTCCAGGTGGAAGATATCATCCATCATGGCAGAAAAGGTACGGCTGGCTTGCAGAAGCTGAAGGTGAGTTAAGTAACATCCATCATGGCGGCTGAGAGGATGCAAGCTGCAAGAGCTGACTGCTAGCGGAAACAGGATGGGGCTAACCAACCTCAAGGCCCACCCTCTGTGACTTGCTTTCCTTCAGCAAGGCTCTGCCTCTTAAAGTCGCTATCACCTTCTTAAACATCATCTAAGGATTCAAACACATGAGTCTGTGAAGAACAACTTACATTTAAACCATGACACTAGATTACATAAACGGGTCCCTATCTTAAAAAAAAAAACAAAAAACTAAAACTAAACCAAACCAAACCAAAATTGACATCGACACTGGCTTATATTGACTTTCATTTTAATTTGTTTGTATGTTGCTGCTGGGAAGTTGAGCACACTGTGACAGGGGAGCAGGAACTAGATACAGAATCATCGAAATTGACATAATTAAAACAGAAACCAGGTGAGAAAGACAGACTAGGAGCCTTTCCCTGCCCAGGCTTCATGCAAATAACATGCTCAGGTCAGTTTGCAGAGGAAGACACATAGTTTGCAGAAGCCCCCATCCCCTGGGCTTCATCTGATGGACAGGTCCATAATATAAAACATGTAAATGGTGGGTCCCATGGGAGTGCCCTGTAAAGGGTTGTGTACCTCATGGCTTGATGCTTTTTGGATTTTCATCATAGCTCATTGGCCACTCCCATACTCAGAGTGCTTTTCCTTTCTCAATAGGCCGTCTCTATTTCTACTTATTTCTTTAATTGTTGTTTTACATTTATTTGTTTATTTTGTACGCATGTGTTTGTTGCATATATATGTCAATGGTGGAGGTGTAGAGGTCAGAAAACAACTTTTAGGATTCAGTTCTCTGCTTCCACCATTTCAGCTCTGGGCTTCAAACCCAGGTTATCAGACTTGGCACTAGTACCCACTGAGCCATCTCTCCAGCCCCTCTGTTTCTATTGCTAACCAGATGGCCCTGGGTAATGCTTTGTTTTAAATACATGAGGTTGGAATCAGATGACCGCTGGGCTTTCTCGTTGCTTCTTTGAAAGACCCTCCCCCCATTTCTATAGTTCAAAAACTGTGACTATCTCTCGTTTTCTTCTCCATCTCCCTCTTCCTGATAGCTGCTGAGATTTATAGTTTTCCTACCCTGTGGTTTTTCTTTCAAAATTCTAATTTATTAGCTTTCAAACTTCTCTGAGTCTGTTTTTAATTTTTTTTAATTGGGCCAGCAAGACAGCTCAGTGGGTGACTGCTCACAAACCTGGAAATCTGAGTTAGAGTCCTGGAACCCCACATGGTAGGAGAGAACTGACTTTTGAAGCTGTTCTCTGATAGTCTAGATGAGACCCAATGGATCACACGTATAGGAGACAGTTGCAGCAGAGGGAGGCGGGAAACTGGCTGGAGGGGAGAGCAAGTGGGATAAAGGTAGGTAGTAGTGATGAAAACACATTGTTAATATAATTAAAAATAAAAATGCGAAAAAAAGTAGGTATGAAACAACCTGGGAACAAAGGGAGGAGGGGAGAGAAAGAAAAGGGTAATGGGGGCTGAGGGAAGCTATACTCAAAACATGTTACATATTTGCATGAAATTTACCTTATATCCCTCATCATACAATAAAAATAATAAAATATATGAAATAAGTCCTCTGACATCCACCCATGCACTGTGGCATATATGTGTGTCTTTCTTCTTCTCTGTTTCAAATAAATCAATAATAATTAAAATGAAAATAAAAAATTATTTTATTGATGAGATTAAGAACATACCAGGGAACTGCATCTCCACAGTAGCAGTGCAAACACAGCAATTTGCCCATTGTGTCGTCCAATCTCGCTCTAGTTCTCTCTCTTCATTGCCTCTACCTGCCCCAATCAAAAGCCAACATGGCCCCTGCTGTTGTACCTGCCTGACTGGTCTGTTCTGCCCAGAAACTACCAGTGCCCTGTGTCAGACTTCTTTGTCATTTGTGGCCCAACAGGCACAGCAGCTTCTGCCAGCTCTGCCAGCGACTTCCTAACCCCTGTGGTGCCTTCTTCTGTCACAATATTTTGCTTCTATTGGAGCCCAGATTGCTAATGTATCTGCTTTCTGTCTCTCTTGTTGACTAGCTCCTGGTGCCCTCCAAGGTGCCTCCGTTCAATGCAGGCTGCTGAAGGGGGTCTTAGCACTGCCACACTAACGCTGGTCCTTCCTCTGACCCTCTGCATGTGGCACTGATCCTTGATCTCTCGCACCAACTTTCTCCTCTGCTCTGTCTGGGAGAATTCTCCCCTTGCTACAGTTGCGTGGAAGCACCTTCCTCATTCCTGCCTTTGGACGAGCAGACCTCGTGATGCCTCTCTCTTTGCGCTGACATTTGGCTACTAGACTGAGCCAGGACCAACTCAGTAGGTTCCTAGCCTGGCCCAAATTTGCTTGGATGCTCTTGTTACCACCTGTCTGTCTGCTCTCCAGGTCTTGTTAGACAGGTTGACAGTATTGTGTCTACCCAGACTGCCTGGGGCTTAAGGCATAAACACAGTACACACAAATCAGAATAGATGTGATTAAATGTAAGTGGAAAGGAATGAAACTAACATGGGAAGAGTAATGAAAGGAGAGGGATGAGGCAATCTAAGTGGAATCTTTAGAAGGAGCAAATAAGAAGGAAGGACATGAAAAGAAAGGGGGAGACAGGTTAAGATTCAGGTGTAGCAATAAGGACATGTAACCACAGATCCTACCTACTATTTGACTGGCAACTGCCCTACATACTCAAAAGACATAGCTTAATGACTCATTCTAGTTAATGAATAATACTCTAGAACGACTAATGGGAATAAGCTTAAGAAAGGAAGCATTTTAGTTCCTTAAATCTAATTGGTAAAGTTCATGGGGCTAAGGCAAATTGCTAAGCAGCAAAGGAGAGCCATAACTGCAATGTGAGTTTTAGCATGATGCTTTTGGTCTATGGATTTTAGAGCTTTGAGAAGCAATGTGTTGAAAGGTTACATAATGAAGATGACTATCCACCAGAATGGAGGAGTGTTCTTTCATAAATAAGGCAACATAGAGCCGACTGTCCTTTGGAAAGACTTTCATAGGAGCTCCATTCTCATCAAATGGAGGACTACTCCAGGCAAGCTATCACAACCATCTGCCTTTTTCACGAAATTTGTATATTTTTTACATTTTTAATTTTATTTTTCTTTATTTAGTGTGTGTATGCTCATGAGCACATGCATGTGTATTAGAGGGCACTGTGTATCCCTGTGGAGGACAAAGGGTAACTTCAGGAATGATCCTGGATTGCTTCTACCTTCTTTTTGCTTGGCTCTGGGATTTCCCAGGCTCCACCCACCAGGCTGAAAGTGCAGGCTGCTGCCATTTCCACCTGGCGTTTTTACATGGAGCCTGGGATCTGAACTCAGGACTTTCTGCTTTCGGGACAGACTCTTAACCCCTGAGCCATCTCTCAGCCCAAAATTTTGTATTTTTTTTTCAAGCACACAATATTGATTAAAAACAAAAATAGTATTTGGACAATCACTGGGATTTATTTTCAAAGCATTAGCCCCTGTCTTGATTTCCAAGCACACTTATAAATTCACTTTAAGAAAATGATGTTAAAGAAGGGTTCTCCTATGGTCTCATCTGAAGTTATGGATAAAAGTCAAGACTTCTTGGGAAAGAAGGAGGAGAGGGAATAGTATCTCAAAGTATACAAAGTTATAAAGAATACAATACTATTCTTTATATTGTTCTTCCTTTTATTTGTGATGTGCCAGCAATTGAACCCAGGGTCCATTGAATGTAGACATAGGCAAGAGTTCTATCACTGACCTACATATCTAACTTGTCTTTTTTTGGGGGGGGGGATAGCATAAGCCTAGGGTCTCATATAGCCCAGGCTAGTCTCAAACTCATCTGAGGGTGATCTTAAACTCCTTATCCTACTGCACCATCTCTTCCTATCTAGAATTGCACCATAATGTTCTACCATGTCTGGCTGGGCACTGTGAGTTGAGTGGGCACCACCACATCTAGATGGGCCATTGTGACTATGTCTGCTCCACCACACCTGCCTGGTACAATATGAGTGTGTATGCATGACCACATCTGGCTGAACCACTGTGAATGCATATGTACCAACATGCCTGGCTAGAATACTGTGGATGCATGTGTCCACCATACTTAACTATTGCTCGACTGACAGTAGCTTATATATCTGATTATAGAATTTAAAATATTCTCGACAATGGCTGATTCCTATTTTCTGAGAAGGACTGAGGGAGAATCTCATGGGTTGCAGCTCTACTAGCAATTAAAGGACTGAGGACCAGTAAGGGAAATGACCCAGTCATACAGGTGATTTCAGCACCTACAGCCATTCTTAGAGTTCACCTACACAGCCCCTATGAATAAAATGAATCCTGAAATTGTATCCAATTTCACAGCAGCAATGTCACAACCAGGGGTGAGAACTCATAGCAAATACATTGCAGATGTGAACAAAATCTGAGACAAAGGCAAAATCAGACGTGTGATATTTTGTGTACTTGCTTATCAATGTGTTCCAATAAAAAATTATTTACACAGAAAGTGTGATAAGGCATGAAGTATTATTGGACTTTATAATTTATACATATTTCATAGAGCAATAAAAATTAGCACCACGGCAATGTAGTCCCATGGACTCATTTTTAGAGCACAGGAAATGGAGAGATTTGTGTAATTAAATTAAATGTCAAAAATGGAAAAGTCAGGATTAGACTACAGCATCCCCAAGTCTTATTGCAAGATCTCTTACCCCAGAGCATAGTGATATAGCATAGCAACACTTTCATTAATATATTTTTAAATTTTTAAAAATTTATTTATTCAATTGTGCATGTGTGCGTGCGTGCGTGTGTGTGTGTGTGTGTGTATGTATGTGTGTGTAGAACCACAGACGAATTCGGGAACCACCATGGACGCCTCCACCTCCTCCTTGTTTACTCCCCCCCGGGATTCACAGGCTCCGCCCTACCAGGACTAGAAGCGCAGGCCGCCCCCGCTTCTGCTCAGCGTCTATACGTGGGATCTAGAATCCGAACTCAGGACCTTCTGCCTGCAAGGCAGAGGCTTAACCCCTGAGCCACCTCTCCAGCCCCTCATTGATATTTTTAAATGTATTGTTATTGTTGTTATTAGTACATACGTGTGTGTGTGTGCGCGTGCGCCCACTTGCGCGCGCATGTGATGGTCAGAGGGCAACTTTGTGGAGTCGGTTTTCTTCTTTCATTTTTTTTTTTTTTTATTTATTCAATTGTGGGTGTGTGCGTATGTATGTGCGCGCGCGCGCGCGCGCGTGTGTGCGTGTGTGCGTGTGTGTGTGTGTGTGTGTAGAACCACGGACGAATTCGGGAACCACCGTGGACGCCTCCACCTCCTTCTGCCCCGGGATTCACAGGCTCCGCCCTACCAGGATCAAAAGTGCAGGCCGCCCCCGCTTCCGCCTGGCGTCTATACGTGGGATCTGGGATCCGAACTCAGGACCTTCCGCCTGCAAGGCAGAGGCTTAACCCCTGAGCCACCTCTCCAGCCCCTCATTGATATTTTTAAATGTATTGTTATTGTTGTTATTAGTACATACGTGTGTGTGTGTGCGCGTGCGCCCACTTGCGCGCGCATGTGATGGTCAGAGGGCAACTTTGTGGAGTCGGTTTTCTTCTTTCATTTTTATGACTGCTCTCAGGAGCAAACTCAGATAGTTAGGCTTGCATAGAGCAACTTTACTCACTGAACCATCTCCTTAGCTTTCATTTATTAATTTTCAGAACCTGTGGAAGAACCTTAACAGCTCTTATCATTTAAAAAAAAACTACAATAAAATCTGAAAGAATGTTTTATTCTTAACCAGTTTCATGATTGGAAACATAAGATTAAAGTCATGATTCTTCAAATTATCCTTCATTCTCTTACTAGATGGTGGATGTTTTGTGGGGGGGAGGAGGAGGAGGCAAATTGTCCAGTGAATACACAGAAGCAGGGGACACTGAGCATTGGCCTCAACAACAATAGATAAAAATTGGTAATTGTAGTAAATGGGCAAATATTAAAAGCACAATGTTAAAAGGAACAGAAGTTTAAAGAATGTGGTGGGTGGCGTACAAAAAGCCATGTCAGTGAGTTGGGGCTTAGCATGTGTGAGGCCCAGGGTGCCACCCTAGCACCAGACACCAAAGAGAAACCATTTTCAAACATATATTTTGCTTGCTTGGGAATAAGTACATTTGTCGGCAAACATTAAACATGCATGAGATGAAAAACACCAAATTCACGGTTTTGGTACCTGTAGGGAAAGATGGTGGGGAGAGAGGTTGGGAAAAGAAACAGATTTCATCTGAACTGCAAATATTTTTAAAGTTTTTTTTTATATATATGCTAAGAACTCTTGGAAATGTGGAAAATACTGGCTAGGCCTGACTGGATGAGTACCCAGAAGTTTATTGTGCTATTTCCTGCATTTTGGGTATCATTGGAACACATCATGATTTAAAATAGACTGGCAGAATTCAGTTGCAATAAAAGATTAGTGAATGCATTCTAGGCAAACAGTTTACCACTGGGCTATACCCCCAGCCTTTGAAACTGGATATTTGCAAAAATACATTAAACATTTAAGAACTTTTTCTTCATGTGTATTTTTGAAGAGTGTGCATGTGTATATGTGTGTTTGCACATGAATGCACTCACATGGGGAGGCCCAAGGGTGATATAAGAATCCTCCTCAATTGCTCTTCCACAGCACTGTTTGAGTCTGAGTCTCTAAACCCAGAGAGAGCTTGTCTGTAGGACTAGTCTGTGAAAGGAAATATTTGACAATGCTAAAAGCAGACAATAAGAAGCCTGATACAAACCTCAACAGCAAGGAGTGAGTCTTTATTCCAGGCCAGAGTGACCAAGAGTTAGGCAGGGGAGAGGGAGCATGGAGGGTTTTGGTCAGGTTTTTGTAGCTTAGACTTGGGGGAAAGGGAAGGAGAAAGGCATCCTTTATAGACACCATTTGTGTATCTCCAGACAGTGAGAAGCTGCTGGTTGTTTACTGACTCTTTAGATAGCACAGGGATGCTCTGATGCTATAGAGCAATTACCTCTTTAGCTATGTGCCTTCTGTCTTTTGGTGTCATATGACTTTCTAGAGTCATTTACTGCCTTCGGTGTGGCTAACCCGGGATTTCCAAATTCTGCTTTCTAGGGCCGGAATTACAGGTGGGCTCTCATACCCATCCAGCATTTTAAGTAGGGTTTGGGGATCTGAACTCGAATACTTTTTTTTTTTTAGGGGAATAAAGGAATTTTATTCTTCTTGCAATTTTTCATTACAGTTCATAATCTGGCTAGGCAAGAGAGTTCGTATTAAAATCAGGAGCAGAGTGAACTGGCTACAATATATATACAGGAATTGCTGGGAGTGGGGGTTAAACCTCACTTACCAAACAGCAAGATTGCTAGGGTATGCCAAATTATGCCTAACTGTTGAACCAGCTCCCTCCATCTATACTCTTGCCCAGGAAACGATCCCACTAATCATGGGCTGGATTTTCCCACATTAATTAGATAACTCGTGCAGGCTTGCTCAGGGCTTGCTTTCACTACCCATTCTTCATAAATGTACCCAGAATTCAACCTTCATTTGTCAAGGTGACGGCTGTATCCAACTGGCAGGATGCCTTTAAAGAATGGCTATTGGAAGCTCTCCGGGCACAGAGAAAATGAAATAGGCTTGATCTCTGTTGACTCCACATTCAGGACCTTCTTTCCAAACAGTGCCACCAGCTGGTAACCAAGTGCTCAACACATGAGTCCATGTAGGCAGTTGCCATTCTAGCCACACAGAAGCTACTGTGGACTTGGATCCTGAGGGGTCCAGGCTGAGCAGTGTATGAGTCACAGTATGATGTCACCCTTGGAAGATGGGAAGAGCGGAAGTGATCCCAGGAAGAGGAAGTAGGTCGTGGGGAGAGAGAGCAAGATACACATTGTTCTCTCTCTCTCTCTCTCTCTCTCTGCTTCTTGGCCATCAGGTGGTTGAGCTCCTCTGTCTGCTCTTGTCCATAATATTCTGTCTCATCCCAGGCCCAAAGTAATACCACCAGCAAGCATTTGCTGAAACCTTGAGCCACATCAAATTCTTTCTTCCTTGAGTTGCCTGGGATGTCTTTGTTATAGCAACAAAACATGCAGAAGGCACAGACACTCGCAATCCTGATAGGTACCAGAGTGGAATCAGCAAGAATTAAGTCAAGCTAGGTCAAGAGGGGATCTTGGAAAAGCTGAAAAACCAAGTCCCTGAACTCAAATACTTTTGCCTACATGTCCTAACACTTAACTCCTGGACTAATCTCTCTGGCCTCAATAACATTCAAACACATTTTGATTCAAAACTTTATTCACACTATTCTCTTTATGCACAAAGATTGTAAAGTTTAGCCAATGATGTCTTATGGAGTCTGGCCACTGCAAAGAACCTGTTTTAAAAACATGCCTGTCATAGTTAAGCACATAGTTAAGCACTTGACTCTTGAGGGTTTGAGCTCTGGGCACAGTTGTAGAGAGTTGATTGGTTGAGTTAAGCCCAGAGCAAACCTGAAGGAGATTGTCTGGCTGCTGGGGAAGCCCCAGCCCATGGTGGATAAATCACAGAGAGCTGGTTGAGAGAGTTGGCATCCTTCTGTATACTTGGCCAGACATGCTGGTCTGGCAAGTAAGGATTGTCCATCTCTCAGCCGTTATGGTGGCCAGTTCCCTCAGCCCTGGTGTTGGTGTGTGCTCTTCCGTCAAGCTGGACTATGAACTGTAACCCGACTGTCCTAAGAAAGTAAACTCCTGGTTCCCTTAAGCTTATGCAGGCGGACTGCAACAATGCCTGATCTCAGAAGCCTTTGGAGCTAGGGAAGTCCGGGAATGTGGTTACGGCCACTTGACCCTTATACTAGGCAAAATCCTTGTTTCTTTTTTTTTTTTTTATTTATTCAGTTGTGTGTATGTATATATGTGCGCATGTGTGTATGTGTGTGTATAGAACCACGGACGAATCGGGAACCACCATGGACGCCTCCACCTTCTTCTGCCCCAGGATTCACAGGCTCCGCCCTACCAGGACCAGAAGCGCAGGCCGCCCCCGCTTCCGCCCGGCGGCTATATGTGGGATCTGGGATCCGAACTCAGGACCTTCTGCCTGCAAGGCAGAGGCTCAACCCCTGAGCCACCTCTCCAGCCCAAGATCCTTGTTTCTTGATAGAAGCTGAGATCCTATTGATAAATACACTAATCGGAAAAGTAATCTGACCCTGAGATCACATGATGGACTGGAGCTGTGTGCAGGTTTATCTTCTTTGGGTAACATGGTGGCTGAGATTCACCTTCTTTCTAAGGTCAGCCTATCAGATTTCATAATCCTCTCTTCTCTGCAGAGAACTCTGCAGGCTATTAGTAAATTTATTCCCAGCCCTGATATACTAGATCCTGAAATGTGTTACTTCTTCCTTATCTATTTGAGCATATGCAAAACTTCATATTCTCCAATTTAGAACTGCATGTTTTCCCGAGAAGGTGACCCTGATATTTGAATTCTAGCTTCTCACTTGGAATTCTGTCACCTACACCAAATTCTGTGCTTAGTTATTCTATTTATAATTTGCAGAATGAACAATATGTTCTCTCTAATTTTACTGCTGCTTGAATTCAAATTCTTTTTTTTTACTCCCTCATGTATTAATTTCTTTGAGCAAACAGGTGAGTTCTGTAGCCAACATTAAATTATAGTGAATACTATTATTCAACTGAATTCATATTTAGGGAGACCTTAAACTTTGGATAATTTTTATAATTCTAGAATTCCCTTTTCCTGATGGAAAGACTTAAAGTAGAATTGCTTTAAACAATGATTTTAAAATGTCTGCAACATAGCAACCAGAAGATAAAAGGAGAGATGAGAGCTTTACCCATGTAGCAGAGAGAGAGTAGAAGGCATGTCACTAATAAGGGTCATCCTGGTGGGGCAGCTGAAGGTCCTGGTCAGTCCTTTGGCTCTTCCAAGTACAAAAGCCTGTGTGTTTTGGAGGTGTATGGAGATCATTTAATGAATATTTTCCAAAGTTTGTCCTAGGACCACAGTTACAGTGTGAAGTATGAAACACTTAATAGTCTTTAGCATGATACACAATGTATTGGAAGGTAGAATAAAGAAGAACTGGTCAGGAAAATATGAGCATAAGCAAATGACAAAAGTATTTGACAGACACAGTGAATTATGAAGAAAAACACCTAAGATTACCGTGATTGCTGTTGCCAATAGATTCTATTTTCTTTAATATGTTAAAAAAATGGGATAGATGCCAGATATGGTGACCTATGCCTGCAAATGTGTCTGGAATGTGGAGACAGCAGGATCAGGAATTTAAGATGATCCTGGCTACACAGGGAGTTTGAGTCCAACCTCAGCTACTTGAGACCCAGTCTCGGAAAAAAAAAAAAAAAAAGGTGTGTGTGAGGGTGTGAGAGACTCTAGAAGAAACCAAGAACCAAGGACACATGAAAATGACAGATTTAGATTGGAAAAGTCACGGCTGCTGAAATGGCTTAGCTGATAAAGATGTTTGCTCCCAAACATGGCCACCTGAGTTCAACCTGTGGATTCCACTCACATGATGGAAAGAGAGAGGCGATTCTGAAAAGTCGTTCTCTGATCTCCATACACATGCTCTGAATTAACACACACACACACACACACACACACACACACACACACACACACACACACAATTTTTAAAATAGACTAAAACAAAGTAGAGCATAGAAAAATTTATCCTAACAAGTTGCAAATTTCATGGCATCTGGAAATAGAACTTGAGATTAGATATTCAGATAGATGATGGTTAGTTCTAGGACTCCATCTGTGATCCAAGAGGAGTAATCTTCAGAATCCCTCGTTTAAAGGCCAATTCTTCATTTTGCAGGTGATTCTTTTCTCTTCTCTTCCCAGAAGTGATAACAACTCTTAGGTGACATTTGCTGCTACACGCAACGTGGCGGTCTACTTTTCGAAAAGACAACATGCCGTAGTCCTGTCTCATGACGGCTGGTTTTCTTTTTACTTGTTTAATGTCTGATTTGAAAATGATAGCTACTAAAATAAAATTGGTTTGCTCTCCCTGACGAATCAAATGTCCAATTACCAAAGAATGCAAGAAAATGTCGCACACGTAGGAAAAACTGTTTCTAAGCAGATGTCCAATATATAAATGCTCCATCGATTCCTTACTAAGCATTCTGTAAATAAAACTCTGTTTCTCATCTTGTTTGCTTTGGAAACTTCCACCCAAGCGTGAAAGGCGTGAAGCAGTGGAGACACCCAGAGGCCAGAGTGGGTAACGCAGCACAGTACTCTTTTTTTTTTTTTTTTTTTTTTTTTTTTTTTTTTTTTTTCTGCTTCCTGTTTGCTGCACATACATTTCTTCTTGAAATGTTACTAGACCTGTGCCAAGGCCCGAGCCGCGGCTCAGCCACCTGAACTAAAAGAATCAATAATAAAATAAAATGAACTAAACAGTGAAAAGTGGATAAAGGAAATCTAGTCAATATGGCTAAATTGGGGAGAGAGTATTCGATGTAGAGTTGATTTCTCTCTGGGTTTTGAAATAGGATTTGGATTTCAAAGGAAGTAGGGATTACATAGCTCTTTTCAGCATGTGAATCTGCTCACTATTGCCTCATTATTTCTCTGCTCCAAGTCTCTCCTGTCAGGTGGTGTGCCAGAGCTGGGTGAAATCTGTTTTGGAAGACAAATTTCTCCTCTGGCTGGCACCACATCTGGTAAATTTTCTGAACTCTTTGAAGTTCCTTTTTCTGTTCCCAGAGTGAGATTCCTAGGGAAATCCTAAATTCTCACAGTTGATAATCTGATAACTAGAGTAGGGGAGGATATAAACATTCCTGTAGAATCTCTTGTACCCTCTGGTTATAAAGACATCAATAAGTGTATCTATGTAAAAATTCAATAATGTAAAACTAAATATGAAATCTATGACTTGAATGTTAGGCAAAACTAAGCCTGTCTCTAAAAGATGGAAGAACATGTAAATAAAATTTTAAATTAGAACAAGAAAAAAAATTCCATCCTAACATTTTTAAAAAATGGATTTTTAATCATAAAAATAGTTTCCATTTTTAAGTATTTGACTTATCAAAAATTATTTACAGAAAATAATATTTGAAACTTGAAATTCAAATTTGAGAGGGTTTGGGAAATAGTTCACTTGTATGTTTAAAGATCTGAACTTTGTTCTTGTCATTGTTAAGTACAGGTGTCAACTTGACTGTTGAGGGTTTGAGCTCTGGGCACATTTGTAGAGAATTAATGGTTGAGTTAAGCCCAGAGTAAAGCTGCAAGAGATTGTCTAGCTGATAGGGAAGGCCCAGGCTATGGTGGGTGGGATTAGGCCCTGGAATAAATCACAGAGAGTCGGCACTCTTCTCTTCACTTGGCCGGACATGCTGGTCTGGCAAGTAAGGATTGTCCATCTCTTGCCCATTATGTGGTAATGGTGTGCCCAATTCCCTCAGCCCTGGTGTCTCGCCCATTAGTGGTAATGGTGTGGCCAATTCCCTCAGCTCTGGTGTTGGTGCATACTCTCCCTTCAAGCTGGAGTGAGAACTGTAACCAGACTGTCATAAGGAAATAAACCCCCTTGTTCCCTTAACCTGTTTGATGGTCATTTACCAGCAACCATGCAGGTGAACTGCAACAGTTCTCAATACACATAAAAAGCCAGTGTGGGCTAGAGGGTTCACAGTTAAAATGCTTGCTGAACAGCAAAAGGACCAGAGTTTGGATCCCCAAATCCTATATAAATGCCAGGTATACATGGCAGCCTGGGCTAGCAAATCCAGCCTGGCCAGGCAAACTATACAGCAAGCTGATTAGATACACTAACCCTGTAGATGAGAGGTGAGCTTATTAGAAACCCAGATTCGAAACAGTAAAGCAAAGAGCAGCTGAAGATGATTCCTGGTAATAATCTGGGCCTCCATACACTGTACATGTACATTTTTACACGAGCCCACACTCATGTGAACATGCACACACACACATGCATTCGTACCCATACACGTGAATATAGGAAAAGAAAATAAATCCATGTGTGGTGGCACTCTTGTAATCCCAATACTAGTGAGGTAGTTAGGGAGATTTCTGAGGCCAGCCAGCTTAGCTTAATGGGTTAGCCCCTGTCCAAGTGAGAGACCTGTCTCACAAAGCAGCATGAATGACTCCTGAGGAATGACACCCGACATAATGAATAGAAGAATAAATAATATTTTTTCTTATGCCTGTGTACCTACACATGAACATGTTTACATACACACACAAAATACCCCAATATAAAACTTGAAATGTCTTTAACTTCATCCACTAAAAATGTCTGCATATAAAGTGCTTGACTCTATCAAAATGTAAAGACTATAAAGGGAACTTCTTTTGGTAAAATGTATATTTTATTTTAAAAACCAAAGGAAAAATAATACTAAGAAATAATATTAAGACTCATTTCTGAGTGAAAAAACAAAGAAGCTTAATTTTTAAAATAATTTCCTTCTGACAAAAAGTAAGAGAAGTTCATTTAGAGAATTAGAAACATGGACAAACAAACCAACAACAAAAACGGAAAATACCCACCACATCTGAATTCCTAATATTTTGGTTTAATAATATTTGTTGACACTTTTCTTGTAACTGGGATAATTTTTTCAAGTAAAAGAGGACTTTACTGAACAAATGCTAGAGTCTTGATCATGAGTCTTCCAAAGACCTGTGTGGTACCTGTGTTTTTCAGTTTGGTACTGCTGGAAGACTTTACAAGTTGGAGCTGAAGGGACCATCAGGTCACCAGGGGTGTACCCTTGAGACTGCATCCTGGTAATGAGATGAATGGACTGTTCTCTGCACATACAACCACCAAGATGTTTTATGGTACCATAGGCCCTAAGCAACAAGCACTGATCTATAAACTGAAGCTTCAAAACTATAAGCTAGCATAAAACTTCCTTCTTTTCAAGTTTATTATATGAGGTATTTTGTTAAAATAATGTGAATTTATGAGAGATAAGAGAGACAGAGGGACTTATAGAAACCCTAAGATTGTGGGAAGTAACCCGAAAGGAACATCCTATGCTAGTAATATATCAAAAAAAAAAAAAACCCCGTATCTTTTAAAGAAAGGAACAAGAATGGGCAGTCCCTATGCAGAGAAGCATAGAGTGAGAAAAACAGGGAAAAATAAAAGACTTGAGCTGATCCACTTAGAATCCAAGGGTAAAATTATACTAGAAGTAACAGGAATGTAGCACTTCCTGATAATGTTGGTCAAAGAGGTCTTAAAGGCCCCCAAACATTATAGGCTTTTACCATTGCTCTTGATTGCTCTCCAAATACTGTCAGTAAGACACTCTTACTAAAGATGTAACACAAATGGATCATAGAACATGGGCAAAAAAATTCAAGCTCCCAGGTGAGTGAGCCAGTGAGAGAGCCCCTCCCAGCCCAGCCCCCCACCCCGGAGCTGCCTGGCCAGCAGCACCCGTGCGGCCACCAGCTTTGCCCCCGGGGCCCCGCCCCGGACCACAGACTCTCGCACCCTCCTGCCCCCACGCGCCTCCGCCCTCCCCTCCCGCCCCCAGGTCGCAGGTGAAGAATTCTGTCATTAACATCAAACCCTCTGCCTCTCTGGTCCACCGGGGACCTACGCAGGTGGTCCACGGAAGACACACTGCTACTCAGAATTCAACAGAGTCCAAAGGAAACTCAAGCAAAACTCTAAGGAACAAAGGGAACACAGGCCATACATCTGGACTCCACTACAACCATTATATCACATGGGCGAGATTCTTCACATCCAGCCCAAAGATAAGTAAACTTCCTTTTTTTTTTTCTTTTCACCTTACTGATCCTTTCTAGTATCAATGCTGTAGATCAACTTCCTCATACAGCCACCCCCAAAACACAACTCCAGGGAGTACACCACTCACCCTCACATTTCACCAAGACACTAAATCGTAAAAGTGCACTACCATACTAATATTCACCCCCTGCTTACTTAACTGACGTACTAACAGCCTAGTAGCCTCATCTAGGATACAACAATAACAATACACAAACATACCCAATCCAAGGCAAGCACTAGTAATAACTGGCAAATGTAACAATACCAACTACATCGGTTCAGTGAAAAACACACAGAAACTGAAAGGTCCTAAAAGACAAAACAACAATGCCCAAGTCAAAGTGCAGATCCACGAGAAACAAAACCCAAGAAGACCAATCTCCCACCGAAAGAATCAATCCCATAATGATGGATTCCGACCAGAACAAATGCACAGAAAATAGCCATGAAAGCCAGACCCAACATAATGACTTTCAGAATATGATCATTACCATGATTAATACTATGAAAGAAGAAATCCGAGAAGAGTTAAACAACCGTATCAACCACTTTGAACAGGAACACAACAGGCACCTGGAGGAGTTGAGAAAAACAGTTTAAGAAACAAAAATAGGTATAGAGCAGTTAAAACAGTCTCAGGCAGAGTTTAAAATTGAACTAAAAGACAAGTTATCTTCAACCCAAAACTCAACAGAGAGTCTTATCAGAAGAACAAATGAGGCAGAAAATAGAATTTCAGATCTTGAAGACAAAGTGGGAGGATTAACCAGCTCAATGGAAGAGATTGTTAAAGCCAAAAAGACACTGGAGAGGAACATTCAAGAAATATGGGACACCCTGAAGAAGCCTAACATGCGCATTCATGGAATACCAGAACAAGAATCCCAAAATACCACACCTGAGGAAATATTTCAATTCATCATAAATGAAAACTTCCCACAACTAAAGAATGAGAGGCCTATCCAAATACAAGAGGCATTTCGCACTCCAAACAGATATGACCAAAATAGAAAATTGCCACGGCAAATAATAGTCAAAACACTCCACATTCAAGACAAAGAAAAGGTGCTGAGAGCTTCAAGAGAAAAAAAAGCAAGTCACTTTTAAAAGTAAACCTATTAGAGGGGCTGGAGAGGTGGCTCAGGGGTTAAGCCTCCGCCTTGCAGGCGGAAGGTCCTGAGTTTGGATCCCAGATCCCACGTATAGACGCCAGGCGGAAGCAGGGACGGCCTGCACTTTTGATCCTGGAAGGGCGGAGCCTGTGAATCCCGGGGCACAAGGAGGTGGAGGCGTCCATGGTGGTTCGCGAATTCGTCCGTGGTTCTACACAGACACAGACACACACACACACATGCACGCACGCACATACACACACACATGCACACAGTTGAATAAATAATAATAATGATAAAATTTAAAAAAAAAAGTAAATCTATTAGAATAACAAATGACTACTCAAAGGAAACAGTAAAAGCAAGAAGAGCTTGGAGAGACATACTTCAAGTATTAAATTAGCAAAAATGCCAACCCAGACTGATATACCCAGCAAAACTATCTGTCATGATTGAGGGAGAAAGAAAAGTTTTCCAGCACAAAGACAACTTGAAGGGATACATGTCTACCAAACCAGGCCTTCAAAAAATCCTAGAAATGATATTCAAGCTTGAAGAAAAGAACAAGCGTATCCAGGAGGACAGAAGGGAAGTATAATACCACCAAAACATAAATATCAAACAACATGCTTACAAAATCTACTAAACATAAAAAATGTCCAGAATTAAAAATAATTTCTCCATTATAACATTAAATGTCAATGGTATTAACTCACCGATTAAGAGACACAGATTACAAACTTGGATCAAAAACCACAATCCAACAATCTGCTGCCTTCAGGAAACGCATCTCACCACAAAAGATAGGCACATGCTAAGAATGAAAGGCTGGTCCAAAATCTTACAAGCTAATGGAACCAGGAAACAGGCAGGGGTAGCAATTACGCTTTCAGACAAAGTGGACTTCAAACCAAAGAAAATCATAAGAGACACAGATGGATGCTACATTTTAGTCACAGGCACAATTCACCAGGAAGACTTCACAATACTGAACATATATGCACCCAATACCGCCCCTCCACAATCATTAAGAAAACCCTACAGCGTCTAAAGCAAGAAATCAACCCCCAAACGATAATTCTTGGGGACTTCAACACCGCCCTCTCAACATGGGATAGATCAACAGGTCAAAAGCCTAACAGAGATACTTTGGAACTTAATCAAACCCTGAAAGAAATGGACTTTACAGATCTCTATCGAACTTTTCACCCACGCACCAAAGAATACACATTTTTCTCAGCAGCACCCGGTACTTTCTCCAAAATAGATCACAATTGGGCCACAAAATGAATCTACACATATACAAAAAAGTTGAAATTCTAACCTGTGCCCTATCAGACCACCACGGCCTAAAGCTGGACATTCACAACACAACAAACGAGAAAATACACTAACTCCTGGAAACTTAACAATATGATGCTGAATGAGAACTGGATTCAGGAAGAAATTAAAAAGGAAATTCAAGATTTCCTGAAAGTGAATGATAACGAAAATACAACTTACCAAAATCTCTGGGACACAATGAAAGCTGTTCTAAGAGGTAAGTTCATAGCTCTTAATGCCTACATCAAAAAAATGGAAATATCAGAAATAAATAACTTAATGATGCAGCTTAAGGCTTTAGAGAAACTTGAGCAATCTGATCCCAAAAGTAGTAGAAGAGAGGAGATTAGCAAAATAAGGGGAGAAATATCTGAAATTGAGACTAAGAAAACGATAGAAAAAATCAACCAGTCAAAAAGCTGGTTCTTTGAAAAAATCAATAAGATTGATACACCCCTAGCTAAATTAACCAAAAGCAAGAGAGAGAAAATGCAAATTAACAAAATTAGAAATGAACATGGAGTTATCACTACTGATACCCAAGAAATCCAGAGAATTATGACATCATATTTCAAAAACTTATACTCTGTGAAGTTTGACAACACAAAAGAGATGGATGAATTTCTAAGTAAACACAACCTACCTAAATTGAATCAGAAAGTTGTGAATTATTTAAATAGTCCTATAACATACAAGGAAATTGAAGAAGTAATCTCGAATCTTCCCACCAAAAAATGTCCTGGACCAGATGGATTCAGCACAGAATTCTACCAGACATTTAAGGAGTTAATAATAACAATACTCCTTAAACTGTTCCATCAAATAGCAAAGGAAGGAACACTACCAAATTCCTTCTATGAAGCTAATATCGTCTTAATCCCAAAACCTAATAAAGATTCACTTAAAAAAGAAAACTATAGGTCGATCTCTCTGATGAACACGGACGCAAAGATTCTCAAGTCTTAGCAAATCGGATTCAAAAACATATCAAAAACATCATTCACAGGGACCAAGTAGGCTTCATCCCTGGCACACAAGGTTGGCTCAACATATGCAAATAATTCATCATGTAAACCAGTCCAAAGTCCAAGACCACATGATACTGTCCATAGATGCAGAAAAAGCTTTTGACAAGATCCAACAGCCTTTTATGATCAAAACGCTAGAGACAGTAGGAATGGAAGGAACCTTTATCAATATAATAAAAGCTGTATACAACAAGCCCACAGCAAGGATTATGCTCAATGGGGAACAATTGGAAGCATTCCCACTTCGATCAGGAACTAGACAAGGTTGTCCACTCTCACCACTTCTATTCAATATTGTACTTGAAGTCTTAGCTGAAGCCATAAGACAAGAAAGGGACATAAGAGGGATTCAAATCGGCAAGGAAGAAGTCAAGCTATCCCTATTTGCAGATGACATGATCTTATACCTGAGGGATCCCAAAAACTCCACCAGGAAGCTCAGAAGTTCAGCAGGGTGGCAGGATACAAAATATATGTGCAAAAATCAGAGGCCTTCCTATATGCCCAGAATGAAAGAAGTGAAAAAGCCTTGAGAGAAACAATCCCATTTACTATAGCCCCTAAAAAAAATGAAATACCTTGGTCTAAACCTAACCAAGGAGGTAAAAGACCTTTACAATCAAAACTTTAAAACCCTAAAGAAAGGAATTGCAGAAGACACCAGAAGGTGGAAAGCCCTCCCATGTTCCTGGATTGGCAGAATGAACATCGTACAAATGACCATCCTACCAAAGGCAATATAATTCAATGCTATACCAATTAAAATCCCAAAGCAATTCTTTAAAGAAGTTGACCAAATAATCTCAAAATTCATATGGAGGCACAAAAAACCCAGGATAGCAAAGACAATCCTGAGAAACAAAAACACTGCTGGAGGTATTACCATACCAAACCTTAGTCTATAGTACAAATCCATAGTTATAAAGACAGCCTGGTACTGGCTCCAAAATAGACACACAGATCAATGGATAAGGGTTGAAGACCCAGATATAAGCCCACAAAAATACAGCCATTTGATCTTTGACAAAGGGGCCCAAAGAATCCAATGGAAAAAGAACAACATCTTCAACAAATGGTGCTGGCAAAACTGGATCTCCACATGCAGAAGATTAAAGCTGGACCCGTACTTGTCACCATGTACAAGACTTAATTCCAAATGGATCAAGGACCTTGATATCAGGCCAGAGATGATAAAAACCATAGATGAAAGGATAGGGAACTCCCTTCAGCTGATTGGGCTAGGCCAACATTTCCTAAACAGACATCCAATGGCACAGTCACTGCTACCAACTCTCAACAGTAGGGACCTTGTGAAATTAAAGAGCTTCTGTTCAGATAAAGAGATTGTCACATGAGCTCAAAGGCAACCCACAGAATGGGAGAAAATCTTCACTAACCACATATCTGATAGAGCTCTACTGTCCAGAGTGCACAAAGAACTTAGAAAACTAAACTCCAAGGAAAACAATGGCCCAATTAAAAAATGGGCCCTGGAACTTAAAAGAAATTTTACCAGGGATGACATTAAAATGTCTAACAAATATCTTAAAA
Organism: Typhlomys cinereus; assembly: GCA_023101885.1. Lineage (NCBI taxonomy): Eukaryota > Metazoa > Chordata > Mammalia > Rodentia > Platacanthomyidae > Typhlomys > Typhlomys cinereus. The sequence goes on from JALPQD010000507.1 coordinate 500,521, forward strand.
AATGCTCCACTTCCTTAGCCATCAGGGAAATGCAAATCAAAACTTCCCTGAGATATCATCTCACCCCGGTCAGGATGGCAAAAATCCACAATACAAACAACAACAAATGCTGGAGAGGATGTGGAGAGAGGGGAACTCTCCTATATTGCTGGTGGGAATGCAGGCTCATACAGCCACTCTGGCGAGCCGTCTGGAGATTCTTAAAGAAATTAAAGATTGAAATGCCATATGACCCTGCTATCCCACTTTTGGGAATAACCCCCCATGCAGCAGAGGTTCACCTCGATAGCACAAGCACGACCATGTTCATAGCAGCACTATTTACCATAGCAAAGTCATGGAATCAACCCAAATGTCCAACAGTTGACGAGTGGATAAGGAAACTGTGGTACATCTATACAATGGAGTACTACTCAGCCATCAAAAATGATGAATTACTGGAATTTGCTGGGAAATGGATGTCATTAGAAACAATTATATTAAGTGAAGTATCCCAAACCCAGAAAATTAAGCGCCGTATGTACTCCCTAATAGATGGCTCCTAGTACCAAACTCACCCAGCCCACATTGAGACACTCAAAGGTAAACCTATGTAATACAGTAATTTCAAGGATTATGAACAGGAGGGATGGGGTTGGAGGGCCACACCAGAAACAAGGAGAGAGGGGACCATGTTACAGCAGAGAAAATAGGCCTCCATCAAGGAATGCAAGTAATGTGACACCTGGTCAAGTTCACAGACCTTCGTTCCTGATCATGTACAACTGAGGGGGTATGATCTCACCAGAAGGGGAGGGCATATAGTCTGGCAGATAAAAAGTAATCCTTTTGCAAATGGGTGATTGACCCCTCCCTCACTGAGGTTTCCTCCTTTTATTACATCTACCCTTGAATGTGCTATTATAACAAGACTCCAGTTTAACAGCTTTCTGTCTCTGACCAGGGGGTGACATACAGTGCCCATCAGGATGGAGTGAAGGGCATTGCAGGAGCAGCAAAACTGCAACAGAAAGTCAACAAACCACAATCCAGAACTTCAGAGACTCTATATCAACCACATAGAACTAGGCCAGCCTAATCTCTCCCCATCCTGAAGCTCAGGAACATTTGCGGAAGAGGGGGTGGTAAGATTGTAAGAGCAAAAGGATGGGAGGAGCAATGATTTGCAAAATTCTCCACACTAATTAGGGCCGAAGCAATCATGCCCTAATTTGCATGCCCTGCGCAATGTCCAACACACTATTGACCCCACAAAGTCTAGCATTTGCTAAAGGCACCAAGATCCTTGGAGGCAAGGAATTGACAGCCATAGTAGTGTTCCTATGCTTAAGGGGAACACGAGAAAGGGTTCAGGGAAATGCCACTGGGTCCTTGTACGTCATTGGAGAGGAGGACCCAGAGGAGAGTTAGGCATACACAATAAAGGACTCTCTGGGAAGTGGGGGGGAGGCACTGGGGGATGGAGAGGGAGGGAAGGGGGAACAGGGGGTTCTGGGGGAGGAGGAGGGAGGGAGGGAACTGGTGTACCTATTAAGTTTGTATGAGCGGAAATAATAAAAAATGTATTAAAAAAAAAGAACATGGGTAAAAAAATGGTCTGAGCACTTTCTCCTTGCTGGATAGCTTACACAATACCAACATACTGTAGAAGCTGCTGGGGGAGAGAAATAATCACAAGCCCCATCAACAGCATGAGATCTGTAAGGTGCAATATAAGTCACCATGACAACAGATGACCACTAGTGTAATAGCGGCATGAATATCAAGGAGACAACCAACAGCTTTCTGATTGGATTCAAGACCTGCTTGTCAGAATGGTGCACATTCCCTGTTACTGTAAACTAGAACAAGAACTTAAAAAAAGTGAAGGACATAGATCAATAGGGAAGATTGCCAATAAACCTATAGGTAGGAAGGCAGTATATCAAACTGCTCTGTAGGTAGCTGTTATACACATAGAATGGGAACTTACAGTGGAAACTTTTGGGTCTAAAGCCAGATGAGCGAAGGGAAATATTAGTGGGGTGGCCTGAAGAGAGGTAACTTGATATACCATGGAGGCCTGAGTCCCCACAGGAGTAGACAAGCCAAAGTGAACCCAGGGATCCATAGAAGCATACAGGTGGAAAGGTGGCAGGGAGTGGGAGGGAGGGAATGGTGGAGGGAAGAGAGGGGATTAGAGGAAGGGGGAAAGAGGGAAGCTGGGATGAATACTCAATATATTTTTAAAAATAGAAAAATAAATAAAAAATAATGTGAATTTGGGGTTGGAAAGATGGTTTAGGAGTTAAAGTCTTTGCCTCAAAAGCAAAAGGACCTAAGTTCAGATCCCAGATCCCCTATAAAAAATGCCAGATAGAAATGGTGGTGGCCTGCACTTTGGGCTCTGGAAGGGGGAGTCTGGGAAACCCCAAAGCAAAGCAATAAGGAGGATTGCTTTGCCTCCTTAGACACATACTTTTCTATACACATACATACATATCCACAACTACACAAACAAAAGCAACAAAATAAAATGAAAACAAATTAAAAAAATTAAAAAAACAGGATATCTATCATATGGATCTTGAAATAGAACATTGTGATGAGTACCATCTCTCCTTGGCTGAAGTCCTTTTTTTGAGAGTTGATATGCATTGTTAAATTGTCTCCTGGAAACATAGTATTCGTTTATTCTCCTATGAATACTATATCAGGTGATCAACTCATATAATGGTGGTCCATTACAATTAATTGTAACGTACTGAATAAGTCTTATCAAATGTTACATCGACCTTGCTGAAGTTGTATAATACCTTTATTTTTTTGACAGCATTTGGAAATATAATTCAGTTTTGTGCTTTGGCTTATTGTGCCTGCCTGGTATATTCAGCGCAGCAATGAGCATTCTGGTACATACTGACTGTAAGATAAAAAGCCCAAACATGCTATGCCTCAGACAAAGGATGAAAAATGTTTGTTGATTACATGGGCACATGTGCTTATTCTCAGAAGGAAGAGGAAGTAGCATCTGAAGGGGGAGTGGCATTGTATCCCTGGGTTTATAGGGGCGGAGGGTGAAGGACAGAGGGAAATGAGTCCTCAGTCCCTATACCAATGAGTATGTGACTAAGCATGGGCTTCGGGGGTGACAGTGACCAGTCATCAGAACTCTTGCCATGAATGTGGGGGTTGAAGGAAAAGGGAATCTATCACTGACCTGCAAAGGAAGCTCCCCTGACCCAGACAGACTAATGCAAGTGTGTCAAGCCTCATGGCTGCATTAGAGTCTCACTAGTAAAGGAATGGAATATAGATCATTGTAGCGGTTTCTCAGTTTCTTATCCTTTTCCTTGGATTGCTCACTTCGCAGTGTCAGATTGATGCAATGCTGGACTTCGATGTACTTTAAGAAGAAAGGTGGCCTAGTGTCAAAGAGCGGTTCTTTACTGGCGTGGCATTGAGCTACAACCTTGAGTGTCTATAAATCTATGATACATACATATGAATGTACGTAGGTCTGTGTGCATTGTGTATATATGTTGTACATATGTCTTACATTTAGAATGAATTTTTATTCATCGGCCCATATGGACTAGTTAAAGAGGCAATTTTCATACAGAAATCACTAGTGTAATTTCCCCCTACTGGTTGATGAGCAAGAATTCTCAGCATCTAAACTGTTATGTTTTAAACGTATAGGCTGAAATCATCCATGGCCATTTTTCTACTCTGCAGACCCCAATCAAGGAATGATGAGAGTATTTTACTGGGATATTGAGAAACATAGGAAAGAGAGCTGAACCCACCCTGCAGTTGTGAAAGTTACTCATCTCTTACACTGAAAGGAATAAAAGCACATGTGTTTAGCCAATTTTGAAGTTTTGGAATACCATTTATTTTAATAGCTTGGCTCAAGCAAGTTAAACAAAGGCAAATTATTTCATTTTGCACCAATTTCAGTTAATTTAGAAGTATAACTGCAAACACATAAGTGAGAAAACATTCAGTTCTTCCCCTTAGTAACTTTTTTCTTGGTAACTTATTTCAAGAGAAAGGACTAAAGCACAATGTTTATGAGAGCATTATTTTTCATAGTGAAAAACTGTGACCTCACACATGCTGTACTTGAGAAATTAAAAAGAAAGTATGGCATATTGACATATTTTGAAACTCTAGCATTAATAAGGGTGACTACATAGAAATAAATTTATAAATGTTTTCTTAAGTTAAGAAACTTCTAGGATTGTATACGTAGGACCTAGGGAAAATGGCTAAAGGTTGAAGCCTTTGCCTTGCAAGCTAAATGACCTGAGTTTATATATCTAGATCCCATGCAAAAAGATAGGGCAGAAATGGCAGTGGACTGTAATTCTGGTTCTGGAAGGCAGAGCCAAGGAAACCCAAGAGCAAAGCAATAAGGAGGTAGATTCCTGATATTATCCTTGGGCTTCCAAAGGCACACGTGCACACACATGCAGAGTCAAAAAATTTGTGTATGTTTACTATTATATCTTTATTAAACTTTCTACATGCATTTATCACTTTATTGCAGTCAGCCTGCATGGTTGCTAATAAATGACAATCAAATGGCTTAAGGGAAGAAGGGATTTATTCTCTCTTACAATTACTGGTTACAGTTCTTAGTCCAGCTTGATGGAAGAGCATGCACCAACGCCAGGGCTGAGTGAACTGTCCACACAATCACCACATAATGGCCGAGAGATGAACAATCCTTACTTGCCAGACCAGCATGTCTGGCCAAGTGTACACAAGGATGCCAGCTCTCTCAACCAGCTCTCTATGATTTATCCAGGGCCTAATCCCACCCACCATAGGCTGGGCCTTCCCCATCAGCTAGACAATCTCCTTCAGGTTCACTCTGGGCTCAACTCAACCACTAATTCTCCACATATGTGCCCAGAGCTCAAACCCGCAACAGTCACGTTGACACCTGTGCCTAACTATGACACACTTTTATATAGATATATATATAGTAACAACTAGAAGACACTATGAAGAAATAAGAAGAGCTTCAACCTTAAAATGGTGAGATTATACAATTGGATTATCAATTTAAATGAATTTAGAAAGATTTGAAGAATCAAAAAAAATCACTGATGACATTAAAAACCCCATAAAATATTTGAAAAACAGCCTCTGTTGGTGAGTCGTCATGAGACCATGACTCCAAATGAAGACTCTAAAGGAATGTTGAAATGGTAAGAATCCAAGAACACCATCTCTCACATCACACTGAGCTTTCTTTCCTTTCTGTAAGATTATCTACTAATCTAGCTTCCTTGGCATTTTTATACATGTGTGTGCTTTATAAGAAAGGAGCCTTAACATTTACCTTCTTGAAATACTATGTTGTAAACTTTAATTTGGGGTGAAAAGGAGTAAAACATGGTTATGCTGACTAAGGAATGACTTTCATAGACACATAAAAAAGTTCCGAGCCCATAACAATGATAGGAGATTCCAGACATATGTGCAAGGGCAATTAGCAGATTAAAAGACTGAGCTTGACAGAGGTGGAGCTGCTGGAAAATGACCTGTGTGATTGCCAGTCACCAAATGAAAACATGTAAGGGAGATAAGAATTAGAAAAAAAAAAGAATTAGGTATGATGCTGGATCTCATGGCCATTTTTCTTGATCTTGTTGGGTGGATAAGAAACAAGCTGAGAATTAATTGGGGCTGTTACTTTCAGCTGCATGAGATTCCTAGCAGATGTCTGAAGAATGATGTGTCCCCTGTTTCTGAACTTTGTGCATGAGGCAATTTTGCTAAGTCTCCCCAACATGGCCCAGACACGCTCCAACACTGTTGTTTACCATGACATCTGAGATAGAGGTCATGAAGCAATTAAGAAAAACAAATCCTAGCTAACTGTGGCTAGGAGTGACGTGAATAGGAACACATAGGAAAATGGCAGGGCTTTTGTATCAACTGCTCTATCAAATACTGAGTTAATTCTGAGCATATAACTTCATTATTCTACGGCTCATTCCCTTCTCTGTAAGAGGAACGATTACATATAATTGATGGTATTCAGTGTCATGCAAAAAGTAATGTGTGGAGGAAAAGATGATTTGTAATGGTTAAAGTATGACATTTAGCCAAAGTCTAATAAAGGACAGGCATATTAAGAAGTGGTCATCACATTGTTGATACGATATTGAATTTACATAAAAGCACCAAGAAAGCTTGGGAGAATGGGCAGGTTGAGTCTGAAAGCAGGCCCAGGGTTTATCCTGAAGGGACTCAGAGAGATTACCATGTAACAACACCCAGCATGAGCAAAAGGGACGTTATCCATAATCTGCTCCTTTGTCTTGAGTGACCTTAGTTACGCATTTTTGCAACAGACACTGGGCATTTTCACACTGAGCAACTTCAAAGTTGTGAAAAATAAATCCTTTCAAGGAGATAAACTCCTGCACTTCTTTGGAACGCCTGCAAAGCATGTGCTCAAGAAGCTGTTCTAGTATTCTCTGAAGCCCGGAACTCAGCAAGCTTTCCTAGTCAAAGATGGTTTGCTTTTCCAAAGACTCATCTAGTCTACAAACCCTGGGGAGCCACGAAAACCAATTGCTTACAAAGCAGGAAGCCAGAAAGAGTAAAGACCATGAACTCAGCTAAGATCTTTCTCTAAGAACTTTGACATTTTTTTCATGGCCACTTACGCTGTTAAAGAATTGTTGCTATGTGTGGTTTGGGGGCATTTTTTAAAGATGAGATAAAAAGAATTTAAAAATCTGTGTTTAGATTATTGAATGCTTACAATGAATAATGAAGTAGCGAGTGTATGTTATTTGGAATACTTGACCTAACGCTTTCCTCTCTTTTACCCTTGCAGTCACAGTGATCAATTATCTGCTAATCCTATATATGGCCTAAGAAATTGCTTTTGAGAAAAAGTGTTGCTGCATAGACCTAGACAGACCACTCTGGTTTTGAGCTTTTGCCAACTTTTCTGTCTCTGCTTTCTGGAGTTCTGAAATCATAGGCATGTTCTACCATGCCTGGCTGCCTTAGAATTTTTTTAAAAAAATATTTTATTTATTTTATGTGTGTGTGTGTGTGTGTGTGTGTGTGTGTGTGTGTGTGTGTGTGTTTCAGAGGACACTGTCTGTCCCTGTGGAGGACCAAGGGTGACTTCGGGTATCATCCTGGATTGCTTCTACTTCCTTCTTGCTTCACTCTGAGATTTCCCAAGCTCTGCCCCCCAGGGCTGGATGTGCAGGCCTCCACCATTTCCGCCTGGTAGTTTTTAGTTTTTTTTTTTTTGTTTATATATATATATATATATATATATATATATATATGAGACCTGGAATCTGAACTCAGGATCTTCTGTTTGCAAAACAGTCTTAACCCTTGAGCCATCGCTCCAGCCCTGTTACAATTTTAAAAAAGATAGTTAGGAAGCTGTTATCATCATGAAGAAAATTCAGTAGATTCCAGAAGTAAGATGGAAGGGAATGGTCAAGAGTGTGGCAAGAAAGAATGAGGTTGTTTTCAGGCACAGTGGAGACAGTGTGGTGGCACAAACTTGTAATCTAAGCTCATGGTAGGCAGAGGCAAGCGGGCTATGCATATGAGCTCTAGCTAGAGCTACAGAGTGGAGGCCTGTCTCAACAAAGGAGAAAGAAAACGGCACAGTGGAGAATCTGGAAGCAGAAGGAATGAGCCAGTTGTGGGGTCTGTAGCATAGCCAGCCGGTTTCCTTCGAGGGCCAATAGACTTACTAGGTCAAGGAGAAGCAGAGGATGGATGCTAATGGTCACAAAATCTGGGAAGGAAGAACTGTGTCCAGATAGTTTGCAATTTGAAAATGGACTCAGACCACTTTCATACAGAATAGATCACACCCTTCTGGATTCTGCTCTTGGCTGAGACAAAGGCAGCTGGCAATGTAGAAGAGCCTGGCTACCTCCCTTCTTCTATTTTCTTCTTACAGACCCTGTGTGCTTGTTTCATCATCCACCAGACTTCAAACACCTTGAAAACAAATGAATGTTTACTATTCTTTATATCCTCTGGGACAGTGACTGGCATATTAGTGCAAATTAGAATCCACATGTTTTCCTGTACCTAATAGTCTCTGACTCAAAGTCATCCTGCATCTTGTAAGAGATCCTCATCTTTTAAAGGTGCTGTCTCACCTCCAGCCATAATTAGGTGGGTCATCTCAGTGGCATCATTACTCACAGCCACTGACCTGCAAAGAGAGCAATCTTGGGGGTTTTACCAAGATGCACAAGCTCATCTCACCAATGGGCTCCTCCTCTCTCCTTCACAGGATTTGATGCCACTCCAGACAACACACTGAAGTCCTGTCGCCAAAGAAACACACACAAAATAATTTTCAATAGCATCCCTCTGATGTTATTCTAATTGTCAATCTGACACCCAGGAGGCAGGACTCTGGGCAGCCCTGAGAGGGATTCTAGTTCTAGATTAGGCTCCACCTCTGGGCATGCTGGGAAGGATTGTCTTGATTGCTTTGGATGAGCCAATCCACCCATTGTGGTTGACAATATTCCCCAGGCTTGGGGTCCTGAATTGAATAAAAGTGCAAAAGACAGGTTGAGTCCTAGCAAGTGTGCATACATTGGTTCTGCCCTTCCACTCTTGACTGTGATGTGACCAGTTCCCTCAGGCTTCTGCTATTGGGATGGACTGTGACCTGGAAATTCGAGTTGGAATAAGCCCACTATCCCTTAAGATGCATGGGACAGATATTTTATTGCAGAAGTATGTATTGAACCTAAAATACATTCCATGTCTGTATAAACAAAAACATTATTTTACAGTCATTATAGTGGAAACATTCTGGTTTTTTTTTCAATAACATTTTTTTAATTTCATTTTTTTCTTTCCTTAATACTTATTCCCATTCTCCCTCCTTTTCCCCTTATAACCCTTCAATTCTTCTGCCAGACTCCCTCTTTTTTTCAAGTCTTTTCACTTGTGTGGCCCACCGTGTTTCATGTAGTTTGTCATTGATATCATATGCCTGACATGATTCATGTTCCATCAAGTGTCGTAGATCGGTGGGTATGGTATACCATTGAGGAGGGCATCTTCCTCTTCCTCCCTATCAGCATTAGTCCCTGTCATTCTCTCAGGAAAGTGTGAAGCTTCTTGAGCTCTGTCCCCTTTCCTGCTAAGATGTTGACAGGATGGTTCCCATGAAGCTCTTGTGCGCATTCTGGTTTCCAACTGTGACTGGAGCTAGGTGTTGAAAGACAATAGCTTGGGGTTGGAGAGGTGGCTCAGGGGTTAAGCCTCTGCCTTGCAGGCGGAAGATCCTGAGTTCCGATCCTAGAACCCACGCATAGACTCTGGGCGGAAGCGGGGGCGGCCTGCATTTCTGGTCCTGGTAGGGCGGAGCCTGTGAATCCCGGGGCAGAGTAAACAAGGAAGAAGTGGAGGCGGTCCATGGTGGTTTCCGAATTGGTCCGTGGTTCTACACACACACACACACACACACACACACACACACACACACACACACACGCACAATTGAATAAAAAAAAAAGAAGCTCTAAAAGACAATAGCTTGTTGTCATCCTCGTTAGTATAGTGGTGAGTATCCCCGCCTGTCATGCGGGAGACTGGGGTTCGATTCCCCGGGGAGACACATGTTAACCTGGACTCTCTGGGAATTGGGGGGGAGGCGCTGGGGGATGGGGAAGCAGGGAGGGGGAGCAGGGGGTTGGGGGGGAGGAGGGAGGGAACTGGTCTACCTATTAAGTTTGTATGAACGGAAATAAAAAATGTATAAAAAAAAAAGAAAGATCGTTTCTCCCCTTTGAAACTGTAAACTAAATAAATCTCCCTTTCTCCTTAAAAAAAAAAAGACAATAGTTTATTATTTTCTTTCTAGAATTGCTCAAGAGTACACACAGAAATTGATACCATGCCACCATCTTTAGATATCTCAATGAGCATAATGGTCAAATGCAACACCAACTCAGGCAAACACTTGCTTCCGCTGTCACAGCATCACAACTAGGAGAAACTTACTGCAATTGCCTATAGGCCTTGGTTTTCAGAGTTTCATTTCACTTTGAAAAAGCTGAGTTGAAAGATATGACAACCTATATTCAAATTCTGTTTTTGTTTTTGCATTAGAACAAGTCCAATCGAAGGACAAATCATACAATATTTGCAACACAAACGTTAGGTGTGAAGACTTGTTACTTATTACAGGGAAGTTGAGTAACAATTCCTGGAAAGAAACAGGAATAAGGAGTACAGGAACTGACCACTGCCCTTAAATACTTTGTTGCGAAGTGCAGTCAGTGTGACTCACTGGATGTCAGCAGTTCTGTGAGGGTGCAAAGCCGTCTAAACTAGTGAAGGGATGTTCTTTTCTTCATGGAGAGTGCTGTCCTCAGGTAGTTCAGCGGGAAGTCAACAGGGTGTGTGGGGTGGTTCAAGGACTGTTCATAGATGGGATTTGTTCAAGTTTTCCAAAGAGGGTTCTCATATAAGCTGTTCACCAGAAGTGTTGTGGAGCTGGAGAGATGGCTCAGGGGTTAAAGACTCTCTCGCAAGCAGAAGGATCTAAGTTAGGATCCTGGATCCCATGTAAAAATGTCAGGTAGAAATGTTGGTAGTCTGCACTTTGGAAGCCCGAGCTCAGTAGAAATCCCAAAGTGAAACAAAAAGGAGGTAGAAACAATGATTCTTAAAGTCTCCCTTGTACACACACACACACACACACACACACACACACACACACACCACACACAACTACTCACCAATTGTAGAACTGGATACTAAGAAAGTGAAAAACTACTGTTAGAACACATGCATATACCGAGGCACTGTAAAGAGCCTGTCTAAAGAAAGTGTATTGCAGTCAGATCACTAGTGTCGCTCTAGTGCCCTCTATGGACAGCTTCAGCTTGGTTGTATGCCACTTAAAAGTGTTTACATGACTTAACACGATTATTAAAAAGAAAGCAAAGAAGGGTTCATTTCCTTTAATTTAAAAAAATCTAGCAATGAGAATTGAGTGTCACTGAGCCTCTGAAAGGGCCTACAAAATACCCAGAGACTGTCGCTCTAGAGAGAGATGGTCACGTGTACACACAGACAATTTCAGGAACATGCACATGCTACATGTCTACAAAGGCAGAAGTCCTACTTGGGATGACTCTTCTCCAGGTTTATTTAAATTTAGTTGACAAAGTCTTAATTTTATTTGAATGCAGGGCAACAAATATAATAACTACAGTCTAGTGAATTATATTTTCTTTTTAGATACAGAGTCAACAAACATTTCTAAGATTTGTCCAATAGTTGTAAATTTGGTGGTAGGAAACCAACAAAGAATCCGGAAAGCTTCAGAAGAACCACATACAGGTGTGAGACAGTGATAGTGTTGGTATTGGGGCTTGCATATGGATAGTTGTATAAAGAGGGAGAGAGTATCTAGTATGATCTGCTGGGTTTTAGTAAAATACATTATAACAGCTTGTCTGAAAATGAGTCCCTACTTACTCTCTTCTCACATTGCCTCATGGCTGGTTAATGTGACCAATAGAATCCCATGTAGGTGACATTATTGTGCATGTTATTTCTTGGCTATCTTATTCTGCAGAAACCCAGCTGCCATAATGTGGAACACTCACGCAGTTCTATAAAGAAGCGTAATCAGTGCCAACTTGCTAGTCTCATGAGTGAGGCACTGGCTGTGGTCTCCCCGCTGAGCCTCTGAATACTTGAGCAGCTGCAAGCTTGAGTGCAGAACCATCAGCGGTTCAAGCTGGATGAGGACATGGCTCCAGCTTTCTGGCCCACACTGTCTGGATGCAATTTATTTTGCAGTTAGTACATACTTATTGGTCAAAATTCTTAGAAACTGAAAAACATAACGGATTTTGGGTGCACGCATGCACACCCCCCCTTATCAAAAGAAGCATCAGAGAGATTTATAAATATCTTTTTGCATGCCTTTATGTGTACATGTATGTGCAGGTGTGTATACAAGAGGCCTGAGTGTGTGTGCGCCTGTAAAAGCCTAAGGATGACATCAGGAATCAACTTCTTTATTGCTTTGCTTTGGGATTTCCCAGATTTTGCCTTCCAGGGCTGAAATAACAGACTGCTGCCATATCCACTCCCCCCCCCCCTTTTTTTTAGAGCATGGGAATGGAAATCTAGGGACTTGAATTCAAGTTCTTCGCTTTTGAGGTAAAGGCTTTAACCACCGAGCCATCTCCCCAGCTCTGAGACTTCTGTTTTGTCAGTATTCTGGTAATACCTAGAAATCCAGTTTCTGAAAAGAATTGGAATCTACCAAACTAGCCTATGCATGTTTCTGTTAATGCAAACACTAACAGAAATACAGATATGCCTTGTGGAGACTATTAAAAGAGAACTCCTAACATGTCTAAACTATTGCTATCATTGTATAGTCACCATAATTTAGGCTATATTACAAATTAATGTGTCCAAATGTAAGTCACTATTCTGAGGAATTTGAAAACTAATTATCAGGATGGTTAAAGGATCTAGGGTTCTTTAATCTGGAAAAGAAGTAGAGGACATTTAATTATATGGACATTGCCCATTTATAAAGCTCATATGTTGAGTATAAGTAATAGTTTGCACTGTGCTATATTTCAGTGGTAGAGCAGTTCCTTAGCATGGTTGAAGTCATGGATCTGATAAAAAGCAAGAGTAAACATACTTAGGATTGCTCAAGAAGGGAAGAGTAGGCCCAATAATTCTTTTTAGGGAATTCTTGTGTTCTGGTGTCTAAGAAGATTGAGACCAGAACACATGGAGTAAATAAAGCAAGATTTCTTGATTGATAGTGAAGAAAAGAGGAACTTAAAGGAGTCCAGGAGAGGTGAGGGAGCCACCAGAAGTGAGCAGAGTTGGGGTTCTTATTGGTTCTTAGGCAGGTTTTTTTTAAAAAGGTGGCTTTCTCTTATTGGTTAGTTTTAGTTTCTTTAAATCTTAGGGGGGCTTTTGAATGCTCTGTGTTGGGGGGTTCACTCTTGGTATTTTCCTGTAGATCAAATAACTCTCTTTTTTTTGGTAGTAAACAGTCAACAGATCTGGGACACATTTCTGTAGATCCAAGAACAACTCTTCTTTAGTAGTAAGCAGTAAAAGACTCTGTGGCAAGTTTCTGGAATTGGCGATCTTATCTCTCCTTGGGGGTCTGATCAGTTTTTTTATGATATCCCTGACAGTGCCTTTGGGGGAACCTTGGGGCACTTTCCAGTCTCACGATTTCACTTTATTGCTTAAAAAGAAATAATTCTATTAAGATGACACTAATGCAGATTTGAACACATTTAAAACAACTGTGGATGTTTAACAAATGGCCATACTGCAGCAAACACTAGCTCTCTATGCAGAACTTTCAGATATATGCGAAGAGAGATTTTTGTTAACTTTTGGAAGACCAATATAGATGACCTCTAAAACTGAAGGGCTGTATGACTTTGGGTACGGCACTCACCCCTTCTGTGCTTTCATGTCCTCATTACCTTTTAGGGGAATTCTGAGAATTCATCTGATGACATACCACATACTGCATATAACTTGTATTGAATACATGCAAGTAGTCTTCTTCCTTTCCTCTCCCTTCTGTTTTTCCCATTTTTGAGACCTTTTTTGTTGCCCAGATGGGTCTTAAACTCCTCGCTCTAATGATTTTTTTCATTCCCAGCTGAGGACTGTAGCACAGGCACGTACCACTGTGTCAGCTTTTCCTTCCATTTTCTACAACATGGTTTAATAATCAAACATCTGAGACCAATTACGACTTTTAAAAATAGTGTTGAAATGAGCTGCTTTTCAGAAACTTCCAGTATAGGTTTTCAGGCTATTTTTTAGAAAACCCTTAATTGGGAATTGATTTGATGTATCCTGGCATAGTATCTTAAAACCATGGCAAAGAGGATGAGAGTGGAAATGGAAGAACATAGAAGCCAGATGGCTGACATCACCTTTGAAATATTCAAGTTCAAGATCTTCACTTGATGTGTTTTTTTTTTGTCTTGAGAAAGCCATCAATCAACCATACAACAAATGATCAAAATGAACAAACAATCATATATCAATCAACATCACCATTTAGTCTTTTAGTTTCCTAGAAGGTACTTCAAATTTCAAAGCTTTCTTATCTTTGATTTTTTAAAAAGAAACTAAATTGTCATAGAATAAATCAATATGTTTTTAAGCTGTCTTCCCTAAATTGATTATTAAAAGAATTGAAAGTAGAGATTCTACAAATACTAAAAAACATTTTTTTGTTACTTACAAATAATCTTTGAATTTTTTTACTTTGCTTAAAAAAAAGAGGTACTTTGTAGGCAGAAATCATTTTAAATTACAGTTTATGTATACTGAATAGCTAATATTATTCATGTACACTTACTGACAATCACAAATCTTGCAGAGACTATTAGAAAATAAAAGTCCATAAACACCAAAGAGTTCTCATTGAAGTCTGTCCTTAATAATATTATACCTGATATATGCATTTAAAATATTGTTAACAGTTTCATGTGTATGTGTGTGGTGTGCATGTGTGTGTACAAATGTGGTTGGAAACAAAGTTGATGTTGGGGCTCCTCCTGGAATACCCTATCACCTTATTTCTTGAGGCTGGGTCAATCAAATCCAGAGTCTGTTGATGGGCTAGTCTTTCTAGAATTACAGATGGTGCACTCCCCCACAACCCAATATTTACATAGATTTTAGGGACTCAAGTTTTAGTCTTTTGCTAGCGCAGCAAGCACTTTAACTCCCGAACCATCTCCCCAGACCACTTTTCCAATTTTTATCTGCTGTATGTGCAATACTTTAAACAGATGTGTGAAATTCCTGGCAATCTCTTACTAACTGCTGCTATCTCGTGTTGTTTCTTTTCTATTCCAAATTTCAAGCAAGATATACCATCATTTCATATATTATTACACAGGCAAATGACAAATGCTTATATGTCTTTACTGTGACCTGATTCAACGGCATTGCATTTATCTTTAGGTACCTACCTAACACAAGAGGCTGTAAGTTAAAATCATCTTTGATACTATATATTTTAATATTGAGTGGTCATTATGGTTTTGATGATGTTTTTGTCTGTGCTGGAGAGCCCTTGATGGACTGTTTGCAGTAGTACTTAACACTCTGAAATGCAGATTGTCTTATAGTAACTGTTAAATGCACATTTCACAGATATTTTACAGGGCTAAATGAGATGTTTACCATTAACTCTACAAGATTCCTGGAAGCCTGCATCACAACCACACGATGAGAGAGATATGAGATTGGTTGCTGGGGTTGTGGAGAGTTCCTGGTTTAAACAACAATTTGACAAAAAACAGGAACTTGACATAAAACGAGTCTTAGGGAAGACAACTCATCATGGTATCATTTAAAGACCCAGCCTTTTCTACAGGTTTTTTGTGTCATTCTTTGTTTTTCCTGTTTGTTGCTTCATGGCCGACATGCGGCCGGAGTGGACTCTGGAAAGCGAGCAGCAACTTCAAATCATCTCACTGGGTTAGGAATCATGTCAGAACGGCCACCAGCTTTGAAGAAGTATGACAATTTTTTTTTTTTTTTTTTTTTAGCTAGAATTAACTTCAGAGTCTGCTGCAGGAAACCTAAGGAGGGATTTTGCTCTTCAGAAAAGCATCACCATACTACTTGTAATAGTCACAAAGTGGCATGAGGGAGGATGTAGGGGATTCTGCTGCGTTAGTTATTAAGTAAATTCCCCTTTGATCACTAATCCAGCGGCGGCTTGCAGCCCTTTTGAAGAGGAGGAGAAAGAGGGCAGCTCAGGTAGAGAATCCACCTCCAACTCCGCAGCTGTGAAAATGCACAGCTAACCAACTTTAACTCACTTTGTGAATTCCTACAGCAGAGAAAAAGATGTGTTCCGGGAGGGGGAGGCAGCAGATTCTAGAGAGCATTGCTATGACTAAGCTGGAAAAGCAGAAAACTGCTATCATCCATTTTTTTTCACGGGATACCGTGAGAACACCCAGTTGCCATTCCCTAAATGTGCAGATTCTGTGCAGATGAAGAGGAAGGAGACAGCCTGGGGCGGGACGGATGTCAACCTCCCGAGGGCGCCTCACAGCCGGGCATCCCCGCGGGAGAAGCCCCTGCACCGTGCTTCGCGGGCAGTGAACGTTCCAGCGGTCGGAGCAGAACTTCGGCTCCGTGGGACGGAAGGACAGTAACTGCAGCGTCAGCTCCGGGATGACGCTCTTCCTACACCTTCGGGTGCACGGAGGGCCAGGGGACACCAGCTGCGCCAGCCAGCGGCCCGCGGCCCAGGCGGGATCCCCTGCGGGCCTGGCCTGGGGGCCGGCGGACCCGCCTTCCCCGCGACCGCCCGCATCTCGGCTCTCGGCGCCCGCGCGGCCACGGGGCCGACGAGGCCACGCGAAAGGGCGTGCCGCGCGTGACGCACTTCCGCCCCGCTCCTTCCGGCTCGGAGGGGACCCGGAGCCTCCTCACAACAACAAAACCCGCCGCGCTCGGCCGAGCGAGCGGCGCGGCCCGGTCCCCGCCCTCTTGCCGCCACCTGCCGCGGGCCCGCGCCCGGGCCGCCCTCACAGCCCCGGGGCTCCGGCGCTGCCGCGCGCCCGCCGGGGCCGCCGCCATCGCGCCGCCGAGCCGCAGGAAGGGAGCGGCCGCCGCCGAGAGCGCCGAGCCCCGAGCCGCGGGCGCCGAGCAGGGCGGCGCGCCGGGCCTGCGCCCTTCGGGTAGCGCCGTTCGTCCGTCCGGCCCGAGCCACGCGGGCGCGTCGGGGCCTTGTTGCGTGTGAGCCCCGGGTCGCCGCAGGGGCGGTGCCCGGGCCGCGGCGCCCTCGCCCTCCCTCCCGGCCCCGCTGGTCACCTCCTCTCTTCCTCCCCGCCTCCCTCTGCGGTCGGGAGCCAGGCGGAGCCCGGACCTGGCGGGGACCGCTGCACCCGAGGCCGGGCACCAGATCTCGCCGCCGCCGCCGCCTCTGTCCATCGTTGGGCCCCGGCAATGGCCTTCGTGTCGCCAGATGTGCTCGTGACTGATGTGGACGCGGAATACTGAGAACCACGTCTGTCCCCATCTCGGCCGGGTCAGCCCCGCTTTGGGCTTGTCTGCTGCTGCTCTTGACTCTGTCCGACTTTGGAGAGCACCATGGACCAAAGCGGGATGGAGATTCCCGTGACTCTCATCATAAAAGCACCGAACCAGAAATACAGTGACCAGACTATTAGCTGCTTCTTGAACTGGACCGTGGGGAAACTAAAAACGCATCTATCTAACGTGTACCCTAGCAAACCAGTAAGTGACAACCGGGGGCAGCTGCTCGCACCTGCAACTCACTCCCTCTGCCCCCCACTTTCCTTCTTCCAGCTCCCCCCTCTCGAATCCAGTAGGTCTCCACAGGTAGACCTTGAAGTGCTTTCAGTTCCAAGGTTTTGGGTGTCTCCTGAGTATTTGAGCCATCATTAGTATCTTCCTAATGAGATTCACTTAATTAGTGAGTATGCACAAATACCAAGAGACAAGAGCAATTGCAGTTATGGAACGGGGACCATTTTCCTTGGAATGCAAAGTCCTCAATAATATGAATGCCACATGCATTTTTTTTTTTAAGAAGCATAACCTGTTTTTAAACTTTCGTTGCTCTCTAGACAAAAATTCCTTTTTACTTTGAACACTTGGCTCAGAAATTTGTTCACGGTGAAGAGAATTTTTTTTCTTGGAAGTAAGTATGTGACTTATGACGATTTTACTTTCATGATTACTGTATTTTCAAGGAACAAAGAGTTACAAGTTGTAAATAAACTCTTTCCCACCTCATTTTTCTTTTTACCCTTTCTCATTTTCTCTTGAGAGGTCACAGACATTAAACAACAAGATCCTTCTGCACTCACTGCAATCATTTGATCTATTTTTTTATTCTTTCCTTGTATCATCTCTTCCAAGTTAATGGGGCTTTGTTTTCCATCCTGAACTCTGTCTGGATATTGCAAATATAGTAGAATAAATAGCTCCGTTCGTTCTCAGAGTCAGGTTTGAGGAGGCGCGGTTGGTCAGTCTTGGAACAATTTAGAAAAAAAGCATATGTGAAGTTTATTGAAGTGAGACTTTCACATTCTTGTATAAAATTTTTATCCTTGAATACCTGTTGTTCAGCAATTAAACCTTATATTTATTTAATAATAAAGAGGAAGTGTTTTTTGGCATCAAGCAAATGTCAGCCTGGACCTGTTTGTTGGAAAACAACGAAGTTTAAGCTTGTTTCATGCACCCAAGTAAGGAAGATACTTGGTCTGTATTAGATATGCATGAGTTACAACCATCTCTGTCATAGTATTGTTTGAGTTTTCAGACTTCTAGAATAACCACGGACTTCAGGTAATTGCAAACAGTAGATTTTGGCAATAGCTAGGTTGGCATTAGTTGTGTTTGTCAGTGCCTTGTGATACAAGTATTTTCAGTTGGGGGAACTATTTACAGCAGATGAGGTAGAACTCTTGATTATTCAAAATTTAAATTTATTCAAAGTGTAAATTTTGGAAGTTAAAATTTACATAATAAGAATAGCAATTGGGTAAAAAAATTGATTTAAAGATTTTCAATTGCATATGGTTCAATTTTCTATATTTTCAAAGAAGAAAGTAACTTTTGGGAAAAGTGATAATTGAAAGGCATAGAGTTTCTCAGTACTGTTGTTAACTGCTCAGTCCAAGTGATATTTGTACATTCTTGAACGTAATGCATTTATGAACATCTATGGTATTTATTTAGGTGAGGCCTATATGTTAAGCTATTAACTTGGTGTGCAATAGGATGGATCAGGAATTAGTATCAAGCTGGGTGTGTAGACAGAAGGGGAGGCAGAAGGATCAGGAGTTCAGAGTCATTATCAGCTATATAGCAAATTTCAAGTTAGCCTGGGCTATCTGAGACCCTGTTTCTAACCAAACAAAACAAAATTTAGCACTTTTCTAGGATTTTTCTTTTTAAAAATGTATGTGAGAGAGGAATTTGAAATATATTTGCCATATGTGTCCTGGGCCATGGCTGTGTGGGGTGGAGTTTTGCTCTTGCAGAGCTGGCCACCAGTGGACTGTCGGTTAGCTGTTTGAGGAACTGACTTCAACTGTCTTCCTTCGCAACTTGCTCAAAGACATACCAGGGTTTCTGGAGGCTGTTCCACTTTAGACATGCTATTAATGACTTATCTTCATGGCAAAACTAATTTTTCTCCTCCAGCCCAATTTTCTCTAAGTGGATTTTAATATGGTGCCAAGTTCATTTCTAGGCTAATATGGTCAAAGAATTCCTCTAAACCATGTATTTTATAGGTTTCTGCTCTGAATTTTCATTTTTTTTTATTTATTATTTATTCAATTGTGCGTGTGTGCGTGTGTGCGTGTGTGCGTGTGTGCGTGTGTGTGTGTGTGTGTGTGTGTGTGTGTGTGTAGAACCACGGGTGAATTCGGGAACCACCGTGGACGCCTCCACCTCCTCCTTGTTTACTCTGCCCTGGGATTCACAGGCTCCGCCCTTACCAGGAACGGAAACGCAGGCCGCCCCCGCTTCCGCCCGCGTCTATATGTGGGGCCTAGGATCCGAACTCAGGACCTTCCACCTGCAAGGCAGAGGCTTAACCCCTGAGCTAGCCCCTCTGAATTTTATTTATAAATCAAAATTAATGTTAAGTATCACAGCCATTGAGTAACTATAGTGCTATTTGTAGGAGTAACATAGGCATTGGAACCATAAGGTTTCTTTGTAAGGTTATTTTGTAATTAAGTACTTAGTAGTATAACAGCATAGGTTATTATGATCATCCATTTGCAGAGCAGCTTAATAACTCTGATTAAAATGTTTCAAAGCTGTGTCTATGTGTGTGTGTGTGTGTGTGTGTGTGTGCACATGCATGCATGCATATTGTCTTCCTTCTGAGACAAGGTCTTGCTGTGAATGCACAGATAGTTTTATAGTCCTGGACTCAAATGATTCTCCCAGCTCAGTCTCCCTAGTACTAGGGCTATAGGTGTGGACCACCATCCTCTCCTCTTCTTCCTCCTTTTAAAAAATATTCTTTCATAGTTGCACCATGACTAGATGCATTATATTATGTATTACTTAGTACCATAGTTATACGTAAAAAAAAAAAAAGACTGTAGACATTTAATGGTTTTGGAAGGGAAGGCATTTTTTCTAGTTAGGAATTTAGACAGTTGTCATATTTATGAAAATGTTTATGAATCATTAAGATCATCATGAATGTGGAGTTGAGTTCTTTTGGAATTTTATTACCTTCCAATGGTATTGATAGTTGATTTAAGATTTGGTTTAGGAATGGGGAAGTGCACCTATTTCAATTTAAAGTGCTTATAGGTAATTGTGAATCCCACGATACTAGGATGTTTGTCATTATGAGATGATTTTAGTTTCTTGCAGCCTGAAATTGGCCTAAAGTATGAAGTAATATACTTAAATTTCAGTAATTGTTACGGGATGGCG
This sequence comes from Typhlomys cinereus, assembly GCA_023101885.1. Classification (NCBI taxonomy): domain Eukaryota; kingdom Metazoa; phylum Chordata; class Mammalia; order Rodentia; family Platacanthomyidae; genus Typhlomys; species Typhlomys cinereus. The sequence goes on from JALPQD010000507.1 coordinate 521,029, forward strand.
AAGACACCTGTCACGAAAACAAGTTTTCCTTGAGTTTTGGCTTCTGATCTGAATTTAGACTTATAGAGATTTAAACATTGATGTGGTTAGAGTTAGAGTACTGTTGAGTAGAATGGAGTGTCCAAGAGAAACTTTAAATACAGATCTCTTAAGTCCAGTTAGACACTGACCATCTTTTATTGTGATTCACAAACTGAAACCAAGAGAGGACCTGACTCACCTAAAGCTTTCTGGGACTTGCCTGTCTTGGCCCCCCATTTTTCAGTGTTGGAGTCAAGAGGTCTCTTGATTGTGCCTCTTAGTTCTGGGTACATTTCTGTTGTCTTATGTTGGTAAATTAAAGAAATGCTTAGTTCAGCAAAGATTTTCTAGCTCTCCTGATCAGCTGTACAGGTTTGTGTAGCTTTCCACTCTAAGATTCTGAGCAACAGAACTAGGAGAGTATATTCTGTTCTGAGAATATAACAATTTGTAATCAAATTGCCAGAAGGAATTTTTTCTTTCATTTTAGTGGAGAAAGCTTGGATTACCTGATTTGAGATTATCATCTCTCTTGTTGTGTAATTCCCTGTTATCTTACTTAGGCAGGTCTTTTTTAGCCTGGCCAGTTCAAAACTTGATTGCAAGGAGATGGAATAATATACAGGAATATTTTTTGCTTTATGAGATATTTATATGTTTTTAATAAATACAGAGGGTTTCATGTCACCTAGCAATATAATTCAAATTAAAAAAGAAAACTTTTCAGAACTAAGGGTAATATCAAATATGAAGGCTGATGGAAAATAGACTAAGGTTAGGTTTAAAAATTTTTTTTTCGAGAGAATAGATGTACAGGTGTACAGGTACATATATGCCATGGCACTCATGTGGATATCATAGACCAACTTTGAGGAGTTAGTTCAACTTTCAGGAGTTGGTTCTCTCCTTTTGCCTTCAAGCTCAGGTTGTCAGAACTGTACAAGAAGATCTTTTACTTGCCAAGCCATCAGCTGGCCCAAAGTTTTAGTTTTTTTTTTTTTTTTTTTAATGATTGCTGACTAAAATTTATTCTTTTATAGCTTTATCCTCATGTCTTTTTATCTTTTTTGAAAAACAAAAGTACTAGGAAGTTAATAGTTTATTTAATCATGTGTTGATACTTTTTAAAAGTAAGGGAGTTCTAGAATTTTTAGTTTAAAATTTTTTATATAATGCTGATTTGTATAGAATGCTTTTATTAACTGCTTTGATTTCGAGCTATCATTTACTAAATAGTTGCCAAGTGAACCAAGCATTCTACTAAATACTTGATGCGTTATCACATTTATTTGACATAAGGTTTACTATTAGCTCTGTTTTATAAGTGAGGAAACTAAAACTTCATCTTATTTATTTATTTATTTATTTATTTATTTATTTAGTGTGTATGTGTCAGAGAGCACCCTGTGTTCCTAAGGAGGACCTTGGGAATCATCCTGAATCACTTCTGCCTCCCTCTTGCTTTCCTTTGGTATTTCCCAGGCTCCGCCAACAGAGCCAGAAGTTCAGGCTGCTGCAGTTTCTGCCTGTTTTTTTTTTTTTTTTTTTTTTTTTTTTTAATGTATAGAACCTGGGATCTGAACTCAGAACCTTTTGCTTGTGATACAGTCTTAAATGAGCCATCTCTCCAGCCCTAGCTTGATCATTTTAACCAGCATAATAGAACTCTGAATTGGGATTTGAACCCAAGTTGGTTGAAAGCTAAGGTCTTTAACCATTCTCATTCACATTGTATATGATGACTGCCTGTACTAATAGGAAGAAAGGCATGTGGGGACTTGGCTATATTAGCTATATACCTGTAATCTGAAAAGAATGATGCATAAAGGTAGTAAAGCCTTACTCTTGTGCTAGCACCTAATCAGCTGTTATTTCTGCTTATTATGATAAACTATAGAGAAACATGGGAATGTAACATCCTAGGAATGCAAAACATGCCTCTGGCTTATCTTTTTTTCAACATATTAGTTGCCATATTTTGGCATTCTTTATTCTACATGTATATGGTATGTGAGTGATTGGTTGTAAGTAGAAGTTTCTAATCAAGGAATGTCCTTTTGGAGTTTCAGAAAATGTTATTATTTTTTAAAGATTTATTGATTGATTGCTTTATTGATTTATTGATTGTGTGTGTGTGTGTCTGTCTGTCTGTCTGTCTGTGTGTTAGAGGGCACTATGTCTGCTTGTGCAGGCCCAGGGGTATCTTTGGGAATCACCCTGGATTGTTCTATCTTCTTTACTTTGCTCTGGAGTTTTCCAGGCTTTGTCTTCCAGGATCAGAAGTACAGGCCACCACCATTTCCTCCTGGCATTTTTACATGGGATCCAGGATCCGAACACAGGACCTTCTGCTTTCGAGGCAGAGGCTTAACCTCCTCTGAGTCATCACTCCAGAACAAGAATATTTTTTAGGCGTGGTTTCTTTTAGAGTGGTTTTGAATTTCTTGGTTTAGTTAATTGGAGTCAGAAGGGAGATAAGTTACAGTGCAAATTCACAATGTCAATTTTCATAGAATCCATATTTTGTGTATTCTCTTGTACTTGGTTCTTTAAAGTTGACTCATGACTAAGCTGACTATTTTGAGAGGACTTGTAGTTCTTTGAACTTGTAAGTTGATTACTTTTATTGAGTTATTAGCAATTTAGCTATCTTAAAACTTGAAAGTTAATATTTTGAAATTAGCATGCGGAGTTTGGGTGTGCTGAAGTTGGATATAAGAGGGACATGACTTTTTTAACTTTTATTTATTTTGTGTGTGTGCATGCGTGTGTGTGTGTGTGTGTGTGTGTGTGTGTGTGTGTATGTGTATGTGTATCAGAGGGCACTCTGTGTCCCTGTGGAGGACCAAGGGTAACTTCAGGAATGATCCTGGATTGCTTCTACCCCCTTTTGCTTTGCTCTATGATTTCCCAGGCTCCACCTGCCAGGGCCAGAAGTGCAGGCCACAGCTCTTTCCACTTGACATTCTTAAGTGGGACCTAAGATCTGAACTTAGGACCTTCTGCTTGTAAGGCAGAGTCTAAACGCTGAGCTATCTCTCCAGCCTGGGACTTGATTTTAGTCAGACATAATTATGAGAGACTTATTTAGTCCTTACTACATAGACCTTAGTCTATTTATACTAAGTGAATTTTTTGAAATCTGAAAATATTGTTAGTTTCTATCAGACTCTTGAATAAATTTTCTTTATGTTTATTTACGTGTGTGTGTGTGCAGGCATGTGCATATGTAGGTCAAAGGACAGCTTTTGCAAGTTGGTTCTTTTCTGCCAGTGGATTCCCACAATTTAACTTAGGTCATCAGGCTTTATAGCAAATGCTTCTACCTGTTGAGCCATCTTGCAAGCCTTGTGAATTTTTAAATGTACTACTTATTTTTTTTTTTTACTGTTGTCCAGACTTATCTCAGACTTGCTTGTGTGACTGATGATGACCTTGAACTCCTGGAATTGCTGGTGTGCATCTTGATGCCTGGCTGTTTTTGTTATCTAGCTAAACCAAAGGTTTCAGGCACTCTAGATAATGATCCATAAGTAAATTTTTGTTTTTTGAAACTCTTTTAGGCTATCCTTGAACTCTATAGCTGAGGATGACCTTGAACTCCTTATCCTTTTGCTTTCACCTATCAAGTGCAGGGATTACAGATATGCACTACCATGCCAGGGGTCTAAACTGCTTAGAAAATAAGAGGTTTTGTTTTTTTTTTGCCATAACTGTTAAGTAAATGATAGAGTTATTTTTGCTAGCTGTTTGAGTAGCTGTTGGAGTGGATTAGTTCTATCTCTGAATTCCTGGGAGTACCATAAAGATGTTTCCAGCTTGTTTTTGTTATTTAGCTGACTGCTGAACTATCTGTGACCAGACTTTGGCTAGGGTGACTACAAAGCAATGCCCTGCTAGGTTTGCTGATCTTTATTGTAGGCATGAGCATCAGGAAGAACAGTGGTACTGTGTGTTGTGCTGCAGAACCATGCAGACAGTTTCATTAGTACTTTTTGATTTGCTTTCTAGAGTCTTCTAGATCTCATATTTAGAGAGTGTCATGTAATTATTTTAGTCAGAGAAAATTCATTTTTATTGTGTTAAGCTATAGAAATCTTGGGGTGTGTGAGAGAGAGAAGGAGGGGAAAGAGAGAGAAAGAGAGGGAGGGGAAAGAGAGGGAGGGGAAAGAGAGAGGGAGGGGAGGGAGAGAGAGAAGAAGAGGAGGGGGAGAGAGAGAGAGAGAGAGAGGTCATGGGTACATTTGCCATAGCATATGGCTGGAGGTCAGAGGACAGCCTGCAAGGATCAGTCCTTGTTTTCCACATTGTTTGACACAGTCTTGTCTTTACCTTGTATGCCAGGCTGGCTTGTGAGCTTCTGAAAATTCCTGTATTGCCTTCTCTCATTCCCCTTAAGTGTTCATCGATTAAAGATGTTTGTGCCGCTGTGTCCAGCTTTGTGATGTGGGTTCTGGGGATGTGAATTCAAGTTTTGCTCAGCAAGACTTTGCTGGCTGAATAATTTTCTCAGCCCCAGTCTGGGATTTGTTGTAGAAGGTAGCATCATTTGTCCTAACAAAAAGAAAAATGGATAAAAGATAATGTTGTTAGCAAGAAATTAAATTTATCACTTTTGCATATTAATTTTGATTGTAATCTCAAAATCCGCACTTCTAATACTATAGTTTATATCTACCCATTAATAATTGAAAACTAAATTGATTATTGTGTTATCCATTACACTTGGCTTGCATGATATATAAATTAATCTATAATTATACCAAGAGGTAATTAATATTTTTATTATTTGAGTTTTGTACATGAATATATATTGAATTTATGTAATTTTTACCCTTTATCATCCCTTTTTTTCTATTGCAAAACTCCTTCTTCCCAAACAATCTCCCTTCTATTTTCCTGTCTTTTTTCATGTGCAGCCCTCTGAATTTCATCTGGGTTGCTTTTACTGGTCTGTTTCTGAGCTTTTGCCTGAATATGAAGGATATGTTTATACAGTGAATATATCATTGAGGAAAGAAGCTCACCTTCATCACTGTCCCAATTTGACATTAACCCTTTATAGTCTCTTAGGTAGCTGTGGAACCTCTTGAGATCATGCCCTTTCCATGGTGAAATACTGATGGGTCAAATCCTAAGCAGGTCTTGTGGAAGCAGCTGCAGTGAGTTTGTGGATGCAGCCACTCTGTCATTGTCTAGAAAACACTGTCCAGGCACTCCTCTCCACCTTCAGGCTTTTGCATTCTTAATGGTCCCTCTTCTGTGATATTTCCTGAGCCTTGCAATGGGGGTGATTTAGCTGTTCTGTTTGGGGCCTAGTAATCTATAGTGTCTTATTCTCTGCTCTTTGGTTAGTTGAGATTCTCTTATTAAACACTTTCCATTGCAAAAGGAAGCTTCCAGAACAAGTGCTAAGAACCCGTCTAATCTATGGGTATAATAAATGTTTAGATGGCAATTTGGTGTTGTCATAGGCCTGTGGTATCTCATTCCACAGGTTCTTGGTGTAGTTTACAGTACCAGGCCTGTGTTCCCTGATGAGAAACAGATCGCCTCACAAACAGAAGATCTTGAGTTCAGATCCCAGGTTCCAAAACGCCAAGTGGAAACAGTGGGAGCCTGGTGGGTGAAGCCTGGGAAATCCCAGAGCTAAGCAATAAGAAGGTAGAAGCAATCTAGGATGGTTCCTGAAATCACCCTTGGTCCTGCCCACAAGGACACACAGGTACCCTCTGATACACACACACACACACACACACACACACACACACACACACACACACACACACAAATAAATAAATAAATAAAATTTCAGGTGTTCTGATCCATTGGACTATGTAGTTGAGAGCAAAAATGTAGTTTATTTAGTTAAAATTCATATGCTACAAAATTTATCATTTTAAAAGTGTAAATTTCAGTGGGTTTTGTTAATTTCACAGTTACTTAGTCATTGCCATTGTCTAATTCCAGCTCATTTTCATTACCTCCTAAGTACCGCTTTCCCATTAGCAGTCACTCCTCATTCTTTATCCCTCCAGCTGTTGACAACCATTGATCCACCTTGCCTCTGGATTTGCTGACTCGGGACATTTCATATAGATATATGGCCTGTTGCGTCTGGTGTCTGTCACTTACTGTAAGTGTTCATCTTCTCTGTGTTTTAGTATGTGCCAACACTTCATTTCTTTTTTATGACAGAATATTTCATTTTATGTGTTCATTCACTAGTTGATAGATAATTGGCTTGTTTCCACTTTTGGACTATCAATTAAGGAAACTATGAGTAGTAAGTATTCTCCTGTAAGTGTTTTGTAGACAGTTGTTTTTAATTCCTTTTGATATATACCTAGGAATACAATTGGGTGCATGCTGTTTCTTAGGACAACTCTGTTATTCTGAGAAATTGCCAAACTATCTTCAACAGTGGCTATACTGTTCCACATTCTTATTAGCAGTGTATGAAGAATGTCAGTTTCTCTGTATTCCTTTTCTGATTTTTTTTGCTTTATATATTTTGGAGGGATTACTATATAAATTTATGTTCTGCTTCACTGAAGTTGATGTTCTCTTGCTGTGGTCTACTACTTTAGAGAAGCTGAACTACTAACACAATTACACGTTGTAATAACCTGCTTCACAAGTGCACCCACCATTTGTAGAAATGTCATTTGTAGAAAGTCAGAGGACTTCAACCTCAGCAAGTGCTGCGGAGTATCATGATTAATAGACTAAGTTTTTCGTTTTCTTCCTTAATGACTCCATGTAAAATAATCATCAAATGAACTTAATTAGTTTTCCAGGTCCATGTAAAAAGTTTTGGACTTACAATACTTCATTTAACATATTTGCATTTAGCATCTACTTTGCTTGGCACAATATTAGGCTCTGGGAACATAGTAATGAACAAAGGTAGCAATGGATCCTTTTACTCTTGGCATTTGTGTTCCACTTAGAGACATAAACATGAGAATATAGTTAGAGACTGGTTCGTTTTAGGAAGAAAAGAAACTGGAGGAATGAGAGGGAGAAGACTTGAGTCCAAGTGAGGGAGACCTGGTTGAGGATGTTATTTGAAAGTCAAATCTATCTCTGCTGCCAGGTGTGTGCTGCTGTGCCTGGGTTTTTTTGTTTGTTTGTTTTATTTGTATGGGTGACAGGGTCTCAAACACAAGAGCTGGGAGAGGATACTGCAAGACAGTGTGGCCCATTTGGAAAAATCACTTGGGGAAAATCACTTGGGCATCCAGGTGAACTTACTTCGGCTAGAGAATGAGAAGAGTATAATTACTAAAAGAGACTATAGGAAGATCATCAGCCAGGACTGGCCATGGAAGAAATTTGGTGAAATCCTATGCAGAAGGACTCTGGCCATAGGATTAATGAGTGCTTCTGAAAGATCACACTAGCTCTTGACTTCAGAATAGAAGTAGGAAAACCAGTTGGGAGTCTGTTGCAAAATATAGACAAAGATGATTTAGATTAGGGCAGTAGACATAAAGATGAGTAAAGGTAAAATCTGAGTGGTCTGTGGAGATAATCAGTCAGACTTGCTACTGATTACAGACAGGAAGCAACCTGAGAGAAAGAAGGATCAATTATGCTCGGGGTATTCCAATTGAACAACCCACAGCAGGTTGTTTTAGTACAGGAAATAGGAAAGATTGGAATAGATGGCATCATAGGATATCACATATTATACTAGTTTGATACATGGATCTGGATCTGAGAGGGAAAGAAAGAATTTGGGTGGAGAGAGAAAAGAAGCCTGCATTTTTTAACTGGATGGGAAAGATAACACAAGGGGCAATGACAGTGATGGTAATTTAAGTGCAAGTGGACCTCTAAATACTTTTCTAACTTTGACTGCTCGGTGATACCAATAGGAGGTATGGGGTCTTTCCACTTTGCAAATGTCTTGACCTTTGTTGGCTGCTCCTGTGTCTTTCTATCATCTGCTGAAGCACTTGCTTAGCCATTGCCCAATCTCTCTGTTTTGTAGGTGTAAGCGTTAAAAAGGATTTTTGGGATAAGGAGGTTTCCAGTTTGTTTCTAGTTGTTAGGAATATTAGTTCAGCTAGTAAGTGCTAGTTCTTGAATTTAATAATTATGTAAATGTTCAGATAGGGAGACCCACAGTAAGGTAACCAAAAATTTTCAAAATATTTACTTTGAATTTTTATTTTGATATAAAAGTCATATATAATGTAAATGAGTCCAATCTGAAAGCTGTTTGTTGTTTCCTTGATACTCATGCCACTATTATACTGGTGTTAACCTGTTACCATGGTGATTTTTATTGCAACTTGCAGATCTCATAAATTCATGAAGCCTTTGATTATTTCTCTCCCCAGTAATTTCAACAGTATTCCTTGGTTCTGTGTAAGCTATCCAGCAAGGAGGAAGCTCTCAAACCAGTCCAGTTTGATAGGTTTTGTCCATGTTCTGTGATCCATATGTATTATATCACTTTTATTTTTTTTTAAATGAATCTTTTTAAAAATTATTTATATATTAATTTTGTGTGTGTGTGTGTGTGTGTGTGTGTCTCAGAGGGCACTGTGTGTCCCTGTGGAGGACCAAGTGTGACTTTGGGAATCACCCTGGATTGCTTCTACTTCCTTGTGCCTTGCTCTGGGATTTTCCAGACTCTGCCCACCAGGGCTGGAAGTGCAGGCTGGCCCCATTTCTTCCTCATGTTTTTATGTGCTGAGCCATCTCTCCAACCCCCACTTTATTTTTTGATAAACGGAGTTTCTCACTGATTGAGCTACACCAGTTGGTTATAGGGATCTACCTGTCACTACCACCTGAGAATTGGGGATTATAGACATGTATTGCTGTGCCTGGGTTTTTATGTGGGTGATGGGGACCCAAACTCAGGTCTCATGCTTGCATTGTAAACACTTTACTGAGTCATCTTTCCATACTGTTTGTTTAGCTAGAATAATATTACTGGATATGTTTAATATACTACAGATTTCTCAAGCTTGGGCTTCTGGAGTCTGAAGCAGTTGACTTGACAGTGAGCTCTTGTTTTTGGGAAAAAGTGAATTATGAAAGTAAGCCTTTAAAGTGGGTCACTATTTGTTATTATTGTCACATATTGTGCAAGTTAGTGGATTTCACTGTAACATTTCCAACATTTGCATATGTGTGTATATATGGCTTTTAACCAAAGATCCCTAACTTTTCTAGCATATTTTTATTTCTTGCATGGGAAGTGATACTTAGTATCACTTAGTATATAATTAATTATATTACTGTTATATGTTTATAAGAATATAATTTATATAGAAAGTAGGTAATGTATAGCTATCTTACATTCAGATGTAAGATAGTTGGTAAATTCTTTCACTGAAAATTTGAAAGTATATAGTTTTGTTTTGCACCATGGACTTTCTATTAATATCAAAATGTTTTTTTCCCTCTGTGTAGAGAAGATTGAAAGACTTACTTATGATCAACATTTGAAAACAAGACTTGGTCTTCTCAGACCTATGACTGACATACCTACGTGCCCCCATAGACTACCTAGGAACTCAAGAAAGATAAGAACATAAAGTGGAAACCCTGGGGTCTGAAGCTGGATGAGTGAAGGGAAGAGGAAACCTGGTGTGTCACAGAGGCCTGAACCCCCACAAGAATAGACAAGCCCGAGTGAACCCTGAGATCCATAGAAGCATAAAGGCAGGAGGGTGGGAGGGAGTGGAATGGACTGATGAAGGGAAAGGAGGGAATGGAGGGAGGGGGGGAATGGAGGGAAGTAGGGATGAGAACTCAACAAGCTTGTAAAAGCAGAAAAATAAAAACAATAAAAAAAAGCAGAAAAATAAAAACAATAAAAAAAAAGAAAAGGAGACTTGAAAATTGCTGCTCTAACATAGGTTAAGGCAGTGTCTTATAACCATTGTAATTTTCATTAAATCTTTTTCATGGTATCCTGCTCTTGTTCTTAAGTATCCTGAGCATTCGCATCTGTGGTTAGACCTATAACCTTCCAGCACTCCCTTAACCACATTAGAAACTCATGAAATTGCCTGACCTAGATACCAAATATCAGTACCTACTGGTCTCGAATGCTGAGTAGGCAGCGTGCTCTGTGAGGATGTGTGTTTGTTTTCTAAGAAATTGAGCTGTGAGTCAGACAGTATTCCTGTCCTCATTGTACAGGTGAGTTCCTCCACCACCTACACCTGCCCTGCTCTGTGACTTCAACTCTTGCACACCGGGCCCCTCCCTAGGGCTTATTAGAGAGTCAGAAGTGCTGCTCCTGCCGTTGTCTGTTTTCCCTCCTGTCAGTTTTGTTTTGCTGAAGTATTCTTTTTGGCATATGAAAATGTTATTTCACTCTTCTTAAAAAGTGCCAGAACCACAGAAGAAAAACAGAAGAACCCGAAACAGAATCCTTGACTGTCTCTAAATCTTGCTTTCCTTGTAACTGTTGAGCTATTTATTTCTTTTGTTTCAAAATGCCTTTTAAGTTGGATCTTCTTAGTATTTCTAACTATATTTCTGTCCTTTTCCTTTGTAGCCTATTGAGAATACTGTCTTTGGCATCACTAATGATCTTTTTGCAGAGATAAATCAAATAGTATGCATGGAAGCTGGATGTCTCTGCAATGCCTGTAACCTTAGCTCCTAGGAGAGTAGAGACGGAAGTGAAGATGGAGCTACACAGAGCTACTGGCTCTGGATGCCATAGTTCCGGGTTCAAGAAGAACCACTGCCTTAGAGGAATAGGCAGAGTGATGGACATGAACACAGATGCCCTCCCTCCTCTAGTGTCTACATACATATGTGCCGTTGTCTGCCTCTCGCTGTCTACGCACGTGCGCGCACATACACATACACACACACAGAGACACACCCACCCACACCTACACACACACCATAAAAATGTTAAAAAAAGAAATAATGGAAGGATATACCAAAATTATAGGTGAAGGAACAGAGACAGGAACAGAAATAAACCTCTTTGTACCTTGTTCTAAACTTTTTACTTTCTTTTTCTTTTTTTTTTTTAATTATTATTATTTATTCAATTGTGTGTGTATGCGTGTGTGCGCATGTGTATGCGTGTGTGCGCATGTGTATGTGTGTGTGTGTGTGTGTGTGTGTGTGTGTGTGTGTGTAGAACCACGGACGAATTTGGGAACCACCATGGACACCTCCACCTTCTCCTTGTTTACTCTGCCCTGGGATTCACAGGCTCCACCCTACCAGGACTAGAAACGCAGGCTGCCCCCGCTTCTGCCTGGCGTCTATACTGGGGTCTAGGATCCAAACTCAGGACCTTCTGCCTGCAAGGCAGAGGCTTAACCCCTGAGCCACCTCTCCAGCCCTTAAACTTTTTACTTTCTTTCTGTGTGCATTGTATACAATTATATAATTCCCAACAATTAATCTTTCTGTGTGCATTGTATATAATTATATAATTCTCAACAATTAAATAGGAAAAATTTCTAGTTGGAAACAAAGAATTCGTAAAAGGATGATGACATAGTTACAAGGATTATTTGAAGTTACTTTGAAGCACAGTATTTTGACTGTGTGCCTAGTGGCATATACCATAAGGACTGAAAACAAAAGATAAAAGACATCTTAGGTTTCATTCAAACTGTTAGTAGCGTCTTATGATTTTAGGGAATATAAATAGTAGAATAAAACTGTTTTCTAATGCATGCTAATACTATTAAAAAGTGGGTTTTTCAAGTCAAGAGAAGACACAAAAGCTTTAAGTAGGAAATATTAGCCTAAATCAGGACTTAGCTTTTTCTTTTCTTTTTCTTTTGAAAATATATTTATTTTGTTACTTTGCTCACTGAAGAGTCCTAGAAGACAAAATAAACTCTCCTGATCATCAATCTCTATTTTCAGATACCATTTCTGTAAAAAGAATCAAGGCATCAGAACAGGCCTGGGTTGGAAATCTGGAAGATGAACCTGGGCATTTTGTGTCTGAAAGCTAGGAGACCATTAGAGTGGACGCAGGTCATATCAGATACACTGGAACCTCTTAAGACAATTGGCCAAAGATGGTGCAGTGCAGTCTGAGGATAAAAAAAGGAAGATGCCGTAATTGGAAAATACTTGGAAGTGCACAGTATTATTAAAGGAAGCAAAAAACTCTGTGGTCATCGGAGGTGGAGGTGGGAAGTAACCCTGAAAACTGTAGAGGGAAGCAGCTGTATGTCTTGTTTGTTTTTCTTCATTTTTTTTTTATTAAAAATTTAATTATACATTTTAAAATTTTTTACCAGTTCCCTCCCTCCCCCCTCCTCCCCCTCTCCTTCCCCCAGTGCCTCCGCCCCAATTCCCAGAGAGTCCTTTATTGTGTACGCCTAACTCTCCACTGGGTCCTCCTCTCCGATGACATATAAGGACCCAGTGGCATTTCCATAAGCCCTTTCTCTTGTTCCCCTTAAGCATAAGATCACTACTATGGCTGTCAATCCCTTGCCTCCAGGGGTCTCGGTGCCCTTAACAGATGCTAGACTTTATGAGGGCAACAGTGCGCTGGACATTGCGCAGGGCATGCAAAGTCCCATTATGATTGCTTTGGCCCCAACTATTGTTAAGAATCTTGCAAATCGTTGCTCCTCCCATCCTTTTGCTCTTACAATCTTACCGCCCCCTCTTCCGCAAATGTCCCTGAGCTCCAGGATGGGGAGAGATTAGGCTGGCCTAGTTCTATGTGATTGATATAGAGTCTCTGAAGTTCTGGATTGTGGTTTGTTGATTTTCTTTTGCAGAAAAAGCGCTATACATTGTGTTTGTTTTTATTTTTTAAAAAATTTTATTCAGAGAGAGAAACAGCAGGCACATGTGGGCCATCATGCATGTGTTCAGGTCAGAGGAAAACCACAAAGTTAAAAGAAGATGGAGTTTGTTGGGGATGTAGTTCAGTTGTTAGGTAGTTATCCACATTTTTGTAGCCCTGCTTTCAGTCCCCAGCACACTATAAACTGGGTGAATTAACATTCATAGTTCCACTACATAGGAAGTGGAGACTGGGGAGATGAGAAGTTCAAGGTTATCCTCAGCTTGGACTGCCTAGGCTATCTGAGATCTTATTAAAAAAAAAAGATTGAGACATAATAACCCAATCTTTCGTGTAAAACATAACTTAAACTTTGTTTGAATTATGAATCACACAAGCCATTTCTAAAAGATTTGAGATAGATGAGAAAAGTAGATTCATTGTCTACTTAGCTTTGGCTTGTGTTTATATAGTTTGTCACTCAGTGCTTATAAAGATAAAGGGAACCTATCCCTCATTTTTTCCTGTTATCACAGCACTCAAAATAGAATGCTCCTACGATCATCAAAAATGTGTGAGGTTTTCTTTACTAGCACATCATCACCTCTACAGACAGTCCTCTAATCCAATTCAGTCTGATTCGTTAGCACTCAGCACTCAGTCCCACAAGTCTGCCACCCTTCAGATGTTGGTTTTCAGACAGGCTGTGTGCGTTCTGTGCCTCTGACCACCTGAGTATAAGTGGGGCTTCTTAGGATTCTTGCTTTTGGGTATGGCCAAGTTGCTAGAGTGATTCACAGAGCCCAGGGAAACACTTCGTTTATTTACCTATTTACTATAAAGGATAGAGGGTTCAGATGGATAGTCACATGAAAGAGTTGCATCCAGGTAAAATAAGAGGAGGGATGTGGAGAGTTTCTAGGCCCTCTCTAGACATCCCAGAACCTCCGCACATGTGTGCCCCTGTTAACTAACCAGAAGCTCTCAGAACTGAGCTTTTTGGGAAATTCAGTTCTGCAGGCTTGGTTGATCAAATCATCACTAGCCATTGTTCAAACTGGGGCCTCTCTTTCTGGCAGTTGAGACAGTAAGTTCTAACTCTCTGATAATAAGATTGGTTTCCCTGGCAACCATCCCCCATCTTGATATTAAAGGCCCCCTAGACATCATTCATCTCATTGGCTAGCAAAATCTAGAGGTTACAAGAATATGGGGGTTATATGTAGGGTTATGTGTATGGATGAAACCCTGCATGTAGCCCTCCAAATGTGTATTTCCAACATTATAATGCTGCATTCGTTATTTGCATTTGTTGATGAGAATTTTCAAGACTTGTGTATTTTGTTTTTTTATTATTGATGACCCCTCAAAGTCTAGCATGGACTAAAGGCACCAGGATCCTGAGAAGCTAGGGATTAACAGCCACAATAGTGTTCCTATACTTAAGGGGAACACAAGAAAGAGTTCTAGGAAATGCCACTGAGTCCTTACACCTCATCAGAGAGGAGGACCCAGAGGAAAGTTTGACATACACATTAAAGGATGCTGCAGGGATGGGGGGAGGGGGCACTGGGAGATAGGTGGGGGGAAAGGAAGGGAAAAAGGGGGGAGAGAGCAAGGGGGTCCAGGTAGGGGTGGAGAGAGGGAGGGGACCGGGATACCTATTAATATTATTATCCTGTTGTGTTTTTTTTTTATTATTATTTATTCAATTGTGCGTGTGTGCGCGTGTGTATGTATGTGTGTGTGTGTAGAACTACGGGTGAATTCGGGAACCACCATGGACGCCTCCACCTCCTCCTTGTTTACTCTGCCCCGGGATTCACTGGCTTCGCCCTACCAGGACCAGAAATGCAGGCTGCCCCCGCTTCCGCCTGGCCTCTATAGGTGGAGTACAGGGTCCGAACTCAGGACCTTCTGCCTGCAAGGCAGAGGCTTAACCCCTGAGCCATCTCTCCAGCCCCCTGTATTTGTTTTTTTAAGTATAGGATTTGTATTTACATATTTAGAAGTGGTACACTAAATGTCTAACAATTATCTTGAAATGATAATTGTTTTTAGTCTTCAGTGTCTAAGGATGCCTGAAGCACAAATCTCACTCACATGACAATTTTTTCTTTTTTTTTTTTTAAGTGGCTTAAATTTTCTTTCTTTTTTTTGGATAGCAATATAGCATTTAATTTTAATCACTGGATGATAATTAAGAATTTAACGCTATGGGACTGATACAGGATACATAGAGTCCTGAATAACATCTTCACAATTTCTCGAAAACTAAAAGTATTTTTTTTTTATTTCTGCTCATACAAACTTAATAGGTATCCCGGTCCCCTCCCTCTCTCCACCCCTACCTGGACCCCCTTGCTCTCTCCCCCCTTTTTCCCTTCCTTTCCCCCCACCTATCTCCCAGTGCCCCCTCCCCCCATCCCTGCAGCATCCTTTAATGTGTATGTCAAACTTTCCTCTGGGTCCTCCTCTCTGATGAGGTGTAAGGACTCAGTGGCATTTCCTAGAACTCTTTCTTGTGTTCCCCTTAAGTATAGGAACACTATTGTGGCTGTTAATCCCTAGCTTCTCAGGATCCTGGTGCCTTTAGTCCATGCTAGACTTTGAGGGGTCATCAATGTGTTGATCATTGCGCAGGTTACGCAAAGTCCTATTATGATTGCTTCGGCTCTAACTTGTGTGTAGTATCTTGCATATCGTTGCTCCTCCCTATCTTTAGGTTCTTACAATCTTACCGCCTCCTCTTCCACCAATTTCTCTGAGCTTCAGGATGGAGAGAGATTAGGCTGGCCTAGTTCCAGGTGGTTGATACAGTCTGTGACGTTCTGAATTATGGTTTGTTGATTTTTTTTTTTCAGTTTTGTTGCTCCTGCAATGCCCTTGGCTCCGTTCCGATGGGTATTGGATGTCACCCCCCTTTAAAAGTGACTTGTAAAACATTTTGTTTATTTTATATGCACGCATGTGTGCGTGCGTGCGTGCGTGCGTGCGTGCGTGCGTGTGTGTGTGTGTGTGTGTGTGTGTGTGTGTGTGTTATCAGAGGGCACTGTGTGTCCCTGTGGAGGCCAAAGATGACTTCAGGAGTCATCCTGGATTGCTCTTATCTCTTTTTTGGGCTTTGCTTTGGGATTTCCCAGACTACCAGGGCCAGAAGTGTAGGCCTCTGATGTTTACATGGGATCTGGGATCTGAACTCAGGACCTTTTGCTTGTGAGACAGTCTTAACTCCTGAGCCACCTCTCCAGGCCTCACATGAGAATTTCTATCATGACTGTTTAAAATATGTGACCCTTTTTATCATAGCCATGTTGAATATATAGTCTGTTTACGATTGATTATTACAGTAGTGGCTTGGGTTAGATTTTGTATTTAACAGTTGGTATTAGTGTTTATTTTTTGGGTGAAATTCAAGGAATATTTGCAAGTAAGTCTTCATAGAGGCTAACATAAATGCATTAATTTTACTACATATGCCAGTAGTGTGGACCTTAGCATGATATAGTTAATCTGAATCTATGTATTCAGCAGCACTGTGTTGATTTTTCTTTGGTTTCATTGTTTTACATGTGCAAAGGTGCTTGTAAGTGGCAGGAATGATAAAAGCTAGAATAGTTACAGAAAGTTGTCATTAAATCAAAATGGCTGTCAAGTTAAAACCAATAAATTCTTCTACATTATGTTAGTAAATAAATAAATAAATCTGTGTACATTTTAGATTAAAAATACTGATGAAACAATGCAAAATAATTCTGGTGACCTAAAGATTCATCTTCTGCTTAGCATTACTAATAGAAAGCCAACTGCCTTTTTAATGTATTTTCTTACAGATAATGAAACAAACTTCCACTTTACCTTTCTTTTCATTTTTACGTGATGATTTTATTTTATTATAGCTGTGTTGCCATTTGCTGAGTTCTTTTAAGCAAAACTTGGAACAACTGAAGTTCTTAAATTCTGTCAGTTTTCTGTTTATTGTCCCTAAACAGTTTTCTTTATCCACATTAATCATGTTTCACCAACTTCAGTTTTGTAACATGAGAAAGGCTGAGTTCTCTTTTTTATCCCACTTCTCAGTTGACGAAGGATCAGAGATTGGTGTATTCGGGCAGACTGCTTCCAGATCATCTGCAGCTGAAAGACATTCTCAGAAAAGTAAGCTCTGCTTTCACTTTTTAGAACCAGATGTATTAAGAGTGTGAGAGGAGCCATGCTTCCAGATTTTACTTAAAATCAACCCATCTGGATAACAGAACAGAGAAAATTGGACAGGCAATAACTTGATAGAATGTAGTGATATTTGGCTGTTTTGTATATCTATCGAGTGGCTAAATCTAAAGTAGGATTACATACTTGTGTTCAGGTATTTGTCATTTTCCAGAAGAAAACACTATTGATTTGTCTTACTACAGGAATAAAGTGTTATAGTGGTAAAATGTTGATGCCATGTTTCCTATAGATCTCTTCTTAATCAAACTGTGCGAGCTCGAATGAAAATAGTTTGGGACATAAGTTTAATTTTAGGAGAAGAAATAGAATGAGGTCCAAATGGTGTACCTATTATCTATCACTTTAATTGTGCATATACAGGGCTAAAATATCTTTCAGTATAGCTTTATGACAGTCAGTTTGAATGCTAGTCATTTTAATAGCAGCTTTTAGCTCATTGTCCTTCATGAAGTTTGTTCTTTTAGAGCTTTTATACTTGAACTTCTACTTTTTGTTTGTGAATATAGTAGCATTGAATAGCTTTATACTTTGTGTTTTACCTTTTAACTTAACTCTTAATGATACTCTAGGTATTCTGATCTGATTTACATATTATTCTCTGTTTATGACCATTTGTAGGGAAACTTAAAACCTAAAATTCTTTTTTCTTAGTTGACATTTTAGCTGTGCTAGTGCACAGTTTCAGCACAGGTCTTACTGTTGCTTCAGTTACATGGTTTCAAGGACTTTTAGGTCTATAACACAGCTAAATGGAAATTAGGGAGATTTCTTATCTATCCCTCCTTGCAGTGCACAGCCAGTACCAATGTCAGATCCTGCATTTGTTCAACCGAATAGACCTACATTGATCCATTATTATTCACACGCCAATAGTTTGTTAAGTTTTCTTCTAGGAGATGCACATTCAATGGGTTTTGACAACTGTGTAATATTTTCAACATTATAGTATCCTATTAAGTAGTCCTAAAAACCTGTTCGACTATTCATTTGACGACAATGATTATTGCAGTGCTGGAGATCAAACCCAAAGTCTTGCTCATGCTAGGCAAGAGCTCTGTGATTGAGTTATATCCATGTACCAACTTATTTTTTTATTTGTTTTTATGTTTTATGCCATCTACTTCTTGGAATACAGATGCATTTATTTTTTTTTTTTCAAGGACAACTTGAACCTTCACATGAGTACTTTCAAAATGGATTTTGCAACCAGAAATGACATGATCTTAAAAACCGCTTTAGTGAAAAGTACAGTTGTGTCCCTTAGGTCAAGCACAATGGGCATTTCCCTAGTGTGTTCAATAACTCTTTGAACTGTCTGTTTAAGTTAACTTATTTGCAATTAAATGGTACCATTAGCTGTACCTTTACAGACACATTCCTCACGGATGAATGGATTCTGTGAGTTAACTGTCGTTAGGCCTTTTGGAACTAGATTTCTGTGACAAACATCTCACAGTTGGATACTTTTTAGTATTCTGTTCTCAGAAGCCAAGAGCAACTACAAATGTAGAATATTCACCTTGCTAAGCATATCACTTGCTGTCTGCATGAGCTGCCTTTTCCTTAAGCATGTACACCTCTGCCCCCTTGATTTTTATCTCAACTCTTAAAGCAGTCGCAGTTCGTGCTTTTCAGTTTTATGTAAATGACTTTTATGTACGTCTCAGTTGTGCTCCAGTGTATTTGTCTGATGCGTTAACAATATCCTAGGTTTCTTTAAGATTGACATTGTCTTTTTTGAATTTACCTCAGAATTGAGCACAGTCTGGGTTTGTGATAGTTAATGATTAAGTCTAGATTTACCTTTTTCACTCCTGGGAAAGCATCTTTGTTTTCTGCCTCTTCCCCTGCCTGCATCATCCTGCTGTTCTTCCTTTTTTACAAAATGCTGACTCATTCTCTGTCCTTTATTCTGTTTTCTTTCATCATCGTATTTACTACCTTTATGTTTAAAGTGTAAGTAAATACATGTGTGTGATCTCTCTAAGCAACAGGACCCATCTAATTTAGAATATTTCATTATTTGTAGGTCTGGGGAAATTTATAGAATGCAGTTAAGTATATGCTTTATATCTATGTGTAAATATTACAGATAAAAAGGTTTTGATATAATGAAAAAAATCAATAAAAGTATATTACCTTGTTAACATTAAGGCAAATGAGAAATAGTTTTTTTTATTGTTACTACTCTCAAATAATTGTGACTTCAACTTCAATGTGACTCTTATGTTTTGTTGTTAAGATGCTTTATGTTTTATATGGAAATATTAGTATGTTGACCAAGTTTATAGGATTGGTGACTTCAAAGTAGTGTTAATATAATAATTACTGAGTATTTAGATAGTTCTTTAAGCACAGAGAGAAAAAGATTGAGTTCAGAAGACTCCAAAATATTAAAATGACAACCACCTCCAAGTATGTAACTATTTCTATAAAAAAAGTAGCTAGGCTAGGAAGGCAAATAATTTAACTTTTAAGTGTTTCAGCTTAACTGCTGACCTTTTGAACTGCATTTTCTCGTTCTTCCCTTTAAATGTAATCTTCTTTAATTTTAGCAAGATGAGTATCATATGGTTCATCTAGTATGTACTTCTCGGAGTCCTCCCAGTTCTCCAAAATCCAGCACCAGTAGAGAAAGTCATGAAGCTTTGGCATCCAGCAGCAATTCTGTGAGTTGTTTTGTGAGGAATAACTATTGTCGAAGTTTTCTAATTATCCTTTTCTGTCTCTCAAAACTGACCATAGTGCTCAGGGTTATAGTTCAGTGACAGAGCACTTGTCTAACACACATGAGGCCCTGGGTTCAATTCTCAGCACTGCAAAAACAAAAACAAATAAAAGTAAACAGACTAAAATAAACTAAATTGGAGATGTGGATTTTTAGTTGTTGACTTTTTGAGACATTGCTTTATGTAAGGAGGATGACCTAGGACTCCTGTTCCTCCTGCCTTTACCTGCCAAGTGCTGGGATCACAAGTAGATGTCATTACATCCTGCCTGCTTGATCTGAATAATTTGTGAATCATTTAAAGTTTGTAGGTATTTAACATGCAGCATTGTTTTGAAGTTTATAATTATCAATTATAATTTGCTGAATAGCAGGTCAATAGCCAGTCTTCACAAGTTTAGTTTGTGAAATGCCTGGGAAACAGTTATGGTACAGTTATATATAACCTCAGACTAGTGAAGTTTTAGATATATTAAGGATTTTAATGTAACATGTTTTATTCAAGGTACATTAAGTTACTTAAATTCTAAAGCACAAAATTTTCTTGAAGCAGATGACTTGGTCAAAGATTTTTGTTTCAGTTTTAAATCATTGTATTCAGGCATACATTTAAACTACAGGAGGAATTAGCTGATGTGCTCACCTTTCATAATTTAATATTCGTTACTCTTTCCTTATTTTTCCATCTGCCTGAAATTGCTTTGGACATGTTCTGTAAGGTTGAACTTTTCAACTTGGATATTTCTCTACAAGTTTTAAAGACACTGACCTCAATCCTTTCATGTTAAATTATTTTTGATTTTCCATTAAAGTTTTATATATGACATATTAGAAGGTGAGAAGGTTGAGAGAAGTAGAAGCTTATTTTAAGCTCCTTGGACAGGTAGGGAACTTTATTCATCTAAGTATGCTTCCTTCTTACTAAGAATCTAACCTAAGCATTAGGGGAGGAGATGAGAGGCAAATTGATAAATATCGTCATTGCTAAGAGGTCTTCCAATAGTTACTGCCTAATTGCTGCTTTAAGAAATAATCATTAAGAAATATGGCAATTGCCATATATCATCAGTGTGTCTTCAATGGTTAGTGTTTTCTAATACTAGCCATGGGGATTTAGCTTAAGTAAAACTGGAGTAGGTTTTGTGAGATGACCTAAGAATCTTTGTTTCTTACCTTGCCATGAGAAGGAACAAATTTATGACTAGTATATTGGTTTGGTTTGTAGTCTTTGGACACAGGTGCATGGTTCAGTGTTTGTTGACTGATTTGTGGTTCTTTGCCAATGATATTTTTTTCAGGGTGTTATAAAATTCTGAGAAATAGCAAAGAAAATATGAGAAATAGCAAAGGAAAGATAAGTTGAATTTCTTAAAATTTCCAAGGTTCAGAAATTTCAAAGTGATTTGAAAATGTGCTGAAAAAAACTAATCATAAAGAATTACATAACAAGGCCAGAGTAATTAGTTCTAGAAAAATGAGTCTG
This sequence comes from Typhlomys cinereus, assembly GCA_023101885.1. Taxonomy (NCBI): domain Eukaryota; kingdom Metazoa; phylum Chordata; class Mammalia; order Rodentia; family Platacanthomyidae; genus Typhlomys; species Typhlomys cinereus. Next base: position 542,254 of record JALPQD010000507.1, read on the forward strand.
TGCTGTCATGTGGCTAGGCCCTTTGATTAATTATGTTAATAAATACAAAATGGTAATGCTCCACTTACTGAGAAATTTTGCTAAAAAACTTATCTCAGTTATGAGGAACCACACTTCTTAATATGTGAATATTTGATACCTGTTTTTTTGTGAAGTAGTACTATAAAGAAATCTTTTTAGTTTTGCTTGGGACTTCTCACTGTATAGAACTTAGGAAGATAGACATGCAAAAAGACATCCTATCAACAAGAAAGTATGTGGATAAATTGTTTTAACAAATTTTGAAGGGATTTAAAAATAATATTGTGTCTAATTTTTTGAAGAGAATTATAATTTATATAAGTAGAATTATGCTTTAAATGTAAACTCTTAATAAACTATTAAGGTGATCTTCCAAGTTATACTGTTTAAATTATTGAATTTATGAATTGTAGACATCATTTGATCATGAACATTAAAATAATTGACTGGTATCCTTTTTTTTTGTAAAAAAATGTTTGTGGCACTTGTAAATTATGAATTTTAGAATCCTTAAGATGGATTACATTTTCACTAAGAAAGTAAAGATTAAAAGGTGGGTGGAGCTCTATAGTTATAAATTCCTTGCTAATGTCAGAGATGACATGGAATTCCAGATCTTTTGTTTTCCATCTATTCCCCCTATGTTAAACTAGTGTGTTCTCATGTATTTTACAAAGTAGGGACATAGCAATAGTTTAAAGATAAGTAATTGGTAAATTTGTTACACATCTTTATGTGGTAGGTATTGTGAAGTCAGCTCTCATACTGTAATTTAACCTGCAAAATTTACTAACCAATTTTTGTATGTTGTTGTTCTGTTACCTTTGTCTAGTTGAAAATGTCATAATACCATTTAATTCAGGAGTTTTGTCTTTCTGGCCTTTTTAGTTTTATTAATATTAAAATGTCTGCTATGCCAAATATGAAATTCAAATCAGTAGGTTATCTAAATTCAGTAAGTTTATTAAAATTATTTTGCAGAGAGATTTCATAAATGCACATTTAGCAAAAAATAATTGCACTTTTTATTTATAGAATTCAGATCACTCAGAATCAACAACCCCATCACCCAGTCACGAAACCTTGTCTTTAGCTGCTGGTTCTTCTGCAGAAGGATTGAGGCATCGTATCCTTCCACCAGCACAAACCGACCCAACACAGAGCCATCAGTTTCCATATGTAATGCAAGGGTAAGTGAAACATTGATTTTTGCTATAGTCTCCTTTATAAAACTTTATTTATTTGTGTGTGTATGTATGTATGTGTGTGTGTGTGTGTGTGTGTGTGTGTGTGTGTGTGTACACGCGTGCACGCAAGAGGGCACCATATGTCCCTTGGAGGACCAAGGGTGACTTCAGGAATCACCTGAATTGCTTCTACTTTCTTTTTGCTTGTTTCTGGGATTTCCCAGGCTCCACCTATCAGGACTGAAAGTACAGGCCATCGCCATTTTGGCCTGGCATTTTTATGTGGGACCTGGGATCTGAACTCAGGACCTTCTGCTTGGGAGGCAGATTCTTAACCCCTGAGCTGTCTCTCCAGTCCCCCCCCAATAGTGGCTTTACAGTGATTGAAGTATGGTTGAAATTTATTTGTGTACCTGTTTGTATAGGTTGAGAATTATACAGTTTAAGTAGCATTTTAGAAAGTTTGAATTGGGGAATATCTGAATTGGGGAATCATATTCCTACTAATCACTTGGGGATCTTGTTAAGATGCAGATTTGATTTAGTAGGTCAATGGGGCCTGAGGTTCTGCATCTTGCTAATAAATGTCCAGATGATGCTTCTAATATTGGGGTTACATTTTGAATAGCAAGTGTCTAGGTAGCTTCATTTTCCTTTTTATTTTTATTTATTTCTTTCCTTTTTTCTCATTCTCACTATAGAGCTTAATTTAGTTTTTTTGGGAGTAAGTGGGTTGAGGGAAAACATTTCAAGAAAATAGGGGTAGCAATTATTTTTATTTTTTGGCAAACATTTAAAAATATTTTATATTTATTAGAGAGAGAGAAAGAATGAGGAGAGAAAGAGAGAGAAAACTATGTGGGCTTCTGGATATCAAACAGATTTCTAGACTTCAGAGCAAGAACCTACCCACTGAGCTATTTTACCAGCTAACCAGATTGGTGTTTCCATCAGCCAGATATGGAAACGTGCAGCAGAGTAAAACCATGTATTGTCGCTAGATAGAGCAAACATTGCATGTTATCTAGATTCTAGAGGAAGTAGCTCGATGTGGCTGCTTTATATTCAGCAGTTACATTGGTTCCTCTCGCCTCAGGAAACGTAGTCAATAGCCACAGGAAAAGCACATTTTTCAGATAGTTCAGAGAACATCATCTGTACTAAAGTGGTATTTGAACGTAGAATGCCTTTGTATTTATTTATTTATTTATGAGTAACAGGTAATGATGATAATTCTCATTTTTTTATTGTTAGCTTGTATGTATGTGTGAGTGTGAATGTGTGTGTGTGTGTGTGTGTGTGTGTGTGTGTGTGTGTGTGTAAGAGGGCACTGTGTGTCCCTGTGGAAGACCATGTCACCAAAGGTGACGTCAGGAATCATCCTGGATTGCTTCTACTTCCTTTTTGCTGTTTTTTTTTTTTTTTTTCAGGCTCTGCCCACAGGGCCAGAAGTACTGACTGCTGCCATTTCCACCTGGCAATTTTACATGGGGTCAGGGATCTGAACCAAGACCTTTTGCTTGTGAGGCAGAGTCTTAACCCATAAGCCATCTCTCCAGCCCATGATAATTAATCTCAATTGTGTATCAAACTTTGAGCTGCTGTATATAACACTGGTCCAGCTCTATGATGGTGAAGTTGGAAATGAGTATCTAAAGTACAGGCTGGTAATGCAAATGTTGAAATCAAAGAATAGCCATTGGCTGCTTTACCAAACAGTATCAGAAGCATTTATGTACTTTCACTGAAAATTTTGATCATCATTTATTTATTAATGTAAAGAAGCAAAAGGTCAATAGGTAGCAAAATACAGAAAACTGCATCTGTCTTGTATTTTTTGAATATGAAACTTTTCCTGTCAAAGTAAGTGTTGCGTTGAGGGTGGTTGTAGACTTTTATAAAGCATCTGTGAGACTGTTTTAAGAAAATGTTGACTGTAAATTATAATTTAATTATTTGTAAAATGTAAAGACTGAACTGGGCAGATGACTGAGGGGTTAAAGCCTTGGTCTCACAAGCAAAAGGACCTGAGTTTTGGATCCCAGATCCAATGTAAAAAACTCAGGGCAGAAATAGCTGAGGACTTCTAGTCCAGGAAGGTGGAGTCTGGGAAAGCCAGAGCAAAGCAATAAGGAGGTTGAGAAATGGAGGGTGATTGCTCCACAGGCACATGCACTCAAGTGCCTTCTGGTACACACACAAAACATGCGTGAACACATGCATGTAAACACAAAAATTTAAATGAAGACCTCAGTTTATGTAATAAAAGGCAAGCTTAAAATCTTTGTCTTAAGACAATGATTCATTTTCTTTTCTTTTTTGAAGAGTAAGACCATTCATTTTAATTCACATCAAGTGATTTGGATGACGGTAAATGGAGAAATTGGGTGGGAATGTTACAAATAAGTATAGAAGGATACATAATGACACAGTAATAGTGATCTTTTAATCAGATTTTTTAACTTTTGGGTATGTGCAGGGAATGTATTGTAATAAACAAAGTTGTAAAGCAGTTATGGTGATGACCACCTGTAATCCTAGCACTTGGGAGGCAGAGACAGGTGGTTTGCAAGTGCGTGGTAAGTCTGGGCTACATAATGAGTCCCTGTCCCAAAAAAAACCCAGCTAAACAAACAAGCAAAAAGTTTGTAATAATGTAGGTTCTCATAATAAGAGTACACATACCTTGGTAAAAAAGATTAGTAATTTTCCTAATGTAGGTTAAAGAAATCAGTTGTCATGAGAGACAAAGATGGTCAACTCTTAGAAGTATCAAATAGACTAGGTGTATCTGAAATGTATTCATTTTGCCAAAATTGTTAAATTGGTGAGTAGCATGGCCCTAAACAGGACATCTAAACCACCCCCTCATCCCAAGACTCAGAGAAGATTACAGAATAGGTAAGATTGTAAGAACCTGCAAGGGGTCAGCAGTGTAAATAGAAATGTTATCTTCTAGACATGACAGGGATGTTGAATCTATGAATTCACTGCAATGTATGTCTGTTTCCATAACATCTGCATGGAATTCGACCTGCCAACATGTCACCATAGAAAGGAAAGAAATCAAGGCCTCACACCTCCCTGAGCGATTGACAAAGGTTACTGTTGATGAGCGGGGAAGGAAGATGCTTTCCTCAGCAGTACACTCACTGATATGTGATTTCGCCCCAGCATCAAAGGCCCACGCCATCAAAGGCAAACCAGATGAAATCCAGTGGACCATACATGCAAAAAGACAAAAATAGGAAGGGTAGTAAAGAAGAAGGGTTGTAATGGGAAAAGGAGGGAGGACAGGGCATTAAGGTATATGAAAATATCATAAATTCACTGTGTTCATGTATGAAACTTTAAAAGAATTAAGAAAAAGTTAAAAAATGTTGAGCAACAAAACTGTTCAGATATTTAAGATTCATTATTGCTAGATGAATAATATTGTTAATCAGAGGATATATATCTTAGTGACTACACAGATTCTGGAGCCAGCCTGCCTGTATATATATATATATACATTTTCATTAACTGCTCTTCAACTGTTGGACATCTAGGTTGGTTTCATTTCTTTGAAATTATAAAAAGGACTGCTGTGTACATAGTTGTACATGTGTCTCTGATCCAGGATGCAGTGTTCTTTGGGAATATTTCCAGGTATGGTATAGCAGGTTATATGGAATTTCTCTTTTTAACTTTTTTAGGTACCTCCAAATTGACCTCCAGGAGAATGGGAGGTCTTTCTATCTTCTGGTATCTCCTGTAATCTCTCTTTTTTAGAATTTTAAGGTTTTCATTGTATAGATCTTTCACATTCTTGGTTAGGTTTATTCCAAGGTATTTCATTTTTTTATGAGCAATGGTGTATTTTATGAGTAATGGTGGTATTTCTCTCAGGTCTTTTCTTGCTTTGTTTATCCTTGGCATATAGGAAAGCCACTGATTTTTGAGTGTTCATTTTGTATCCTTTACTGTAAATGTTCTTTCATTTTATATCCACTTTACTGGATTTATTTATTAGCTCCAAGAGTTTCCTGGCATAATTTTTACAGTCTTTGAAGTATAGGATTCTTAATTCTATAATCTCTCTAACAATTACAGCCACTTCCTCAGCACTTTTTCTGACATTGTAACTGGTTTCACATTTCTATTTTCATAGCTTTTTTTCATAGCTTTCTTTGCTGCTTTCTGCTTTGAGTTCTTTTAAACAATACTAAATTTAGTAAGCAATAATTATCTCACAGACTGAGTATTAGGCTGTCTTGAAATTATTTTGGCCAAAATGTTGCCCATTGCTTTTGAACTCAGTCTTGAGATTTCAGGACACAGGAAGAACACAGACTATTTAGCAGAATTTATCACAAATGGCCTCTCACCCAGTTCTTGATAGAGTCCTTGTCCTCTGAAACCTCATGAGCTCAATCTTTACATTTCTTTCTGCATTTCTGTAAGCATTCTGATCTTCTGAAATCCCACTGGAATGGGCCTCTAAGCTTTGCTTACAGCATTCTAGAGTTTAATTAATTAATCTATTTGTAGTTCCAGCGTTTCCATATTCTCCTACAAACCAATTCCAGAAGCCCACAAAGTAGATGGTGAATTTACTTGTAACAATGACTCTTCTTGGTACCAGTTTTCTTTATCAGTCACTTTTCTCATTGCTATGATAAATATATTGCTAAAGCAACTTAAAGGAGGAAAGATTTAATTTGAACTTTAAGGGTTTACTGTCCATCATGGGAAGCTTGTGGAAACTAGAGCTTACATCTTGGAAGATCAGGAAGGAGAGATGGGACAGAAAGTTGAGCTGGTTATAAACTTCAAAGCTTACCTCCTAATGATCCACTTCCTCCAACTGACTCCACTTTCCCAAATGACCACCGTCTGGGGACCAAGTGTTCAGATACATAAGTTAATAGAGGATATTTCACATCCAACCATAATAGTGTTGGGATTTGAGAAAGGAAATGTGGGAACAGTGCTAAGACAAAGAGATAAGAGAATGGTGTTAAGACAAAGCGCCTTCAGGGTAAGAGACTTATTAATGTTGCACACTGGAGTTCTGAAGCAAATGTTACTTCCATCAGACAAAGCAGAGTTCTTCCTTTAAGAGGTTTCGGAGTTAGTAAATAATAGCCCATAGAATGTGCTTATTGTGAGGTTACCTCCTGATTCCTGGGCTTTAGGATCTGGTTTTCATAAGCAGAATCATTTGAGCAATTGGATGTAAGAGGACATTTTTATAGGTCCTTAATTTTTTTTGACAAGGAAATGGTGCTTAATTTGCAAATTGAGTTTTACATGGATTGAATGCATGGTTGGTATTATGAAAAATCAAGAACAAATGGAAAGCAACACTTTGTAAAAGTACTACTATAGTGTTATGTATAGTATACAGGAATGATTGTAATACACAGCCATACACAAATTTGTAAATTAATGCATATATCAATATGAATGTAACATAACATGAAATATCTGAAATATACTGACATACATGTATATATGTATACATAGTATGTAAATGTTAAGCACAGGTGTATACATTTAATATTCTTCATTCGTATACTGTCTGTCATACTAAAGTGCATTTATTTTCTTAAATTTTTTTTTTGTTCTCTGACACTTTCATACATAAATACAACGAATTCTGTGTGTTTTCACCCCTTATTACCCAATTCCATTTTCCCTCTTATCCCACTTTCATACATAAACACACCGAATTCTATGTGTTTTCACCCCTTACTATCCAATTCCATTTTCCCTTTTGTCCCACTTAAGGTTTTTTGCTTTTCAGCCATTCCTTTCAAATATTTACTTTTAATCACTTTCAAATATTTTTGCATGTGTGGTCAGCTGGGTTTCATCTGGAATGGCTGTACTAGCAAGTGTCTGAGTACTTGGTGGGGTATGGTTGACTTACAGTGGGTAAGTTGTTGAGAAGATCCCTTTCTCCTGTCTGACATCATCCTTAAATAGTCTCTCAGGGAGGTGTAGCATTTCTTTTTTTAAAAAACTATTTTGTGTGTGTGTGTGTGTGTGTAAGAGAGAGAGGGAGAGAGAGAGAGAAAGAGAAACTGTCCCTGTGGAGAACCAAAGGTGACTTTGGGACTCATGCTGGATTCCTTCTGCCTCCTTTTTGCTGTGCTCTGGGATTTCCCAGGCTCCACCTACTAGGGATGGATGTACAGGCCACCGCCATTTCTGCTTGGCATTTTTATGTGGGTCCTGGGATCTGAACTCAGGACCTTTTGCTTGGGAGACAGAGTTTTAACCCCTGAGCATCTTTCCAGCCCAGGTATAGTATTTTTTGAGATCTTCTTCATCCATGATGATGAGTAACTATTGACAAATCCAGTGTACGTAGACATCACTATAGTGACTTCTTGGGTGCAGCGGCCCAGTCATGCAGGTCCTTATTATTTCAAGATTTTTTTCTTTAGTTTATACTGCCACCAGCAGTGAAAGAGGTGGATTTCACTTGTATTCTTTGTCAATATTAATTTTTTTTATGGTGTTGGTGATCCAGCCCAGGTTTTCATGTAATACTGGACACTTTTATTTAATCTTTTCTAACTTGTCAAATTATCAAAAAAGCTATCCTTAATTTAGTTTGCATTTGATATCTTAATAATTTTTGCATCTGGGAAGTCTTTATATAGAAAAGTTGTTAGCTACCATTTATTGTCAACAACTTTTTCTAAGCTCTGTCTCTAAATTTTCACGTCAAATGTGTTGATTCTGTTTTTTGCTATTTCTGTTGCTTTTAAGTTAGAAAAAGTTTGATAATTTTAGTTTCTTCTAGATTATTTAAGGCTTAACTCTTAATACTCTTATTTTATTTTTACTTTTTACTAGTCATTTTACACTTTTCCTAGTCATGAATAATTCTTTTATCTGTTGGCTTAATGATGTATCTCCTGTAGTATATTAAATTGCTACCTATTATGTTGCATTAGTCTTTCTATTCCTATAGTATTTAATAACAATTTTATATTTTAATATCATATAAGTTCTTTTTTTCTGGAGTGTGCTAAATATATAGCACAATAAAGAGTAGTAACACAACTGAAAAATCAGAGCATGCCATCCTGAACCTGGAATCTAAATCAACAGTTACAGAGTCCAGCAGTTTTTAACTCTTTGGAGAAATAAGAAAGTATCTGTTAGGATAACCTTAGGGGGGAGTTCATTTATTTTGGCAGTGTGAGTTTAATAATTACTTTATGTTCTTGACTACTACCTGGCGAGATGGGGACACTATAGAATTTTTGTGTGTATTAGCACATATGTGCGTGAACGTACAAATTATGTGTGTGTACTCATGTATAGGCCAGAGGTTGACCTTCCACCTTGTTTTTTGATAGGCTGTCTCATTGGGATCTGGGGATTGCAGATTAGACTGTCCAGCTGGCCAGCAAGTACCAGTGATCCACCTTTCACTGTCTCCCTAGTGCTAGGATTTTAAGTGTGCACCACATTTTTTTTTTTTGGTCTTTTTTTCTTTAACATGGGTCATAGAAGTCAACTCTTATCTTCCTGCTTGTGCAGCAAGTACTTTACTGACTGAGCCATCTCTCCAGCCCTAGAAACTATGCTTTTAGTTTTTTATAAAGTGACTCTATGTGGGTCATTCCTCTCTTGATCTTTAAAAATAAGTGACAAAGTCTCACCTTCCCATTTTGCAATTAGAATAGATTTGCGTGAGATTATACTTATTATTGATTTTCAGATGGATGTTTTATTCCCTATGGGGAATACTGATAATATTTAAAATATATCCCTAGATCCAATCTTGCCTAATACATGATTCAAGTAGTTTCCAGATTTGTGTAAGAATCATCAACTTCATAGTTAAATGTTGAGATTTTTTATAAACTGTTACACATTCTCTCTAGGTTTGATCAGTTATTAATATCTTCAAGGGAATAGCTGGCTTAAATTTCTTTTCCTTTATACTTAACTTGAGAGTTGTTGGGAACAATTCTAATGGAGGCTTTTCTGATTTTCCTGTAACTGAGTATATGAGAAAGCCTGGGGAGTAAGAGGGTTGTATTCAGAGGTGGAAGGAGCTTCTGAGGATGAGAGCCCCTGTTGGCTCTCACTACTTCTCCAAGGGTAACGAAATTCAGGAAATATATAGGGGAATGCTGAGGAATGTTGAAAGTGAGTAATGTCACCTTACCTAGTACCAAGTCTCTTCAGGTTCAGTCTCTTAATGAGCTGTAGACTCCCTAAACTGTTCTATATTAGGTCTCTGTTGTCAATTTTCTATGTAGTCTTTAGAATATAAAATTATACTTAATGATTTGTTAATTACTGTTCTCTCACTTTGGATAGCCCGAACTAACATCAGACCAAGGTAAAATTCAATTAATATAAAGAAAAAGAAAGAGAGATCCTTATCTCTGGGGCAGTGGCTCAAGTGGCAAAGTGCTTGCTGCACAACATGATGACCTGAGTTTAGATCTACAGTACCCATGAAAAAGCCAGATGTGATATATAATTCCAACATTGTGGGGGTGGAGACAAATGGGCTCCTGAAACTTGCTGGCAAGCCAATGTAGCCAAACTGTCAAGCTTTGTATTCAGAGATTGATCACATCTCAAAAATATAAGGTGGTAAGCAATAGATGAGATATCCGACATTGACCTTTGGCATCCACATACACACACGTGCCTGTATTCATGTAAACACACACACACACAGAAAAGGAGAGTTAACACATTTATAAAATGTTGCATTTACTTACATGTATATCCTATAGTCTTGATATACATGATTTTTTACAGCTTTTACATTGCATGTTTTGGAGTTGCAGTCTGAGTTAGAGGCTAGGTTGATTAAAATTAAAACTGTGCTATTACTTTTCTCTTTGATTTGATTATATATCTGTCAAGGATTAGCTATAGGAAGGAAGACTTTTTTAGAGTTTAAGGGTTGGCAAGAACATATAGCCACTATGGTGCAGAAGGTGTCGCAGTTAGCCTGCATTGTTGCTGATAAAATCATGACAAAGCAGCTTGAAGGAACAAGTGGTTTAACTTTTTCTTGTGATTTCTGATTATAATTCCTTATCCAGGATGGCAGGAGGGTCCACACTATAGTAAGTGCCGAGGGAACTGGCTACACCATATTCATGGAATAACCGAGAGAGGGACGATCCTCACTTGGCAGACCAACATGTCTGATCAAGTGTACAAAAGGATGCCAGCTTTTGCAAACAGTTCCCTGTATTTTATTCACCTTTCCAGGGCCTAGTCTCACTCATCATGGGCTGAGCCTGCCCTATCAAGTAGATAATCTCTGGTCTTAACTACTAATTATAAACATGCCCTGAGCTCGAACATCAACCATCAAGTTGACACCTGTATCTACCTATGACAGAAGGCATGGTAGCAGAAGGCATCTCGTCACAGGAAGCTGAAGGAGGGCAGGAGGAAGGACCAGGCTAAGGCTGTCAAACTTCAAGGCTGCTCTTGCCCCTGTTGACTCTCCAGATGCCACCTCCTCCAGGTCCCACAACTTTTCAAAATAGTACCACTAGAAGGCGACCAAGATTTCAAACACAGGATTGTATGCATGTTGGAATATTTCACAATCAAATAATACTAATATGTCCAGAATACAGGGTAACAACTTTTTGAGAAAGATTCCATTATTAAATCCATTTTAGAAATTGGCAAATGGAAGCATAAAAAAGCTAACTGTGACTTTCTACAAATTTTACTGAATTAACAAAATTTTAACCTACTTTAAGATGTATGTATAATCATGTTCTGCCATTCTTGGCTCTTGAAATGATAGTTTAAATTTTATAATGTTTGTTTTTATATCTTTAAAGTTATTTAGCTGATATATTTTTAGTAATATTTTATTGCTAAGATGTTATTTGGTTAGTTCCACCGTTCCTCGGTGTATCTCAGCATGAAGTTTATTTTGGGGCTTTGGTTCTTGAGAATATACTTAAAATGAGAAGACAGCAGAGCTTAGGCTTGCTGTGTATTTTGTGGATGAGTTATTTTGTTTCTGTACTCGGATCCAAGGCTAACTTAATAAGGTATAATGTTTTACTTGAGAATGTTAAAATTAGATTTCTGCTAAGATTTAGAAATATTTTGTCAGTGGCCAACTTATAGTCCACAAATAAAAACTTAGAGAAATGCTTTTAACTTCTGATACATTAATTTTTTATTGTAGAAATGTGGACAACCAGTTTCCTGGGCAAGCCGCGCCACCCGGGTTCCCAGTGTATCCTGCTCTCAGCCCCCTTCAGATGCTGTGGTGGCAGCAGATGTATGCTCATCAGTATTACATGCAATAGTAAGTGTCCCAGCTCAGTGTCATTGCCACTCGTGAAGCGCTTCATTTCTCTGTTACGTTGACCCGACTTGGCTCTTATTTGCTGGTGTACTTAATTGGTTTCTTAAAATTATTTTGAGTACAGTTTCACAAGTCTCTGAGGAGATACTTAATTTTGAATTACTTGGCTAACAGAAAAAAAGCATTTATCTCAATTTTACATCAAACTTTAGTAATATTTAAATGCTGTCTTTAACTTAATAATATATAAATACAAGAAAAGACTTTGGGGGACTTTACTGAGTAATAGCAAATCTCACGAAGAGATAAAATCAAAGGAAAAGCAGTAGAGAGCATCACATAGAGGTGGCCCTGCTGTGCAGGGCTCATGTGCACATGTGCGTGTGCCTCTGGCAGCTGGAGGAGCCTTGCACTGAGCACTCCTCGTCCTTGGTGTCCTGACCTCCTCCACACTGCCTTAGCAGGGACTAGCTTCTGTTTAGGGTCCTCTTCTGGATGTAATGTTCTGATCATTCTTCTGTATGTTTGATCATCCAGTTTTTCCTTCTTTTAAATAGTAGCATTCCTTCCTCAGTTTGTCAGAGTGCTGTGTATCATGGTGTGCCTCAGGGCTCCATTCTGGAGAGTGTTCTAGGAGTTCTTCTGTGGCCTTAGTTGTCAGCTCTCCCAGTGACTCCCAGCTCCTTCCCCTCTGCTTCATCATGTAGCTCTACTTGGATGCTGCAACCCTAAGTTCTGAATGTCTAAAGTCTGGTGACTTTGTTCTTTGAATGCATTCTCTTGATCTGTCAGTGATAGTTCCTCTACTAGTTGTCTTGAGACCTCTTGATCTTCACAACTTGCATTCTAATTTCTGTTATCTCTGAACCCAGTAACTTAAAAAATGAGATAGTAAAACTTCAATCTTTCTCTGAATCCTTTTTCCAAAATTGTACCCAGATCTTTTTTCGTTTTAAACTCATTTTGCTTTACTGTAGCCTTTCTTCTTTTAGGCTCTTTCCTGCCTCACACTGTAACTGTCCATTCCTTCCAAGTTAGTTTTCTTTGTTGGCTTCCAGCCTGAGACTCTCTTGTCTTCCTCTAGTTCTTCCTGGTAAAGCTTTCCAGTCACTTGGCTTCAGGAAGGCAGTACCTTGAATGTTGTCATGGTGACAGAATGACTACTGTGTACTCGGTACTTTGTTGGATACTTTTTACCCTTTGAATTGTTTGTAATTTTCATGAGAACAGTGTAAGATAAAGAAACTTTCTGTGGCTTGCTACAGAATCATATTGTCTTATGTTCATCATTTAGATTCTTCCTTTTAAGGTAAAATAGTTCACTCTCATATCAGACTAACCATGAGATAGGAATTGTTTTGGAAACTGAAAAGGCTAATATAGAAACAAGTTTTTAATTCACTGGCTTAAATAAACATTTATAATGTAGCAAATATTTCCTTTTTCTATCTCGACTAACTTTATTATAGAAAAATTTAAGTATATCGTCAAGTATACTAATAAAAAAAATTCTTGTGTACCCATCTCCCAGTTTCAGTGTTTACAAAATCTTGTTGGCTTTTTCTATGACTTTCTCTTTTCATTTGGACAATTTAAAAGCAAATCCCAGCTATAATACCATTTTACTGAGAATTTATAAGAGGAAAATTTTAAGGCAGAGTCTCATGTATCCCGACTGGTCTTGAATTCACTGTGCAGCCAGAGATGACAATGAACTTTGAACCAGTTGCTACCTCTTCTTAAGTACACTATGTTCAATATTATGGTGTTCTAGGCTCAAACCCATGCTAGGCAGACTCTCTACCGACCAAACTGCATCCCTGCCTCTTATTCTGACTTGTAAGTGCCGCAGTACTAGCATGCTTCGGAAGCACTGACATTGACAAGAACTAGTGGTCCGCAGATAGAGTTCCCAAAAAACAGGACTGATATTGAAGGATGTTTAAGATGTATTTAATATTTTAGAATGCTGTCACAAATGTTTCAAAGCATGGGTGCGAGGAAGTGTTGGTGACTTAGAAATGTTTACTCCATGTAAATTAACACAAGGGTCACGAGTGAAAAGATTTGGACCTACCTGTAACTAAGTGTAAATTAATTTAGCCAAAGAACAGTGAGCATAGCTGTTTATTTTTCCTACCTGTTGTCTTAGACATAGACTCAGAGAGCATCTTTTCCTGAGATATACGTTGATCTTGGCTCCATTTTCCAGTGGAAATCATGCTTGCCTAAGAAAAATGGGGCAAGTGTTGTGATCGATATTATGTTTATGTTAAAGCATATGATTACCTAGGAACTTAAAATAATACATAGTCTTGTAATTTTTTTCCTTTTTAATATTTTGGTGAATATTTCAGTCAAGCTGCAGTTTCAGCTCAGGCCATGTCAGATGCCAACTCTGCCCAGCCTACTGCATCACAGCCTCTAAATTTGGCACATGTTCCTGGAGAAGACCCTCCACGAGCTCCTAACCTAGTGGCCCAAGAAAATCGACCTATGAATGAGAATGTTCAAATGAACGCACAAGGAGGTGCAGTGCTAAATGAAGAGGACTTCAACCGAGACTGGCTGGATTGGATGTACACGTTCTCACGAGCCGCGATCCTCCTCAGCATTGTGTACTTCTATTCTTCTTTCAGCCGGTTTATCATGGTCATGGGAGCCATGCTGCTGGTTTATCTGTGAGTGATGTTTGTTGACTGTGTATTGTTTCTTTTCACTACTTTTGAAACTGTTTATCACAAGCTCCAGTGTAAGGTTGTTGGTTGTGATGGTGCCTTCAGATTGCTGGTGTGCTGCTGACCAAAAGCTGGGGTGGCATATATTGAGGAAGAAAATTTACCAGAAGTATTTAAAAGCAGAATTTTTGTGTAGTATATATTTTATTATATAAGCATGCGTGTATGTGTGTGTGTGTGTGTGTGTGTGTATGAGCTGTGTCTTTGTATATGAGAGGGCGTTGTGTGTCCTTGTTGAGAACCAAGAGTGACTTTGGGATTCATCCTGGATCAATTCCCTGGAGGGATTCTACCTCCTTTTTGCTTCACTCTAGAATTTTCTAGACTCTGCCATCCTTAGCTATTTCTCTAGCCCTTGTGTACTGTATTTTATAAAAATTATACATTCAGTGAGATGGAGACTTTGAGTTATGCAGAACCTGAAGCAGATGATGAGCTGTCCCATCATTTAGAGGAAATGAGGATTTCTTTTTGAATCACATTTATGAGTAACTAGCCTTGTGGGCACAGGCCACACTATTACAAAGACTGATTTTTTTTTTTTTTTGGTCCCTTTTTCATTCTAAGGGACAAATAAATATTGAGTTGTATTTGATTTTGAAAAGAGCACAACAAGTTTTTATGACTTAGCATTCAGCGTAGAGCAGTAAGGATGGTGAGACTTGTAGGTTTGATTTGGGTTTTGTTTTGCCATTACTGCTTTGAGCAGTTCCCTTGCCTGAAGTAAAAGATTTGTTTTAATCCATCTTCTTTCCCCTTGTGGGATACTCTGTTTTGTAGTGTTGCAAACAATATCAAGCTCATGCTCCAGCAATACTTAGGCACTTGCCAGTACAGGCATCTCAGATGAAACCCAGTGGGCCACACATGCAAAAAGACTTGACTGTATGAGGGAGAATGGATGGAAAGGAAAGTATGAAGTGAAATAGGGCGAGGCAGGGTTTGGGGGATGGGATTGGGTAGTAAGGGATGAACAAGAACAACAGCAATTATGGCTTATTTTTTTTTTTCTTTTCATTTTACTGAGCAGACATCAAGCGGGATGGTTTCCTTTTAGGCAAGAAGTTGGTCAGCAACAGGCTCCCAACAATGTCGATGTTAACAATGATGGGCAGAATGTGAACAATCTGGAGCTTGAAGAAATGGTAGGTATACTTTAAAGGTAAAGGGGCCTTAGTCCTTTATGAATAAAACAATGAAAGGCTTTGGGTGTTCTATAGGTATTTGTAGAAAGGCACATGAAGAAAGCTAATGTATAAATGCTCTGGGGTTTTTCTGAAGGGAACTTTAGTACAATATATTAGTTGTGTTAGAATTAGGCAGGAAGAATTATCATTCTTTCCAAAAATCATATAAAAAGAAAATTATGTAGGTGGTGCAAATTCATGATACTATATTGAGAATTGTCCCTGTAAACTTACACACCATGGTATGTACTCATTTTAGTTTTCGCAAAGGTTTCTGATGGTAGTTCCGTGGAACTACTGTTTTGTCACACATGCTCGTGTACTTTCTTGCTACAAAGAGAACTTTTTTCCTTTTCTGTTGGGAGTTGGCATTAATGTTCAGGCTACTGAGGAGTGTGTTTGTTTTGTTTGAAAGGAGCGCCTTATGGACGATGGACTCGAAGATGAGAGTGGAGAAGATGCAGGAGAAGATGCCAGTGCGATGCAAAGGCCTGGATTGATGGCTTCTGCTTGGTCTTTTATTACCACCTTTTTTACTTCACTAATACCGGAGGGGCCTCCCCAAGTTGCCAATTAGACCTGGAAAACTGTGCCAGCTGCAAAGGAGGGTCTGACTTTAGGAAAGTGGTTCAAATAACAGTGCAATTTCAAAAAAAAAAAATGTATAACTTTGTTTTGATGATCATGTACAGAGGTCTTCTTTTCTTTAAGCTTCTCATACATATGAATATTTTAAGCACAAATGGACTGCTAAGCTGTGATTTGTTTTTAAAGATTCTAACAGTATAGATAACAAATTGTCTTCCAGGTTCTACTCATTTCAGTTATGTGCAGTACAAGTCAGAACTCTCTGTATGTTGTTTTGTTAAAGAGCTGCTTACCTTTAAATGTCAATAGCAAGTCAGCCAGCCCTTCAATGTATGATTTGAAAAAAAATTCTATTTTCTGTAGATTATCCTAAAAGTTTTAAACAGAAATGACCTCATAGTTTTTAATAAAGAAGATTATTTACCTAAAGTATGCTAGTAGCATCTTGCCCAGCCATAAAGCAATAAACTTCTCAATAGTTTTAATTTTGACATTTGAACAAATGATGGAAACTTTCTATTTTAAGGGTATGTGTCCAATCAGTTGGAATTAGTTCCTTAAAAGAAAAAAAAAAGGCAGCTCTTCAATAGAATCAAGTGATTCAGAACGTTTGATACAGGCAGTACTTTTATAAAACATGCTGGAAATTGCTCCCTGTAATTTTTTAAATAAAAAGTCAATGATGAATTATGTTAAACAGTTTTATGAAATGTTTATTCAAGCTTTTCAGTAATGCACCAATTTACATGCAGATATCTTTGTATGTTTTAGAGGTTCTGAGGAGGATCCTTGAAGGTTAAGGCTACTTTACCTTATCCCAGTGTTACAGTTATGTACAGGTGTCAACTTGATGGTTGAGGGTTTGAACTCTGGGCACATTTATAGAAAATTAGTAGTTGAGTTAAGCCCAGAGTGAACTTGCAGGAGATTGCCTCACTGATGGGGAAGGTCCAGCCTCTGATGGATGGAACTAGTCCCCAGGCAGGTGAATAAAATGGAGGGAACTCTTTGAGAAATGGGGCATTCTTGTGTATCTTGACCAGACACATTGATCTGGCAAGTAAGGACTGTCCCTCTCTCAGCTGTTATGTGGATATGATGTGGCTAGTTCCATTGGTGCCCTGGTGGTGGTGTGAGCTTTCTTATCAAGTTGGATTAAGAATTGTAATTGGACTATTGTAAGAGAATAAACCCCTTGTTCCCTTAAGATGCTTTGTCATAATTTATCAGCAACAATGCAGAATAACTGCCACACCCAGTTCAGTGGGTATCTCTTAGTCTTAAGTAATCTGGTGCTGGAGAAGATGCTCCATGGGTCAGATCTGGAGGTGCTGATAGTGTGCAGGGAGAATGAAGAAATGATGACGCCATTGCCTCTTTTGGGAGGCAAAGAGAGGAAGTGTGGAGTTCACTGACAGGCAGTGTTGCGGGATGCTATCGTAGGGACATGTAGCTATAGGAACACGGCAGATTCTCATGCATAGTCACATTTGCCTGGCAAGGGGTATGGCTATGTTTTTAGAAATACTAGGATGTGTTGTTATTTTTAACTGCTTTCTCCATGTTAATTCCAAAATTATTCCAAGATAGTAATGAGGGATTAAAGGTGATTTTTTTTTTTTTTCAGAGAGTATCACAGAGCAGTTAAAAGAGCCAGAACTTAGATCTGTGTCTGGAATGGTGTTGGTGAAGCTGCAGAACTGAGGCCCCAAGATACAGTGTGACTAGTAGCAGCTAGATGCATTTCTGGAATGCTTCTGCACACTTCCTGTGTGACTTACACTTCACACAAAAGACTAGACTTTTTTTTTTTTTTTCAGCTCATACAAACTTATTAGGTACACCAGTTCCCTCCCTCCCTCCTCCTCCCCCCGTACCCCTGCTCCCCCTCCCCACCTCTCTCCCTCCCCATCCCCCAGTGCCTCCCACCCCAATACCCAGAGAGTCCTTTCTTGTGCATGTCTGATTTTCCTCTGAGCCCTCCTCTCCGATGACGTACAAGGACCCAGTGGCCTTTCCCTGAACCCTTTCCCGTGTTCCCCTTAGGTATAGGAACACTGCTGTGACTGCCAATCCTTTGCCTCCAAGGATCTTGGTGCCTTTAGCAGATGCTAGACTTTGTGAGGTCAACAGTGTGTTGGACAATGCGCAGGGCATGCAAAGTCCAATTATGATTGCTTCAGCCCTAACTAGTATAGAGTATCTTACATATCGTTGCTCCTCCCATCCTTCTGCTCTTACACTCTTACCGCCCCCTCTTCCGCAAATTTCCCTGAGCTTCAAGATGGGGAGAGACTAAGCTGGCCTAGTTCTAGGTGGTTGATATAGAGTCTCTGAAGTTCTGGATTGTGGTTCGTTGATTTTCTTTTGCAGTTTTGCTGCTCCTGCAATG
This sequence comes from Typhlomys cinereus, assembly GCA_023101885.1. NCBI lineage: Eukaryota > Metazoa > Chordata > Mammalia > Rodentia > Platacanthomyidae > Typhlomys > Typhlomys cinereus. Next base: position 560,682 of record JALPQD010000507.1, read on the forward strand.
CCCTTCGCTCCATCCTGGTGGGTATTGTATGTTACCCCCTGGCCAGAGACAAATGGCTGTTAAGAGTCTTGTGATAAAAGCACATTCAAAGGTAGATGTAATAAAAGTGGGAAACCACAGTAAGGGAGGGGTCTATCACCCATTTGCAAAATGGTTACTTTTTATCTGCCAGACTATATGCCCTCCTCTTCTGGTGAGATCACACCGCCTCAGTAGTAAATGATCAGGAACAAAAGTCTGTGAACTTAATCAGATGTCTCATTACTTATTTGGGTCCTTGGTGGAGGCCTATTTTCCCTGCTGTAACATGGTCCCTTCTCTCCTTGTTTCTGGTGTGACCCTCCTACCCCATCCCTCCTGTTCATAATCCTTGGAATTACTGTCTCTAGGTGGGCTGGGTGGGTTTGGTACTAGGAGCCACCTATTAGGGAGTACATACGGCGCTTAATTTTCTGGGTCTGGGATACTTCACTTAATATAATTGTTTCTAATGATATCCATTTCCCGGCAAATTCCAGTAATTCATCATTTTTGATGGCTGAGTAGTACTCCATTGTGTAGATGTACCACAGTTTCCTTATCCACTCGTCAACTGTTGGACATTTGGGCTGATTCCATGACTTTGCTATTGTAAACAGTGCTGCTATGAACATGATCGTGCTTGTGCTATCGAGGTGAACCTCTGCTGTATGGGGGGTTATTCCCAAAAGTGGAATAGCAGGGTCATATGGCATTTCAATCTTTAATTTCTTTAAGAATCTTCAGACGGCTCGCCAGAGTGGCTGTATGAGCCTGCATTCCCACCAGCAATGTAGGAGAGTTCCCCTCTCTCCACATTCTCTCCAGCACTTGTTGTTGTTTGTATTGTGGATTTTTGCCATCCTGACCCAGGTGAGATGATATCTCAGGGAAGTTTTGATTTGCATTTCCCTGATGGCTAAGGAAGTGGAGCATTTTTTCAGATATTTGTTAGATATTTTAATTTCATCCCTGGTAAAGTTTCTTTGAAGTTCCAGGGCCCATTTTTTAATTGGGCCATTAGTTTCCTTGGTGTCTAGTTTTCTAAGTTCTTTGTGCACTCTGGACAGCAGAGTTCTATCAGATGTGTGGTTAGTGAAGATTTTCTCCCATTCTGTGGGTTGCCTTTGAGCTCGCTTTATAATCTCTTTATCTGAACAGAAGCTCTTTAATTTCACAAGATCCCAACTGTTGAGAGTTGGTAGCAGTGACTGTGCCATTGGATGTCTGTTTAGGAACTGTTGGCCTAGCCCAATCAGCTGGAGGGAGTTCCCTATCCTTTCAACTATGGTTTTTATAGTCTCTGGCCTGATATCAAGGTCCTTGATCCATTTGGAATTAAGTCTTGTACATGGTGACAAGTACGGGTCCAGCTTTAATCTTCTGCATGTGGAGATCCAGTTTTGCCAGCACCATTTGTTGAAGATGCTGTTCTTTTTCCATTGGATTCTTTGGGCCCCTTTGTCAAAGACCAAATGGCTGTAACTTTGTGGGCTTATATCTGGGTCTTCAATCCTTATCCATTGATCTGTGTGTCTATTTTGGAGCCAGTACCAGGCTGTCTTTATAACTATGGATTTGTAGTATAGACTAAGGTTTGGTATGGCAATACCTCCAGCTGTGTTTTTGTTACTCAGGATTGTTTTTGCTATCCTGGGTCTTTTGTGCCTCCATATGAACTTTGAGATTTTTTGTTCAACTTCTTTGAAGAATTGCCTTGGGATTTTGATTAGTATAGCATTGAATCTGTATATTGCCTTTGGTAGGATGGTCATTTTTACGATGTTGATTCTGCCAATCCAGGAACAAGGGAGGTCTTTCCACCTTCTGATGTCTTCTGCTATTTCTTTCTTTAGGGTTTTAAAGTTTTCATTGTAAAGGTCTTTTACCTCCTTAGGTTTATACCAAGGTATTTCATTTTTTTAGGGGCTATAGTAAATGGGATTGTTTCTCTCAAGGCTTTTTCCCTTCTTTCATTCTGGGCATATAGGAAGGCCTCTGATTTTTGCACATTCATTTTGTATCCTGCCACCCTGCTGAACTTCTCAATTAGTTCCAGGAGCTTCCTGGTGGAGTTTTTGGGATCCCTCAGGTATAAGATCATGTCATCTGCAAATAGGGATAGTTTGACTTCTTCCTTGCCGATTTGAATCCCTCTTATGTCCCTTTCTTGTCTTATGGCTTCAGCTAAGACTTCAAGTACAATATTGAATAGAAGTGGTGAGAGTGGACAGCCTTGTCTAGTTCCTGATCGAAGTGGGAATGCTTCCAATTGTTCCCCATTGAGCATAATCCTTGCTGTGAGCTTGTTGTATATAGCTTTTATTATATTGATAAAGGTTCCTTCCATTCCTACTGTCTCTAGTGTTTTGATCATAAAAGGCTGTTGGATCTTGTCAAAAGCTTTTTCTGCATCTATCGAGAGTATCATGTGGTCTTGGACTTTGGACTGGTTTACATGATGAATTACATTTATTGATTTGCGTATGTTGAACCAACCTTGTGTGCCGGGGATGAAGCCTACTTGGTCCCCGTGAATGATCTTTTTAATATGTTTTTGAATCTGATTTGCTAAGACTTTGTTGAGAATCTTTGCGTCTGTGTTCATCAGGGAGATCGGCCTATAGTTTTCTTTTTTAAGTGAATCTTTATTAGGTTTTGGGATTAAAACGATATTAGCTTCATAAAAGGAATTTGGTAGTGTTCCTTCCTTTGCTATTTGATGAAACAGTTTAAGGAGTATTGGTGTTATTAACTCCTTAAATGTCTGGTAGAACTCTGCTGAATCCATCTGGCCCAGGATATTTTTTGGTGGGAAGATTCGAGATTACTTCCTGAATTTCCTTATATGTTATAGGACTATTTAAATAATTCACAACTTCCTGATTCAATTTAGGTAAGTTGTGTTTACTTAGAAATTCATCCATCTCTTTTGTGTTGTCAAACTTCACAGAGTATAAGTTTTTGAAATATGATGTTATAATTCTCTGGATTTCTTGGGTATCAGTAGTGATAACTCCATGTTGATTTCTAATTTTGTTAATTTGGGTTTTCTCTCTCTTGCTTTTGGTTAATTTAGCTAGGGGTGTATCAATCTTATTGATTTTTTTCAAAGAACCAGCTTTTTGACTGGTTGATTTTTTTCTATCGTTTTCTTAATCTCGATTTCAGATATTTGTCCCCTTATTTTGCTAATCTCTCTTCTACTACTTTTGGGATCATATTACTCTAGTTTCTCTAAAGCTTTAAGGTGCATTGTTAAGTTGTTTATTTCTGATGTTTCCATTTTTTTGACGTAGGCATTAAGAGCTATGAACTTACCTCTTAGAACAGCTTTCATTGTGTCCCAGAGATTTTGGTAAGTTGTATTTTCGTTATCATTCACTTTCAGGAAATCTTGAATTTCCTTTTTAATTTCTTCCTGAATCCAGTTCTCATTCAGCATCATAGTGTTAAGTTTCCAGGAGTTAGTGTATTTTCTCTTGTTTGATGTGTTGTGGATGTCCAGCTTTAGGCCGTGGTGGTCTGATAGGGCACAGGTTAGAATTTCAACTTTCTTGTATATGTGTAGATTCATTTTGTGGCCCAATATGTGATCTATTTTGGAGAAAGTTCCGTGTGCTGCTGAGAAAAATGTGTATTCTTTGGTGCATGGGTGAAAAGTTCGATAGAGATCTGTAAGGTCCATTTCTTTCAGGGTTTGATTAAGTTCCAAAGTGTCTCTGTTAAGCTTTTGACCTACCTAGGGCGCGGGGTTTGGCCCGGCTGAACTGCGCGCACGCGCGCATAAAGGGAGGAAGACTAGACTTTTTATAGTGAAAGATGGGTCGGGTCCTTCAGGTTCAAATTCCAAGTTGTCTGTGATGCCAGCTGGCTTATCTCTGCGGGTGGCAGCACCAGCCTTACATGCTTGAACTGCTGCAGCCTGGCAACCTACTGTGTGTTGGGTACAAAGGGCATTCATTATGTCTCACACATGAGATGCTTTGGATGTTCCAGTACGCAAACATTCAAGGCATTTAAACATAACGGAGAGATTCATGTTCTCAAATGCGCCTGTCATTGTTCAGCAGTACAAACCTATTCTTGAAGCATGCTGTTGAGTCAGACAATTTCTTTTATAAAGTGAGCACAGAGTCCTGGGGCTTCCTTCTTTGCCAGGCGTTAGTTAACAGCTTGGGCTGAGCATTAGGAGGTGTCAGCCCTGTCACAGCAGTACCAGCTGTTGTACCTGTCCTCCCTTTATTTTTTTCCACATGAATTTTACTTTATTTTCATTGTGTTTTTCAGTGTTTCTCAAATTGTTTGCATTAAGTATTTATTAGTGTCGTACTAGAAGAACAAGAATAGCTTAATAATTAGAAATGTTTATGTTAGTATGAAAAAATTCACATTTCTTTTTTATAATTTTTTTCTCTAATTTTACAAGCATATTGAGTAATCCTTGTTCCCTCCCTTCTCTCCCTCCCTCCCCCTTTTCTTTTTTCCTCCCCTTCCTTTCATCATCCATCTTACTTCCACCCACTTCCTGTGTGTCTGCTTCTGTGGGTCTCAGGGGTCCCTCTGGATCGTCTACTCTAGTGGGGAATCAGGCCTGTGTGGCAGACCAAGTGATTCTTCCTTGGGTAGACCCACTGATAGGGGCATTCTCCTTTATCTGTCTACTCCTAGCTCCTAAAGTTCCCATTGCATGTAATTATTTCTCCTGAGATCCTCACTAATCTATGGGTTCATGTTGATATGTCAGCCATTATGCAGGTCTGTTGAGGACAAGTCTCATTGCAGTGAGTTTCTAGATGCAGCAGCCCAGCCTTGAGTGCAATGTCTAGGCTAGCAGGTGACCTTCCTATTTTTAGGCTTGTATAATCTTGCCGCCCCCTCTTCTGCAAGATTCTCTGAGCTTTAGGATGGGCAGAGATCTGGTCGGCCTGATTCCAGGTGAGCATTGCAGGGTTGCAGAACTCTATTCTTGTTGGCTGTTATGTATTACATTGTTCTTCCACTGCACTTGGTTTCACCCTGTCTGGGTGTTGAGATCCTTTACTTCTGTTGTAGAAGAAGAAGTTTAGTGCTGAGTGCTCTTTCAATATATGATAACAGGTATTTATTGAGCAGTTTGGTGTACTGGCTTCCTACCTATAGGTTCATAGTCTGTTCCTCTCTAGTGATCTGTTTCCTTCCCTTTTATAGGTTCTTGTTCTTACAATAGGAATATGTTCCATTCTAACAATCAGGCCTTGAGTCCAATCAGAAAGCTGTTGGTTGTCTCCTTGATACTCATGCCACCATTACACTGGTGGTCACCTATGCCGTGGTGGTTTTCATTATAACCTGCAGATTTCATAGGTTAATGAGGCCTTTGTTTTTCTCCCCTGGTTACTTCTCTAGTATTCCTTGGTACTGTGTAAGCTATTCAGCAAGTAGTAAGCTTTCAAACCAGTTCCAGTTAGTGTATTTTGCTCATGTCCTGTGATTCAGGTGTTGTATCTTCAGTAACAGGGTCTCACTGTCAATTTTTTTGGAGGGCAACCATGAACAATGGCAAAAGCCTATAATGTTTGGGGACCTTTGAAACCTCTCTGACCAATAAATTATCAGGAAGTGTCCTGCTACTTCTGGTATAGTTTTAATAGTCACTGCGCTCTAAGTGGACCAGTTCAAGGAATTTTTGTTTTGCTCTGTTTTCCTCTCTGTGCCCCTCTGCATAGGAACTGCCCATTCTTGTTCTTTTTTTTCAAAAAAAAAAAAATTTTTTTTGACATAATAACAGGAGATTCCTATAGGGTTATATCCCACAATCTTAGTGTTTTTCTAAAAGTCACTGTCCCTCCTACATCCTGTTTTTCCCTCTATCACCGTACTTGCCATGGAATTCGTATCTCTTTAAGTCAAGATTCTAGCGTACGAGTGACAAGATCCAGTTCAAGCATTTTTATGAGGAGTGAGTTATTGCTTCACATGCTGTGGTCATGGCATATTCAGGACTTGGCCCTTTTCTCACTTTTTCTCTATATTGCTATGTTTTCAGAGATTACGTGCCAGGATATTATTACATCCTCCCTCAGAGAATACAGTTAGTGCCTTTTCAGTAAGAGAATAAAAGTCCTAGGCCTTATTGTCACAGACCATCTTGTCCTGATTCAGTCAAATGATTTCATGAATGATTGCCCTGATGGGTTATGCTGCGGTCATGTGTCCATCACTGGAGGAAGTAATAGGGGTCAACTAGGACGTCATGTTGTCAGACACTGGCAAGGATGGCTCTCTAAGACATTCCATGTCAGAAGTCTGAAATCACTGTGACCACAGGACTTGAGAGTTTATTCAGATGTTGGCTTGCCCACTGGGAAGAAAGCTGTCCCCCCTTTATACATGGGCTACATCCTGGAGGCATCAGTCTCGGGGATCAGTTTTGTAAGTCAAAGCTTATTTCCTGATCCTGCTGCTGATTTCTGACTCTTCCTCCAACTGACTTTTCACAATGAGAAGATCAGTGGCTGCACACACCGTTCGTGGATATGCACAGTACTCCAGCCGTGCCTGAGTGCTCCAGGCACAGCAGGAGCAGGTGGAAGCCATGACCCATGCTGGATCTTTACTAGTCATCCTCGGGGAGGGAGCACAGTAGACATCATTGCTGGGCTGTCCTCCCATTACATAATGAAGAAAACAATTAGAATATTTTAAAACTATTATTGATGTTCAAATATTCGCCTTATTTCTGCTCTGTTAATTATATGCTTGTATGTTAAAAAGTCCTTAAAAAATGGTTGTTCAGAGTGCTTGCTGCACAAGCATGAAGACCCTCATTCAAGTTCCATATCCTGGGGTGGTCATGCAAGTAAATGCCTGCAACCCTAGAACTGTGGGAGGAAAGACAGGACAGTGGATGGGGCTTGCTGGCCTTGCCTAGCTCTGACATCTGAACAAGGGAAAAGGCAGAGTAATTGAGTAGATAGATGTATTGAGTAGATAGATGTTAACACCTGGTGTCCCCCTCTGGCCAAGTACTCTCGAGGTCTTCCAATTGTCTTGAAAATAATAAAGATGCTAATTTATGTAAGAAGTAACAGAGGCTGGGGAGATCACACTCAGTGAAATGTTTGTGTGAGTGCTTGAGTGTGTGCCTTGGCCCACATTAAAAGCTAGGCATGGTTATGCGTGTTTATAGTATCAGTGCTGGGAGAGGTGGAGATAGGTGGGTTTCTTGGACTCGCTAACCACATAGCCTCACTACTCAGACAACCCCAGATCCCAGTGAGTGACCCTGTATCAAAAAACAAGATGGAATGACACCTGAGGTAGACCTCTGATCTCCACACACATGCACACATATGCACCCACTCATATACAGTTATGCACACACAATGGCATAGTAATTCATGTTCCTATTTCTATGCTGTTTTCTAAAAGAAGAATGTAAAGGTAGCAAGATAATAGCAGGGGAATCTAATTCATACAAAAGGGAAGAAGTATGTGAAGTGAAATCAATACAGGGGCACATTGAACACAACATAGGAAGGGGATTTAATCCCAAAGGCATCAATGTCCATAGCAAGCATACATAGTCCACATATACCAATTTAAAGATTATTGTCAACCCTTAAAATGTACAAAATTGGATGATGCTAAGAAATGAGTTATACCAGGATGAACTGGACAAAAACTAGCATGTTGAGCACAAAGGAGACATTTAGGTTAGAGACACTTGCTAGAAAGAGACAGTTATTTAATAATGATGATGGTTCACAGTTGCAGAGATATATAGCCCAATTGTGTGATGGAACTGCCTTTGAAGCATAGGAAGGTGCCTATGGTCCTGTCTCACTTTGGAGTTAGTCAGAGGGGCCAGATTCGGTATGCGGAAAAGGGGAAGGGAGAAGGAGCTGTATGCAGAAAGGAAAGTTGGTACCAGAATCTCCGCTCCTAATAATGGCTTTTACAGTTGGGCTTTTTTGGATAAATCTCACACCCATAATGAACTGTCCCTTCAGTCTCCATGGCTTTACGTTGTCATAGAGGTTTGTAAGAGGGAGGAGAGGGAATATATGCTTATTGGGGGTATACTATGAACCCTACACTCTTCTCATGTATTTATAATACTCTTAAATGAATATTGTTAAGAATGATCTGTGACTAGACAGGGAAGAGCGAATAAGGAGAGAGATTGTCTAACTCTAGCGCTTCCCCCACTTCCTCAGGAATTCTGGTTGTGAAATGGGGAAATCAGAGCAGATATGTAGTCTTGAGTATGTTTCTTCAATACTGAACCTCTGCCAATCATTCCCAGGGGTAGATGTCTGCACTTCATTACTGTCAACGCTAGGTGGTGACATAATACTGTGTATCTATGCTGTGGATCTGCTTTAGCTCTTAGACGCTAGCAGGGAGGATGCTACCTTTGGAAGAGAGGAAACTCTTGGTCTTGAAAATGAAGTCCTGACACTAAGCTTTGGGAAGGCTTGTGGGTGGTGGCTACTAGTCAGTTCAAGGTGCACAGGACTAGCAGATGCACAAGAACTAGCAGCAGTTCAAGGTACATAAGACTAGCAGATGCACAAGAACTAGCAGTAGTTCAAGATGCGCAAGATGCAGGCAGACTCTTGGTTCCATCCGAGTCTAATGGGTCATTGTGGACAAACCAAGCTTAGCTTTGCTTAGTTTGAATCCTATAACTCACATTCAAACCATGATACTGGCTTAACGGTATACCGGGAATTGCAACATTTGTCAATTCTGAAATTATTTCAAACTTTAAGATTTAATAAAAATGATAAGATTTTTATTTTTTATGGTTATAAAATATTTTAAGGGGCTGGAGAGATGGCTCAGGGGTTGTGACTCTGTCTCACAAGCAGAAGGTTCTGAGTTCGGATCCCAGGTCCCACATTAAAAAAAAAAAAATATTTTAAATATATCCCAAAATACAGAGAAGATAGGGATGACTTTGTAGAGGTGACTGAAGATGCAGGTTGCAGGTGGGGTTTCAGAAAGAAAAATGAAATGTTTTCCATGGAGTTACGCACTGCTGTCTGAAGATCTTTCTGTGTCTTGAGTTAACTCCTGGGGGTTGAATTGGACTGCTATTTTCAGGAAGGGGTCATTTAAATGTTAGGCAACATCTTTGTTAGGACACACTCAAAAGGCTAATCGTATGCTTAACAAGATAGCATATCGTGTTCTTTGCCCCACTTAACAATTCTCCATAAAGTTTTTTTAAGTGCTTTTCTTTCTTTTTTTTTAATATAGGAATTTAATCTTTATTGCCTAAGACTAAAGCATGTAGATCAAGATGGCCTTCATTACTAAGTGCTTCATTGTTCTAACTTCTTTAGCCTCTAAAAAGTGAACTTTTTTAGAGGTTTTTAGAAAAGTTACAGTGAAATTGCAAAAGTAGCCCAGAATTCCCACACCCCTCCCTTTCTCTGGCAGCAGCACGTAGGACATGGGAGGGTTCTGGGTTTAACCTGAAGTGCACAATGACTGATTCCCTTAGGACCTCCACTTAGTGCATCAGTTCTCAGTCGCTGGTTTCCGATGGCTCTGTCTGTTCTGTCAGATATGTCATGGGCTTCCAGGAGTGAGTGTCAACCTGATGTGTTGTAATACTAGCAGCTGAATGAGGGAACATTGGTTCAACAACAATTCCACAGCTCTGAAGCTTTATCATGGCAACATTATCTTTGGGCTCCTGGCTGTGATAAAGATAGGGAGATATTTGCATGGAATAAGGATGTTGTTGTTCAAGTTCAGAGGTACTGGGATGGAGACATAAGGACGCAAACAAGACTGTCATCAGGGTGGAAGAATGTAAGGCTTCGAGCACGTCCCTCACTCCTGTGTGTGGCGCTAGATTTGTCTTTAAGAGATGATGTCTAATGGAAAGTCTTTTTAGGTCATCCGGGCTACAGTCTCCACAGGGATGTGGGACTCGTAGCTTCTCTGGCTTCTTGTTTCCAGGATGCTACATTTTCTTCTCACACATACCTCCGCTGTTGTAAAATCATCCACCATGAATTTCTCACCACGATCGGAGTCAATGCTAATTCATGTCTTTGAATTTCCAGACCTATGAACTAAATAAACCTTTTTCCATGTGAAGATACGCTGCCTCAGATATTTTATTACAGTGACACATAAAGGATGGCTCCAGGGTTTCACAGGTTTTAATGCCCGACTAGAATGCGAGAGCTGGATGAGGCAGGACACAGGTGCAGAAATATTCAGAGAAATGTAGTCAAATCAGGTCAAAGACTTGGGGGAATTTTGCATTTTGAAGTGGGTCATTTTGCAGCATAGCTTCTTAGGGTCCAGCGTCTTAAACATTTCCTTAAGATTGTTTTAAATGGACATGGGGGTTTCTGAAAATTTGGCAACAGCAGAAGGTTTCTGAATGATCAGTGACCAAAAGTTCATTTGAAATCAAGCACATAACTAATGGGAGGTGTTTCTGGCAGCATCTGCCAGCACTTCAGGACTCTGTGGCAGACTCAGCTGTGAACACAGCACACACACTTTGCTGTGAGTGTGTGCTATGGTGCAGGAAACAGCAACGAATGTTACCCCAAACCCTTCAATTCAGACTCAAGACCATTACATGCTATGAGCTGTGGTACTGCTATATTGCGAACAAAGTTTTCCACTCTCCCAGAAGCACAGATTTATTACAGAAAGTAGGACTTTAAATATTTTCCCATACTCTTCCCTCAGCTCATATCGAATTAGCATATATCTTTGATTGTATTTTATGAGATTGTTTAATCAAAAAATGTTATTTGACTTGCTGACATCTTATAAAAAACTTTCCAGGGTTTTCTAAAATAGCCCCTAAATATATTTCTGAGGTTTTTGTTCTCCTTATTTATATGAAGTGGCATTCTCTATGCTGACAGTTATAAAATCAAAATCCTGCTTGACTCTGAGAAATGTTGAGGATGCCCCACATCCTGCATTAGCAAACATTCAGATTTATTCTCCATGTAAAAATAAACCAACATTTCCATCTCATTAGTATGCAATCTGCATTTGTTTTAATTCATGGTAAAATTATATGCATACCAAAGAATTGTTTTAGAATAAATTTCCTTCTGATTTGTTATCAATAAATGTTGATTTTTTTATTTTGTATTTTCTAGTTTTACAAGCATAATGAGTGATTGTCCCTATTCCCCTTCCTTCCTTCCTCTTTCCCTCCCCCTTTTCTCTCCCACCCTCCCCTCCCCTCATCAATCCGTTCCACTCCCTCCCACCTCCTGTGTGTCTGTTTCTCTGGGTCCCAGGGTTCTTTTTGGATTGTTTGTGTGCTCTAGTGGAGATTCAGGCCTCTATGGCAGATTAACTGGTCCTTCCCTGGGTGACCTGCTGATAGGTGCACTCCCCTATCCCTATCTCTGTCTCTTAAGGTTCCCTCTGCATGCAGTTATTTCTCCTGAGATCCTTGCTATTCCTTGGGGGAATGTTGATATGGCAGTCTTTATGCAAGTCTGGTGAGGGTAAGTTTAATTGCAGCGAGTTCCTGGATGCAGCAGCCCTGCCTTGAGTGGAATGTCTTGGCCAGCAGTGGACTTCCCCATCTTTAGGATCCTACAATCTTATTGCCCCCTCTTCCAAAGCAAGATTCCCTTAGCCTTAGAATGGGGAAGGATTTGATTGGCTTCATTCCTGTTGAGCTTTTCAGGGTCACTCGGGTTGCTGTTCATTTCATTGCTCTTCCATTGCACTAGGCTGTGTCTTGCTTGGGTGTTGAGATCTTTTCTTATCTAAAGACAAAATGGGAGGTGTTTAGATGGAAGTTTACTCTCAGGAGTTTGTGGTTAGTACTGAGACATCTGATCCCATCTATTTCAGTCCACTGTTGTTTACATTGGTTTACAGTGCTGGGCATATGTCCCCTGTCATAGGGGGAAAAGGTGGGTAGTAAGCAGGTAGTTGGCTGTCTGGAGACTAACCCCAGTCCCTACTGTGTACTATTCCTGTCCTTCCCTATTTTTTAAGATTTTTCTTACATAAAAGCCTTGTTCTTTTGCTTCTGCACCTTTAAAAATATATTTATTTATTTAGTGTGTGTGTGTGTGTGTGTGTGTGTGTGTGTGTGTGTGTGTGTATCAGAGGACACTGTATGTCCCTCTGGAGGACCAAGGATGACTTTGGGAATCATCCTGGATTGCTTCTACTTCCTTTACCCTTTGCTATGGAATTTCCCAGGCTCTGCCCACCAGGGTCTGAAGTGCAGGCCACCTCCACTTCTGCCTGGTATTTTTTTTTAATTTTTTTATTATTTATTATTTATTCAACTGTGCGTGTATGCGTGTGTGTGCATGTATGCGTGTGTATGTATGTGTGCGTGTGTAGAACCACGGACGAATTCGAGAACCACCATGGACTGCCTCCACCTTCTCCTGTTTACTCTGCCCCGGGATTCACAGGCTCCGCCCTACCAGGACCAGAAACGCAGGCCGCCCCCTGCTTCCACCTGGCATCTATACGTGGGGTCTAGGATCCGAACTCAGAACCTTATGCCTGCAAGGCAGAGGCTTAACCCCTGAGCCACCTCTTCAGCCCCCTGCCTGGTATATTTACGTGGGACCTGGGATCTGAACTCAGGACCTTTTGTTTGTGATGCAGAGTCCTAACTTCTGAGGTATCTCTCCAGTTTGGCTTCCGTATTTTTGCATTCTTTCATCCCTCCTAGTTTATGTTCCTTTGCATTTGTGGGTGTTGTAAGAATTTCTGTTTGATTCTATCGAACTGAAGGTTTAATGCTAGGATCCACATATAAGAGAGAACATATATTGTCTTTCTGCTTCTGGGATACTTCACTCATTTACTGGCAAATTTTATTAGTTCATCTTCCTTGACAGCTGAATAGTATTCCATTATATATATGTACCACATTTTCATTAACCATTCATCAACTGTTGGACATCTAGGATGGTTCTATTTCTCTGCAATTGTGAAAAAGATTGCTATGCGCATAGCTGTACACTGTGTCTCTGATGCAGGATGCAATGTTTTTTGGGAATACTCCCAGGAGTGATATAGCTAGGTCATATGGATTTTCAGTTTTTAACTTTTTTATGTACCTCCAAGTTGATCTCCAAAGGGGTTGTATGAGTTTAAATCCCACTATCAATGTATAAGGGTTCCCTTTCCCCCAAATCTACAGCAGCCTTTGCTGTTGTTTCTGTTTTGGATGATAGTCATTCTGACCAGAGTGAGATGATCTATCACAGATCTATCTATTTACATTAACCTAATGAATAGGGAAGTAGAACATTTTTTAAAGATGTTTGTTAGACATCTGAATTTTATTTTGTGAAGAGTTTCTTTTCATTTCTATAGGCTATTTTTATTGGGATTGTTTACTTCCTTGGTATTTAATTTTTGAAGTTTTTTGTATACTTTGGATGTTAGTCCTCTATCAGATGTGTGGTTAGTAAAGATGCTCTCCTATTTCTGTAGGTTGCCTTTTTGCTCAATTAACAGTCTCTTTTGATGAGTAAAAGCCTTTTAATTTCGTATAGTCCCACCTGTTTAGCGTTGGACTTATTCTTTATGCCTTTGGGGTCCTATTGAGGAATCGCTGTCCAAGGCTAATTGATTGGAGGGTGTTCCTTACTTTTTCTTGTAGGAGTTTTATAGTCTCTTGTCTAACATTGAAATTTTTGATCCATTTGGAGTTGATTTTCATGTAGGGAGACAAATAAGGATCCAGGTTCATTCTTCTGCTTGTGAATATCCAATTTTGCCAGCACCATTTGTTGAAGATACTGTCCTTTTTTTCAATAGATTTTTTTTGCACCTATGTCAAAGATCAGTTGACTGTAGGTGAGTGTGCTATTATGTTAGTCTTTAATTCTAATAATTTAGTTTATATATCTCTTCTTGGAGCCGATACCATGTTGTTTTATTACTATGGCTTTATAATATAGTTTAAGGTATGGTGTGGTAATACCTCCTATAGATTTTTGTTGTTGTTGTTATTTATGTTATTCTACGTCTTTTTTGTTTCCATATGAAATTTGAGATTGTTTTACCAATTTCTCTGAGGAATTGGATTGGAATTTTGATTAGTATTGCATTGAATCCATATAATGTTTTTGGTAGAATGGTCATTTTATTTATTTATTTATTTTTAAGATTCAAATAGCATTTTTTATTTTTTTCCCTGCTCATACAAATGTAATAGGTACCCCTGTCCCCTCCCTCCCTCCAACCCTCCTTGGACCTCTCTCCTCCCTCCCCCCTTTGCCCCTTCCTTTTCCCCCTCCCTCCCTTTTCTCCCAGTGCCCCCTCCCCCATCTCTGAAGTATCCTTTAATGTGTATATCAAACTTTCCTCTGGGTCCTCCTCTCTGATGAGGTATAAGGACTCAGTGGCATTACCTAGAACTCTTTCTTGTGTTCCCCTTAAGTATAGGAACACTATTGTGACTGTTAATCCCTTGCTTCTAAGGATCCTAGTGCCTTCAATCCATGCTAGACTTTGAGGGGTCAATGATATGTTGGTCATTGCGCAGATCATGCAGAGTCCTGTTATAATTGCTTCGGCCCTAACTTGTGTGGAGTATCTTACATATCATGACTCCTTCCATCCTTGTGCTCTTACAATCTTACTACCCCCTCTTCTGCAAATTTCCCTGAGCTTCAGGATGGGGAGAGATTAGGCAGGCCTGATTCCAGGTGGTTGATATAGAGTCTCTGATGTTCTGAATTATGGTTTCTTGATTTTTTTTCAGCTTTGCTGCTCCTGCAATGCCCTTGGCTCCATCCTGATGGGTATTGGATGTCACCTCCTGACCAGAGATAAAAAGCTATTAAAATAGAGTCTTATTATAAGGATAGATTCAAAGGTAGATGGAATAAGAGTAGGAGACTGCGGTGAGGGGTGGGTCAGTCTCCCATTGCAATATGGTTACATTCTATCTGCCAGACTGTATGCCCTCCCTTTCTGGTAAGATCATACCCCATCAGTTGTAAGTGACCAGAAAGGACAGTCTGTGAGCTTAACCAGATGTCTCATTACTTACTTGCAGTCCTTGATGGTGGCCTATTATCTCTGCTGTAGCATGATCCCCTCTCTCCTTGTTTCTGACGGGGTTCTCCTTCCCCTTCTCTCCTGTTTATAATCTTTGCAATTACTGTAGGTATTACAGAGATTTATCTTTGAGTGTGTCTCTAAGTGGGTTTGGTACTAGGATCTACCTATTAGGGAGTACATACGGCTAATTTTCTGTGTCTGGGATACTTCACTCAATATAATTGTTTCTAATTCCATCCATTTCCCGGCAAATTGCATTAATTCATCATTTTTGATGGCTGAATAGTATTCCATTGTATAAATATACCACATTTTCCTTATCCATGTAGAATGGTCATTTTAAACAATGTTAATTTTGCCAATCCAGGAGCATGGGAGACCTTTCCATCTTCTGGTATCTTCTGCAATCTCATTTTTTAGAGTTTTAAAGTTTTCATTGTATAGATCTTTCACATTTGATTAGGTTTATTGCAAGATTTTTTTTGATGAGCAATAGTGAATGGTATTGTTTCCTCAGGTCTTTCTTGCTTGGTTTAATCCTTGGTGTATAGGAAAGTCACTGATTTTTTTAATGTTCATTTTATATTCTGCCACTTCACTGAACTTATTTATTTGTTCTAGGAGTTTCCTAGACTCTTTAGAGTCCTTGAAGTATAGGATCTTGTCATCTGTGAATAGAGATAACTTCATTTCTTCTTTTTCAAGTTGCAGCTCTTTTTTTTTTTCCCTCTCTTGTCTCATAGCTCTAGCTAAGACTTCAAGTACAATACTGAATAGAAATGGTAAGAGTGGGCAGCCTTTTTTCGTCCTGATCTGAGTGAGATTGCCTCCGGTTTTTCCACATTTAGGATGATTTGTGCTATAAGCTTGTTGCATATGGACTTTATTATGTTGATGAATGTTTCTTCCAACTCTGTTTTCTCCAGGGTTTTTAATCATAAAGGAGTGTTGGATTTTATCAAGAGCTTTTTAAGCATCAATTGAGAGAATCATGTGGCTTTTGTCTTTACATTTGTTTATATAGTGAATTATACGTATAGATTTATATGTATTATATTTATAGATTTATACATACATGAATCTATACATATAGATTACATATTTGCGTTTCTGGAATAAATTCAACCTGGTCATAGTGGATAATATTTTGATATGTTTTTGAATCTGGTTTGCTAGAATTTTGTTGAGGATCTTTGCGTCTGTGTTCCTCAATGAGACTGGCCTATAGTTTTCCTTTTTGTTGGTCTTTATTAGGTTTTAAGATCAGTAATGTTGATTTCATAGAAGGAGTTTGTAAGTGTTTCTTCCTTTTCTATTTTGTGGAATAATTTAAAGAGTATTGGTTGTTCTTTGAATATCTGGTAGAATTCTTTGCTGAATTTATCTGGTCCAGGCTTCACTTGATAGGGAGATTCATAATTACTGCTTCAGCTTCATCCTTGTTATAGAATTTTTTTTAAATAATTCAGTTCATATGTGTTTAGAAATTCATTCATTTCTATGTGATTTTCAAACTTGGTGGTGTATAAATTCTTAAAGTATGACCTTATGATTTTCTAAATTTCTTTGACATTTGTTGTGATAGCTCCATTTTCATCTCTAATTTTGTTAATTCGCATTTTCTATCTTTTGGTTTTGGTTAATTTGGCTAAGGGTTTGTCGATTCTGTTAAGTTTTCCAAAGAACGGGCTTTTGACTTGATTTTTTTAATCTCAATTTCAGTTATTTCTCCTCTGATCCTGCTAATTTCCTTAGGTGTACTTCTTTTGGAGTTGGTTTGCTCTTATGTCTCTAAAGCTTTAAGCTACATCTTTAGGTTGTTCACTTGTGAATATCTTGTATTTGGATGGGGCTTGCTTTCCTTACATGTGTAAAGTTCTTATTTATGATCGGCTGAAAGATCTGAGCTGGAGTTTTTTCCTGGGTTTCTTGTTCTGGGATTCCAGGGGTGTGTAAGTTTGGCTTCTTCATGTTATCTCATAGTTCTTGAATATTCCTTTCTTTTTTGGATTTTCAGCTTCTTTAATTGAGCAATCTGTTTTGTCACTTATCTTTCAGATCTGATGATGTTCTGTCTTCTGCTTCATCCTGTTTCTCTGTGATACTTTCTGTTGGGTTTTCAATTTCAGTTAGTTTAGCTTTGAATTCCAGCTGAATTTCAGTTTGACATTTTTTCACGTGTTCTAAACTTGTTCTTGTTGTCTCTTTTTCCTTTTTCATCTCAGATGAAACCCACACCTCTATACATTTCCTCTCTGAGTTCTTTGTGTTTCTCATTGTCATTCCTCATACCTTTTGTTGTCCTTCTCAAAGTTCGTTGATCATGTCAATAACATTTCTTTGGAAGACATTGTCCTCAGTATTGCTTTCCTAACTGGTGTCCAGGAAGTTGTTCTGACTGGAATCTATAACATGGGGGTTGGTATTTTTTTTATAGGAGACCTATTTTTCTGGTGTTTAGTATATTTTATGGCTTTACAATGTGACTTGGGCATTTTCTAAGTTTGTGGCTGCTTTCTTTGGGACTTGTTTTTGGCTCTCCTGAGTCAGATGAGGCTGTCTGACTTCGGCTGTTGTTGGAAAGCTTCTGTGGATTTGGATGGGGTCTGATGGTGGTGTGATACGGCTATCCCCTGGCTCTGCATGCCTCTTCCTGACATGAGGTCCATTCCTGATGTAGTCAAATATTGATTTTTTACTGTACTTTTGTACTGCTTATTTATATGAAGTGGCATGATCGGTGTTGACAGTCATAGAAGAAAATATAGATGAATATTTTATATACCTAGATTAGGGGCTGCATGAAGCTATCTCAGGCTAAGAGAGGAGGCCTTAAGGAGCCTTGTCTTTTTTTTTTTTTGGCTGAAGAATGTAAATAGTGGTTTTCTTTTTTAAAAATTTTTATATTTATTTTTTCTAGTTTTACAAGCATATTGCATAATCATCCCTCTCCTCCTACTTTCCCCATTCCTCTATCTACCTTTCCCTTCCTTTCCTCTCCTGCTTTCATCAATGCATCCCACTTCCTCCTATCCTTCTGTCTGTCTGAAGAAGCCTTGTCTTAAGGAAGCATATCATTTATTTCTCTGGTACACATGAGAATGTGTGCAAGCTTGCATCTTTTCCTATAATGCATTTGATTCTTTCCCTATTGTACATATAATGCGTACCAGAGTACCTGGTCCACAGTGAATAATACTCTTAGGTAGAAAGATGATCATTGCAGCACTATTAATATTAATTAATAGTAACACAAACATGTAATAAAGAACATGACTTAGCTGCAGGTCTATCTACCTGGTAGAAAGTCAATGATGGCTGCAGAAAACTATAAAAAAGCATATGTACTTTCTTCAAAATTCATCTCTTATATGACCTTTCTGAAGAAAGTTGTTAGAGAATGCATTTTCAGCAGAAAAATAGACAACAAAAAATGAACTCTAAATATTGCATTTGAGTTACTGACTTTGAAATAACCATGTTGTAACAGACACTCAAGAGTAAAGAGCAAGCAAAGGAGTCATGGGATACTGGAATTAGGAGATTTGCACAGCAGAGTTGAAAAGGCACCCAGGTGGTGAAGGAAGAGCACAGAATGGCTGCCAGCAGCAGACACACAAGGTAGCCCTTGAATGTAGAACATTTTACATACACTTGGAGATCCCTGTGCCTCAAACCCAAACTTGTGGAGTGAAGATGATGCCTGTCTGAAGCTGGCCCATGTCCTTCTATGCTCTTGTCTTGAACACATGCTATTAGAGTTCTTACTATTCAGTTTGGGCCTTTAGTTCGTTTTGAAGAAGCTGAGAGAGGCCAACAGAAGATCCCTGTGAGTCCAGAAGAAAATTTCCATCCTCCTCTCTGCAGTGGACATGCAGTAGAGCTCCCAAATTACAGCTCTGTTAGCTGCAGCAGTGTTGAGGATGCCTGTGATTTTCAAGGTATCCTCATGACCTCATAATTCCTCTTGTAAATTCTAAGAGAGGCTGAAGTCAAGAATCACTCAGATGACTTGCCATCTTACATTTTTGGGGGAGCATTTGCATAAACATGTTAATAATTCTCTTCCTCTTACATAGGCTCGCATTTCTTATACATTGTTTTAACTATCCAGAAAAACAAAGTCAACCCAAGAGGCAGGAAGGGGTCATCGCATGCACACACTGGACATTCCTGTGTAATGGGTATAAAGCTAGACCATACTTGTCCACCTACTTCAGGGTAAAATCAAAGACTTGTGGTAGTTCTTACTAATAAAATCAGAGATGTTTGAAAAGGGTAGTTAAAAGTAGACACGGACTTCTTATTTCTCCTACCTGATTAGAAGCAAACGACTCTAAGGTGGTGGAAGTATAGGATGGAAATTAACCAGAATCTTAAGTTTCTGTTAGAGGTGTGCAGGGGAGTGCCTCAGCCTGTGGCCTGTGATGCAATCAGGGAGAGGATAACGACGGTTCCTCTTCCTGGGATTCCATGTACTGCAGACACAGGACATTCAGTGAAAGATTCTCAAGATCGAAATTTGTGCATTGCTCTGGGAAGGGTAATGAAATCCCAGCCTCTGGATGTTGGCATTGCAGTGCTGTGGTCAGATAACCCTTTTGTCATGGCCTAAGGCTACCTCTCAGTGCCTATTGTCATTCACCTAACTTCATCTTCATCCTGCAGACATTGCGTCATCGCACCTTCTCATTAGAAAGGAAAGTGCAGTACAAGATACTTTGAGCACAGCTGCATGACTTCTATTGTGGCATATTATTTTTATTGCTCTGTTTTGTATTATTGTGTGACTATGAATTGACATTGCTATTGCCAGCATTGCCCTTGAGAATTCCTTTTTGGTTTTTCTCACAGTTTCTTAGTAAGCTACAAAAAATAGATAAATCCAAGTAGGGTTATATGTGGGGCTTTCCCACCAGACCCTGGCACCTAGAGGTGCTCTAGGGATGCCAGATACATTCCTGAGGGGACAAAGTCACTTTTGTTCCAATCCACAGATACACCTCTCTTTCTGACCCACATTGTGGGAATGCAATTGGTCTTGTTGCCACCCAGAACCACACTTTTGTCATTCTCCAACAAACTACACTGTGCGTACTCCAGTCTGCCCTGCTTCTCTTTCTTCTGTCTTGCACTTGGGGCTAGTCTTCATACACCAGGTCCCCATTGTTCTGGAACAGCTGTTTATAACCTCTGACTACACTAGATTTATGCAGCAAATTTATCATATATATGTATGGGAAAACCATCATATAATATATATTATACATAAATATACATATATTTATACAAATATACATAAAAGGGAGCAACTATTAAATGTTGTATGTAGTTTCAAAAACTGTGGTTGCTACAAATTTTCAATATATATATCGAAATATATATATTGAATTTTAATATATATATTGAAAAAATATATACAAGGGTCTTCAAAGGTAGCCAGATATTCTTTTTCTTAAACTGGGTAATAGACACAGGAATGCTAATTTTATCAATCTTTAATTTTCTTTTTTTAAAATCTTTTTTCATGTGTGTGTGCACGTGTGGGTACATTTGCATGTATGTGCACATGTGGAGGTCAGGACAACCTTAAGTGTGGGTCCTTGATTTGTACCTTATTTGAAACAGACTTCCTCGTCTGCCACTGTGCATGCCAGGCTAGCTGCCTCTCAAGTATTTGGAAACTCCTACTTCTACCTTCCATCTCCACATAAGAGCACTGGAATTACAGATAGGCACTACTAACTACATCAGACTTTATATGATTTCCAGGGATTCAAACTCAAGCCATCACACTTGTACAGCGACGCTTTACCCACTGAGCCATCTCCTTGACCTCTAAATTTTTTATTTTTCCCATACTTTCTGTGTGTATTGTACATTTCACAATAAATACTGAAGGCCACTCTCTTATGCACATGAAGAGTTAGTTGTTCTGCTTCATCATAGTCCAGCCAGTACAGATGTGGAGCATATACTGTAACAGTTTTGGGAGGGAAGCGATTTTACAATATATCTCAAAAAAGTTTTCTTTTGATGCAATGATTTCCCTTCTGATGGTGAACCTAAGAACATGATCCTAAACATCAGAAAAAAGTTCATACAGGAAGATGCTCATTTGTAACATATCAAGATTAGTGAAAAATGGAAAGGGAAAAACACATTGCTTAGAGATTATCCACTAAGTGGAATGTCAGGGGGTGTTATCAGTACATATACTTGTTCACAATTGTGTGGTGCGTGTGTAGGTGTGGGTGCGTGTACATGTGTACACGTGTGGAGGCCTGAGATTGATGTCAGGAATCATTTTTGATTGTTCTACCCCTGTATTTTTTTGAGATAGGGTCTCTAATCAAACCTTGAGTTTACCACTAGGGCTATTTTAATAAGCTAGCTCTTGCTCTGGGAGATTCTCAGTCTCTGCCTTCCAAGAAGGGCCACCACATCCATGTGGCATTTTACATGGGATTTGGAAATCTGAACTATAATCCTTTTGCTTGTGTGACAGGAATTTTTAACTGCTGAAGTATTTCTCCAGCCCCTCAGACATCTTTGTAAGTGATGGTTGCGAGGCTGTGATACAACCACAAGGGGGAATGATGGGCTTAGGGAAAAAAAGCACGTGATACAAAATTGTGTCCGTTCAATGATCTTAGCATTGTCGGAATCTTTGTCATTTGCCACATCTGTCACACACCTAACTGTTCTTTAGACGGTTACTTTGAAAAGGCAGCGGCAACCTAGTTATAATCCAGCTGGAAACCTTATTGTTCTGCAGCTCTTTTCTCTGAACTGAAGCTGTCTCTGTTGGAGTGAGGGGGAAAGCTCCTAAGACTCACCCAGGAAACTGAAAACCAGAATGAGGCTATACAAACAGCAAACGACTGTGGCGAGAAGACTACGGCCTACAAGTTGGGTCTTGATTATCAACCATGTTGGTGTGGGCTCTTCAGTGATGCAGCTGCCCCAAGAGTCACCCAAGCTGTGAGAAGGTGTAAAAATGACAAGAATTCATTTGTAAAACTTGTTTTAATATTTATATTATTTTTATTTGTGTGTGTGTGTGTGTATCTGTATTTGTGTGTGTCTGTGTATCAGAGGGCACTGTGTGCCTGCGGAAGTTAAAGAGTGATTTTGGAAATCATCCTGGATTGTTCTACCTTCTCTTTTATTTGCTCTGGACTTTCCCTAGCTCTGCCTTCCAGGGCTGGAAGAACAGGATACTGCCATTTTCTCCTGGTGTTTTTCTGTGGGATTCAGATCTGAACGCAGGACCTTCTGCTTATGAGGCAGTGACCTAACTCTTGAGTCATCACTCTGGCCCTCATTTGTAAAACTTTTAAAGGAAATAAGTAAAAATAATAAAATAGGGCTGGAAAGATGGCTTAAGAATTAAGAATCTCCCTCAAACGTAATGACATGCACCTTTGGTCCTAGTGGTTGCAGCCTGAGAAATCCCAAAGTGAAACAAAAAGGAGGTAGACACAATCCAGGATGATTCCCAAAGTTGCCCTTGGTTCTCCACAGGGACACACAGTACCTTCTGATACACACACACACACACTAAATAAAAGTTAAAAAATAGTAAAATAAAAAAAGAATAACCCAAACTTCTGTAAGTAAATCCTCAGTCATTTGCTTGCAGGGAATCCTTTAAATATGCATTTGAATATGCATTTGCACTTTAAACATGCATTTAATATTTTATTTATTTAATTTAAATATCCACTTTAAATATGCATTTGAAGTTATGTATGAGATCCGTTCTTCTAGATTAGTTTTTAAAAGTCCAAACAGATTTAATCAGATTCAGTTTGGCAAGATGGTAGAACACTGGAACACAGCGTCATGCAGTGTGGAGGACTGAGCAGAGAGTCTGCAGGGAAAAGGAGCACTACTTATTACAGACCAGTGGCAGGAAGAGTAACAGGTAGTAGTTTCCAGTTCTCTGTCCACTGAGTAGGAAATGACTGTTAATCTTTTCTCTTGTTATATCTATGAGTTCCATTGCACCACCTGAAATCAAGTCATTAGAATTTCTGTTGCTAAAATGTTCTTTTCCCCCAGGATTTTCTGGCCATCCAGAGAACAGAAGACTTGCAGGCAGAAGTCTGATGGATGAAGAAATCAATTTGTAGGAAGGTGATTACCATACTTCCTCTGAATGACCAAATCCCTCCCTGCCATAGGAAGTTCAGCCCTCGGTGTCCACTGCTTACTCTCCTCCCCTAAGCCACCGTGTGTTGAAGACATTCGACCATTTCTCCAAATTCTTTAATTGCCGTGTAACTCTTTCCCTTTGAAAGCTGTCATGATGATAGAATCCCAGATCCCAGACATAGGCAGGAAGGACAAAGAAGGAAAGACACAAGAAAGATGTAAAATGTCCACAATGAACTCATGTATCTTGAGGAAACTTCTAATCTAATGAGAATGGATTTTTTTTCTGCAGATGGTACATGGACAATTAATTATTCATGCCAGAGACATCATTAAGATTTCATTTTGTTCACGGGCCTCGAAGTGATTTAGAAAATTGGGTTAAGCTAGAGAAGAATTTCAAGAAAGAGACAAGGGAAAGCTTTTCATTATATTGACTTTTTCTAACATTTTCAAGATAGATGTGATGAGTTGGCACATAAATTATGCTCTGACTGAAACCTCCATCGACTTGCATGGGCAACAGTCTTTGCCTGTGTAGGTAGTGGGCCAGTATGGTCAGATGGAGGCTGGTTGATAGAGGTTCATGAAAGATTGAGAGCATTACTATAGAATTCTATAATTCAGTTGAGTCTGGGAGTGGGAGGAGCTTCCTTGAAATAACCAAAGGACTCGTGTGACCCACAGCATATTTTTCATGCATGTGAACGTTTATGTGGGGGGGGCATGCACATACAAGAGGACACTTGACTGTGTGTGCCTGTGGAAACCCAAAGGTGATTTTGGGAATCATCCCGAATTGTTCTACCTCTTTAGTGCTTTGCTTTGTGGTTTCCCAGGCTCTGCTTTTTAGGGCTGATAGTATAGACCACCACCTTAACTGCCCAACATTTTTACCTGAGATCTGAAGCTCTGAACTCAGGTTTTTTGCTTGCAAGGCAAAGGCTTTAACCTCCGAGCCATCTCCCTAGTCTGACCTGTGACATTTTGTGCTCCATGATTTCTCTTTCCAGTGTCCTGGGGAGTAAACACCTGCTTTACTCAGGAAGAGCACTAGTTAGGTTGCATATAACCCTGGTATCTTAAGCCCTGTTACCTACTTGTCATTTAAAAAAAAAAAACAGCAATTGGTCTCAGGTTGAGATTTTAATATGGAATTGATTCAAAACATGGAGTTAAAGATTCAGGTGAATTCATCAAAGGCCATCTACAGGGTCCGATTACCCAAATGTGGGTACTTAAGAAATGTTCATTGGGTTAAGTCACAGCTTTGATCTATGCTTATATTTTGAGCACCCAGAATAAGAGCTGGCACATAACAGATGAGACTAGGCCCTGGAATAAAACACAGACAGTGGTTGAGAAAGTTGGCATCTTTGTATACACTTGGCCAATCATGCTGGTCTGGCAAGTAAGGATCCCTCTCACAGCCATTATATAGAGATATATTCAGGAAATATTCATTGTTGAGAAATGCCAAGGTTGAAATAGGAAATCATAGTATGTTTGTGAGAAGAACATCACAACAACCAGCAAACACAGTAAGAGATAAAGTATGTCAAAGACTTCTGTTTGGGGACTAAATAATCATGCAACACATTTAGGGTAATAAAGTAGTAGCAGGCTGGACACCCTAGGTCTTTGGGTAGAGAAAGAAAAAAGTCCACATGAGGATGGTCTCAGCTGAAACTTTAGCAGCATTCTGAGCTAATAATCTTTAAATGTGACATCAATAGCCACATCAGAGATCTCTGTCCTGGAGAGCTGTATGCCTGAGGCGAGAAGGTACTAATAAACAGAAAGCGCAACTGATGCAGTTCGCCTGCACCGTTGCTGATAAATCACCAGCAAATGGTTTAAGGGCACAAGGGGTTTATTTTCTCTTACAATTCCTGGTTACAGTTGTTTGTCCATCTTAGCTCACATTAGCACCAGGGCTGAGGGAACAGGCCACACCATCTCTATATAATGGCTGAGAGAGGGATCCTTACTTGCCAGACCAGCATGATTGGCCAAGTGTATACAAAGAGGCCAACTTTCTCAACCACTCTCTGTGTTTTATTCTAGGGCCTAGTCCCATCCACCATGGGTTGGGCCTTCCCCATCAGCTAGACGGTTTCTTGCAGGTTTGCCATGGGCTTAACTCAACTACTAATTCTCTACAAATGTGCACAGAGTTCAAACCCTCAACTGTCAAGTTGTTACCTGTGCCTAACTATGACACTCCACCCCTTGTCAACTTGACAAAGAAACATCATTTTTAATTGGTAACCTTCACCTTGTCCCCACGAGTGTTAAATTTATCTTAAAAATATAAATATATTTCATAGACAAATTTAAAATGTTCTCTCATTAAAACTTGAGTTATTAAAGTGTTGGAACTGAAATTCTTTTTTTTCTTTAATTTTTTTATTATTATTATTTATTCAACTGTGTGCATGTGCGTGTGTATGTGGTGTGTTTGTGTGTGTGTGTGTCTGTGTAGAACCACGGACGATTCGTGAACCACCATGGACGCCTCCACCTCCTTCTGCCCTGGGATTCACAGACTCCGCCCTACCAGGGCCAGAAGCGCAGGCCACCCCTGCTTCCGCCTGGCGTCTATACGTGGGATCTGGGATCCCGAACTCAGGACCTTCCACCTGCAAGGCGGAGGCTTAACCCCTGAGCCACCTCTCCAGCCCCTGAAATTCTTTTTTTTAATATCCCAAATAGAATCATTTTGACAGTGAGAAAACATCAAATTAAGACCAAAATTCAGCAGATCAATTACTGTAACATGTATATCAATATCCATCTTCTGTTGCTCATCACAGTCACAGTGGCTCAAAGCTTCTAGGCATTCCCAGTCACTGTTTAGAGCTCAAAGTTGTAGAAGCAGAGTTCCTCTGAACCAGGCTGAATCTCCACTCACAGCCATCCTCACCATACATCCCATGGTTCTGGCATCTCCAACAACACTCTGGGTTCACTTCTGCAGCTATAAGCTTCACCTTCTCTTGCAGGAACTTGCTGCTCTTCATGAACCTCTCAATCGTACCACGTAGGGGACACTGCTAGATTCCCCAGTGAGATTGAAACTTAGCTTGGTCCACTTGAACCTGCAGCTTTAGCTTGCTGACTCTGGAAAAGCCCCTTTCTAGGTAGCCAAAACTTCCAAAGGGCAGCAAACAGCTTCAACTTGGGCCTTCAGCCTCTGAAGGAATCCAGGCTTTCAATCCACAAAATCACCATTCAGTAGTTTTCACATCTTCCGTTGTCCTGGTGCAAAGCACTAAGTTTTCCTTCAAGGATGCTCATATCTCCAACAGTGGCAGCTACTCTGCTGTCTGCCCTTTCCTAATCCAAAGCTTCAAGGCTGCCAGCAACACTTTCCTCTATCAAGTAAACTAGTGCATCATCTTTAAATTCAACCCTGTCAAAGTCCTTGTTCTCCTCATCACAAACTGGGCTGGAACAATCCACAACTCTCTCAGCATTTTCATTATCCAAATGGCCCATTAAGCTCTGCAGAATAGTATTTGTAATCCACAAACTCAGAACCTTCAAATATTTCAAAGTTTCTTCAAGAAATCCACTCAGAATCCACAAAATCCACACAGCCAGATTCACCAACACTACCCCACTTCTCTGGTATCAAATTCTGTTATAGTTACTCTTAACTATTGCTGTGAGAAAGCATTCAAAGTAAAGAAAACTTAAGGGAGAAACAAGATTTATTCAATTTACAGTTCTAGAGGGGAGAAACAGACTTTCATGGAGGGGTGGTGGCTGAAGCTGGGGGCAGGCTAAGCCATGGCAGACATCCAGTAGGCTAGTGGGTGACAACTGAAGGCTGGAGGATTCCTGGAGAGTCTCTTTTCTTCCCTGTCTTTTGTTCTGTAGTTTCTTTTTTCTGGACCACTACTAGAAGGTTCCGATCGGATCTAGGGCAGGTCTTTGTATTGTAAATGTATTGATCCAGATAATCTCTTCAGGTGGTCTCAGCTGATTAGTTAATGCCAGTTGTGTCAAGTTGACACCCAGGATTAACTAACAGCAGCAAAAAGTAAATGAAGGATGGGGATAGGGGTCAGGGGAGGGGTTAAAGCCTTTGCCTACAAGCAAAGGACCTGAGTTCTGATCTCAGATCCCATGTAAAAATGCTGGGCAGATAGGGTGGCAGTCTGTAATTCCAGTCCTGGAAGGCAGAACCTGGGAAATCCCAGAGCAAAGCATTCAGGAGGTGGAGCAATCCAGAATGATTCTCCGTGTCAGTCTTGGACCTCCACAGTCACACACACTCAAGTGCACTCTTATACACAGACCCGCACATACATGTGCACCCACCTCCCACACACATGTACAAGCCCACTGTGATCTTATTTCCAAAACATCTGCTTTAGCAGCTTTACAAAAAGCTGATTTATGCAAAACTGCTGTCATTTCTTATCATAAATTTCCTAGGGATAAAATTTTATAGCCCTTGCTTCACTGTTGGTGATATCAAGTCAAAATCTGCTTGTCTTCTTCAATGAAAACTCTGATAGGAGAAAGCTATTGAGAATCAATAAGTTCCCTTATTTTGACGTCATAGCATGCTTATGCATTTCCAGTCTCTCTGTGCCTCTGTCCACCCAGAGAGGTGAGAGGGCATGCAACTGGACATATACCACACTTAGATTCTACAGCACAGTTTACAGGTTTTACAGTAAAGTGTTTATCCCTGGAGAACCAGGGATATGAAATGAAATCTTGGCTTTCTGCACTGCTCCCTTCATGTGGGGTCAGGAGGGAAGCTTCCTTCACCTCTGAGTCAGTTCTTGGGTCCTGACCCTAAGTGGAACACAGCTGTGAGCCCAGGCAGAGGACAGGCTTAAGCACCCCTTTCTTGTGTGTTTCACTTGGGGCCACCCAGATAGAATTTGTCTTCATGCCAGACAGACAGACACATTCTCAGGTTAAGGAAGAGACCTGTGTTTGTGATGATTTTGAGATGTTTCTACCCGGCCTGTTTTCCTTCAGCTGATTAGGAATCAGGGCTTCTTGCTTTTTAAATCCCAAGAATGTTAGGATTCTGGCACCCAGAAATGGTTTACAATAAAGATTTAGACTCTTGGGTTGGGGTTGCAGATCAGATGCCTGCCTACCACATACAAAACCCTAGGTTCAGTCCCCAGTATCACATAAGCTGGGTGGTCGTACACGCCTGGGGGCTCAGCACTCTGTAGGAAGCAGAAGGATAGAGATCATCCTTGGTTACACAGTAAATGTGAGGCAGGCCTTGCATACATGAAACCCTTTAAAAAAAAGTAAACTTTGTTTCTTTGTTCTTGCCTAGGAAACTGTAGAATTTCTTGAAGTATCTTTCTTCTTGGACTGTGCAACAGATACAAATGCCAACTTGACAATTGAAAGCTGGAACACTGGGTACATTTGTGAAGAATTAATTAGTAGCGAGTTAAGCTAGAGAAAGCTCCATTGTTTAATTTTTGAAAAAAATAGCCTGATTGATGGGGTGGGGGCTAGTCTTTGAGTAGGTGAATAAGATGGTGGGAGCTGGTATTCTTCAAAATATTTGGCCAGATGTGCTTGTCTGGCAAGTGAGGATTGTTGCTCCCTCAGCAGTCCTGTGAATTTGGTGTAACCAGTTACCTCAGCCCCAAATGGCATTAAGAGATATAACTGGACAACTATAAGCAAGAACAAAGCCCTTTGTTCCCCCTTAAGTTTCTTGGTTGTGAATTTATTGACAACACACAGCAAACATTGATGGACTGTATCCCATGCAGTTCTCTGACATTCCTCCAGTGTCCTCAGATGGAGCCTTGGCTTCTGCTGGTTACACACTGAGGACCGTAACATTGTAATGCAGGCTAACAGTCCCCTTCTGGAGTGCTCAAAGCCTAATAGGAAAGGATTGGTCCAGAGTATTTAAAACAGTAATATTCCAGCCTTCCAGCAAAGCATTACGAATGGTGAGATAACACCTTTGGATTTCTGCTGATCTATAATGCTGGCTGTAACCCCAGAACACATTCAGAGCCTGCCCTATGGCCCACTACTACCACCTTGTGTATGTCCCTGTTTGGTCCCTGTTCTCTCTTCTCTGGTCACTACACAAATCAACATCCTCATTGCAGCCCAAGCTTATTGCAGAATTCCTTTCTTTTCTGGACCTTAGTTAAAATGGGAAGTTTTTGGACCATTGGATAAATGGGGGTGGAGTAGCATGCTCCAATGAGGTATAACTGCCTAATAACTCAAAGGGGCTTTGTGCTTCTTAGTTGCGGGACAGTCCAGAGCAGCCCCTCCAACTTGGGAGGAATATATTGACAAGCTCCAGAACATTGGATTCTGGGAAAAGGACCCTAAATAGAATTTTTTTTTTTGCATGTGTAGGTGGTGGGTAAAGCGTGTGCACAGGTGTGTGTAGATATGTATGGGTGTGTATAGAGGGCACTGTATGCCTTGGAGGCCCAATGGTGACATCAGGAATCATTCTGGATTATTTTACCTCCAGATTGCTTTGTTATTCCCAGGCTCTACCTTCCAGGGCTGGAAGTTCAGCCTGCCACCATTTCTGTACAGTGTTTTATGTAGAATCTGGATTCTGAACTCAGATTCTTTATTTGCAAGGCAAAGGCTTAACCCCTGAACTATCTCTCCATCTCCAAGGTCCTAATTTTTTGTGGGATTTATTTTCCACATGTGGCATGCAAGTATCTTACCAATGTGTTTTGAATAGTCACTTCTTTCTGCTTGCCAGATCCAGCCAATGTAATATTGCCAGTGACATAAGCTGTAGCATAAAAATGTGATCGAGATCCTTCTAGAGCAGGGTTGGAGAGACAGTGAATCCCTACAATAAGGCATTGAAGAAAAATTTCTGGTCTTCTTGGCTTTATTAATATACATGGGGGAAAAGAATGTTTGCCAGATCAATACCTGCATGCCAGAAGCTAAAAGATGTGTTGGTTTGTCCCAATGATGAAATGACACCTTGATTGGGTTTGTGAACCCAGTATCATTCTGTGTGCTGCACAAGCCAAGTCTGCATGGAATGGGGATGTGTAGGGTTCACCTCCTCTGCATTTATTAGTGCATTCATGTCTACATTCCCTCCAGGAAGGTGGCATTGCCTTTGGCTTGCTACTTGCACAGCAGAAAGGCTTTGGAGACTTTTCGTGGGATTGACCTGTAATAATAGCCTGACCAAATCAAATCAAAATAAATGGTGACTGCTCCATTTCACACCCTCTTTTGGATTACTCCTGAGCCGAAGATGCAGCATAGCCAAATTGATATATAAAACTATTTCAAAACATTTCAAAATAGACCATGGACATTTTCACAGTATAGCAAGTTGTTGAAAATTATGGTATTATACTCTGTAAAAGTAACCATTGTGATACTTTGTTACTTCACTTTACAGTTGAAGAAACAGAAATATAAGGAGGTAACAGACTTGTCCATGTTACTCAGTCAGTGGAAGTCCTGAAGTTTATGTCCTGCTCAGTCTTACTATGAAATATGGTTTCTTTCTGTTCTGCTCATTCTTGCCAAGTTAGGAGATATATTTAATGCCATTTGAAAGGACTTCACTTAGTGCATGGCACAATGTTAACTCACACAAGAAAATTCTCTTTTAATTTTACATTTTTAATTAACATCTGTTGCAGTTCATCTGCATAGTTGCTGATAAATGACCATCACACAGCTTAAGGGAACAAAGAGTTTACTTTCTTAGGACAGTCCGGTTACAGTTCTTAGTCCAGCTTGACAGGAGAGCATGCACCAACACCAGGGCCGAGGGAACTGGCCACACCATCACTGCATAACGGCTGAGAGATGGACAATCCTTACTTGCCAGACCAGTAAGTCTGGCCAAGTATACAGAAGGATGCCAACTCTCTCAACCAGCTCTCTGTGATTTATCCAGGGCCTAATCCCACCCACCATGGGCTGGGTCTTCCCTACCAGCTGGACAATCTCCTTCAGGTTTGCTCTGGGCTTAACTCAACCATCCACTCTCTACAACTGTGCCCAGAGCTCAAACCCTCAAGAGTCAAGTTGATACCTGTGCTTAACTATATGACAACATCAATAAAAAGTCTCATGTCACTACCAATATTTTCTAAGTCTTCTTGTCTTTTAAGTTTTGTTGATGTTTTGTTTCTTATGTGCCAGTGACTAATGAAGGCAGGACTCATTCAAGCTTGAGAACTAAGCTATATCCCACCTTCTAATGCTATTTCTTTAAATTTCAGTTCTTGAAAAAGAAAGATCAAACCTTAAGCTTAGAGCCTTGCAGTGAGCATACATGTACACACATACACATACTCATATACACACACACACACTCACATGCACATACACATTCAGTCACATGAATGCATGCACATACACATAATGGACATAAGTGCGACTGCATACTTATTTTGTGGAAGAGGTTTGCAATTCCTTTTAAAGCAAATCTATCTAAGTTAAAAAGGGAAAGGAGGTTAAATTTCCAAGGGAAAAAAACCAATCCTTCACTGGTAAGTAACATATACAAAAATGGTAGCCAAACATGCCATGTGTGAATGTCTCTTAAAATGTTCTTCTCAACTGTACATCTTTTCATGAAACAGGATCACTTTTCTCAAGAAAATATACTTAACTCAAGCATCATGATCAAGGATCGCTAAAATGTGTATTTCCTGAGAATTCTCAAACATAAGCGAATCAGCTTCAATTTGCCTAGATGAATAGGCGTTTTAGTGGTTCATAGCAAAATGTAATAAACTGAATAGTTTGGGCCTTTAATGTAATCCCACACAATCCTATTACATCTCAATTACTTTTTTGACCTTTTTAGGATAGTTCTTGCCTGAAACACACATACAATCTGTGGTTCTGTGTGTGTTCTTCCTGAGTTATGGCAAGGAAATCAATAGATCAGAAAGACTTAATATCCTGCTGTGTCTTCCACTCGTAGTGCATGCTGTCCCAGCAAAGGCATAATACATGCTTCCAGAGCATCATAAATGCTCATTGAGCATTGTTTTTGAATGCTGACCATTTTTCCATTCCTGCAACTTATATGACCTCAGTAACATCTCTAATTTTTCTTAAATTTACAATTTGCAGGTATCAGAAAAGACAAGTAGCTGAGTTCTTCCATGTGGACTTCATAGTGAAAAGACACTTCTTATGAAAATAAACCTATGACAGGTGTTAAGGTATATGACAATACCATTTAGGCAGTGGACATAGTGTGTGGAAAGGACAATCAGCGTGGCTTTTAGTTCCCAGTCACTTTCACAGAAGTTTTCCATATGATTAATACTAATAATGTTTGCATCCGAAGTTAAAGTACCATTCTCTGAACACCTACTATGTCCCAGGCTTGAAAGCTATATTGGAGTAAACAAAGTGATATACGACAGTGTGCCTGTCCTCTGGAGGCCTGGCTACGAAGATGAGAGCTAGACTGAATAATGGTACCAGGAGGTTAGAGCAAGGATTAAGAGGTGTCAGTCTGTGGGTGCAGTGGGTTCTGCTTAGAAGACAGGGATGAGAGAGGACTCAAGGACTGAGAAGAAGCTGCAGGAGCTCTGAGCAAAGATGAAGGAAAAGCTTTCAAAGTGGAGACCAAATCCAAGGAAGAGAATTCATTCTAAACATGTTTTAAAATCATTACTATGTCAGAAAAATCTTTGAGGCTTTTGTATATAGTTTCTATAGTAGCTTGCAACCAAATTTCTAACAGATGAGGACACTTTTGTTTTAGACAACAGAAGTGTGACTGTGAGACATAAGGTCTGAGAAGTCATATTTGCAAATCAGTCTCATTTCATCTTTTTCCTCTACTTGTACCGGAGTATGCATATCCTTAATCTTCATACATGTACCTCATAGCCAAAGATTGAAGCCTTAGCTTCAGGCTCAAGCACATCATAAACATAAAGATGGAAAAGGAAGGAAAATTTGAAAGGATATCATAGTGAACTCTGATTTTTTTCCTGGATGTTTCTCTGAGAGATGTCAGCTAATATTACCAGCCATCACTGGGTCATGTGACCATCCCACAGAGGTGCTAAGGAATCTGAGGACCATCAGGATTAACTCTCCAGCAAGGATTGAAATGGGCAGCAGAGAAAGAGGCTGTGGATCACTTGTACATCACCAGTCAGCAAAGTATTGAACACAGGTTTGCACATGAGGCAGGTCTAAGCAAAAATCATATAATGATCATACTGGAGGCTAAACATGTGAAGGATGTAAATATAGTTCCTATAAGGTCTTCCTTTTATAGATGAGACAACTTAGATGCCCAGGATCACAGAGGTAGCTTGTGACAGAGAAGAAACTTGAATTCAGGTCATCTGCCTTCAGTCCTAGGTCTTTTCCATTATGTACATTGAATTGATGTGATGATCTTTTTAGATGATATTGATTCTGAATTAAATTCAATCGCAAGATTATTGGAAATTTCTGTAATTATTAGAACTATATAGAATAGAAAAACCATAGCCTAAATAAACATAAACTCACAAAAGAATGAAAAATTTCAGACTCATGGGCAAATTATCATTCCCTAATGTAAGAGACCCTTATAGAAAATGCTACAGTGTTGGCAATATATCTCTTCTAGATTTTTATAGTATCAAACGTAGTACCACTTCTGTATAGCAGTAGTTACACTATATTGTCTAGAGAATATTGACAAGTACATATCTATTCATGTTCAGTGAAAATATGATTTAAAAATATTTTTGGAAGGTGGGGAGATGGCTTAGTGGGAAAGATGCTTTCCATGGAAGTGTGAGCATTGGAATTTAGATCCCTAGAAACAATGCTAAAGACTAGGAGGCATTATAGTTATTCATAATCTCAGCATTCGAGAGGCAAGACAGGAAAATCCTTGGGGCAAGTTGGCTAGCTACACTAGTTGGTGGTGAACTCTGGAGTCCAGTGAGAGATTCTACCTCAAAGCATGAAGACCTGAGTTCATTCCCCACAGAACCAGGTTAAAATCCTACGGAACACTTAAAACCCTGGCTCTGGGGAGCAGAGACAAAAGGGCCCCTGGGGCTCTCACTGATCCATCAGTCTGGTGGAATCATCAAGTTCCGGGTCAATGAAAGATCTTGTCTTGAAAAATAGCATGGTGGGCCAGCAAGGTAGCTCAGTGGGTAAGACACATGCTTGCAAACCTGGCAACCTGAGTTCAGTTCCTGGAAGCCCACGTGGTGGAAGTAAAGAAGTTCTCTGATCCCCACCCATGCGCCATGGCAGACACCTCTCTCTCTTTTTCTCTCGTTCATAAATAAATAAAAATAAATAAATAAATAAAATAAGATTTAAAAAAGTAAAGTGGAAAGTAATTATGGAAGAAAACATAAGCTTTGGGCTTCCATACACAGGCACACATACGTACATATGGGCTTGCACACACCTATTTGCAAGCAAACATAAACACACACACACACACACACACACACACACACACACTTGGGCACAGTCCCTCTGCAGTCAAAAAATGCTTAATTGGTCAATACTGTGGACAAGTAGTGCCAATTGAATGGATAAAATAACTCAGTGTATATGGAGGTGTCCTGATATCTTGCTTATTCCAGAAGGGAAATATAAGGCAAAAACTGGTGATTCTGTTGGGCTGGAATGAAGCCTTCCAGCTTTGGAGGCACAGAGATTGAAAACAAAGTTGATTTGTTTTCAGTGGAGTTGGAATCCCTTAATCAGTGATTTTCCAGTCTTTCTCCTAACTTTCCTTTGTATCTTTCAAAGCACACTGATACTCTTCCACAAGTGCCTTTCCCGGAGCTGTGAAGGTGTTTGAGGAGGCTGCTATGTTTGTCACAACTCTTATTATGTGTATATCCAGGGAAGAAAATAAAAGAATTGATAGGAAAAAATCCACAAAGACATTTTTCTTCCTTCACTGAGGCAAAAGTCTGTTGTCAAGCTGTTGTCTCATCTAAGAAAGCACTGAGCAATCACTGTAGGATTTAAGTCGTAGAGGTCGCAGATCGTCTTATTAGCATGCATGCAAGCACTGATTTTGAAGAAAGTTATATGAAATGTAGCGATGACTCTTTAAGGAAGTGTGTCAAACATCACTTTTTATGTCTTGACATTTCAAAACCTAGTAAGCACAGACACATGATTATGCTACTTTTCTGTTAATGCACGTTTATGTAAATGACTCTCCAGAAAACCCATCTGGAGTCCATTACTTTTATGTCAGTCAGGTATATTAGCAATATTTTTACACCTCCATATCATTTTCTTTTCAAACATTGTTTACAAACTTTCAACGTGTCTTATTGTCTGCTATAACTTTTGCCACTTCAGATTCCCTGCTCTTGAAGCCACATAACAATTAAGTGACCTCTTTTGATGAAACACAGAAACAGGTAGAACTTTATTAATTCTATTGCATAAACTTGTGCTAAGCATATTGTAATCATCTGGCTATTAAAATGAGCCAATTGCCTCATGCTTCTTGTCATTCAAACTGTGTGCTTTGCATTGCTTCATTGTACTGAAACACTGCATGGAATTTTAGGCAGACTGTGAGAATGGCCATGTTCCTCTCATTCCATTGAGGAGAATGCATGGAAATAATTAAAAACGCAGATAGGTTGTGTGTGTTACCTGTTGCATTTAGGTAGGTATCAGTGAGGACAAATGCCCACATAGATTATGGTTTAGACGCTCTTCACTAGATCGGATGCGGGTGTGGAGGATAGGGCAGAACCCAAACTGGAAACTAACACAAACGGCGTTTCTAGAACGAGACTGAGTGTCTTTTTTTTATTATTCAATTGTGCGTGTGTGTGTGTGTGTGTGTGTGTGTGTGTGTGTGCGTGCATGTATGTGTGTGCATGTATGTGTGTGTGTAGAACCACGGACGAATTCGGGAAACTTTTATAAATGTTACAGTGTTGCCAGATGTCTGACCTGTATCTGTACTGCTTTAATCACTGTGATCTGACATGAAGACTCTCACACGCTCTGTGGGTGATCTCAGTGCTTTAGTGAAGTTTGGGATGGGCTTAAGGGATCTGAGGCCATCTTTCCTCCCTGGAAGACTTCAGTGTGGTTGCACTTAACTCTTCTCAGTTGCTGCAAGACAACATTCAGACTTGAACAACTTAAGGAAGAAAGAAGATATTTATCTGGTATATGGTTCCAGAGAGGACATAGTCCATAGCTGGCAGCAGAAGCAGGAGGCTGGTTCAGGTCACGACAGACATCAGGAAGGTGGAGAAAGGAAGAGCAAACAGAGAGGAAGCAGGGCTGGGCTGCCGAACCTCAAGGCCTGCCCCCTGTGACATGCCTTCCTCTGGCAAGGCTCCACCTTCTAAAGTTCCCACAATCTCCCCAAACGTTAACGTCTACTAAGGATGCAAACACCTGTGGGGGGCAACTCACATTCACACATGACAAGTGTTTTGTGGTGATGGTCTGCTCTTGCCTTGGTCAAGGTGGGAAGTTAAAATTGTTTAAGTTAAAAATAACTAGTAGTCTTGAGGATTAGTCGTTAGTTCCCATGGTACAGGGGTATTTCTGCAATATATGCTTGGAAGTGTACTGGATTGAGGCTCATATACTGCACAGAAAAGGGATGATACTTCCTATCTTTTGGTAACTTCTTGAATAGCTGTAGCTACATGTCATGGGGCCACTCCTGGTGGGAGAGCGACCTGTTAACAGTCTTCCTTAGAAAGTTTCACTCAATAACTTCCTTGCACTTGCCCTTGTCACTGGGTCCAGCAGCCCACTTCTCCAGGAAGCAACAGTTCTGGCAGGAGCACAGCCCGTAGGAAAGATGGTTAGATAATTGTTTCTTTGTCCCCCGCCCTTTCTTTTATCATGATCTCCAAAATTATTTTCACAAAGTGATTTTGGATTTTTATCTGTAAGGGGAAGATTGAAAGTATGGAAAAAGAGGCATTTTAGGCAACTAGACTTTGTCTTTGCACTTGTATTCCAAAGTAAGCATTGGCCTATATATATGTGTCAAGAGCTGCTTAGAATGGCCAAAGCAGCTCTGTGTACAATAACTAAGGACTGGAGCTCTCTGAGACCAGAACACAGCATGATGTTGCCTTAAATCTCTTCCTTTACACTTAACACTTAGATCACCTAGACACTGATTATGTCAAGTTGCTCCTTCCTGGTCACATCATAGCCTTTCCTGTCATGTAGCCTTGTTCCTGGAAGATCCCTGTCAAGCTATGCTACTTCTACCCAGGTGCCTGAAGGATACAGCCTGCCCTTTTCAAGCTTTCCTTTGCCACCTGCAATAAAATTGGAGAACCTCATTCCTTCCTGGCAGCAGGGAGGATGAGGGTGAGGAAGGAGATCGCACCCAGCTTGTGTCTAGTTCCTGTTTTCTAGCACCAAACTGAATTTGTGTTTCTTCTTTCCAGACCTCCTGTTAGCATATCTTTTTTGAAAACAAAATTGTTCTCTGGCTTTCCAAAAAACATTTTTCTTCTTCTACACTCAGGCAGACCGTCAAGGGAGAGTGTCTGCTAAGTCAGAATTAAGCAGGAGTTCCTCCCCCGGTTCTCCCCTGATAACTGCTCCAGCGATCAAAACACAGTAGTCCCATGCTTGCTCCCCAGGATCTGCTGGGAGGGCCTGGCTATTTCAGGAATAAAAATGTGAGAAACAGGGTGGATTCTGACTGCACAGGCTGTCATCCAGGGGGTCCCTCCTCTCAAAGCTGTCATGAGCGGGCTCGGCCTTGGGAGTGGGGTAGGGTATTATCAGTCAACGCTTGCCAACGTATCTCCAAATGGGGACCTAGGGTGTTACCTGATCTTTCCAGGATGCAATGGGAGGCAGTGACAGATTAGAAATCATTTCATTCATTTGCATTTATAAGCTCTGCAGTAACCTTCATAATCTCTTTTATTTTACAGTAGCTTTAATGTCCAGAAAGTGTTCATTTCTCTCTTTTCTTAGTCCCTCCTGGTGTTCAGATGCAGGAAAACCTTGGCTGCTTTTCAGAGATAAGGAAACAGAGCAGTAGGAGATCCACAATGATCTGAGATGGGTGATTCCCTTGTGTTCTTGATAAGTCCTCATGTGATCATGACTAGGGGAGCAGAGTCAGACATGCCAGATCTCACAAGACTTGTAGAGACATGTTCTAGTCTAGCACTGGTGATGGTTAAGATGGATGGATAAGATGGGGGAAAGCTGGTTCAGTAAGCTGACGTTCTATAATAATGAGCTATATATAATTATGAGCTATAATAGAATGGTAAGCAAGAATAAAACACCTTATTCCCTGTCATAGTTAAGCATAGGTGTCAACTTGACTCTTGAGGGTTTGACCTCTGGGCACAGGTGTAGAGAGTTGATGGTTGAGTTAAGCCCAGAGCAAACCTGAAGGAGATTGTCTAGCTGCTGGAGAAGACCCAGCCCATGGTGGGTGGGATTAGGCCCTGGATAAATCACAGAGAGCTGGTTGAGAGAGTTGGCATCCTTCTGTTTACTTGGCTAGATATGCTGGTCTGGCAAGTAAGGATTGTCCATCTCTCAGCCGTTATGCAGTGATGGTGTGGCCAGTTCCCTCGGCCCTGGTATTGGTGCGTGCTCTCCCGTCAAGCTGGACTAAGAACTGTAACCGGACTATTGTAAGAAAATAAACTCCTTGTTCCCTTAAGCTGTGTGATGGTCATTTATCAGCAACCATGCAGGTGGACTGCAACATTTCCCTAAATTGTTTGACCATATATTTAGCAGCAACATGCCAGCAAGCTGAAGCAGACAAAATACCGTTTCCTTGCTTATGGAAGAAGCTCTACTACATGACTTTCCTGGCTTTTCCACTTCTGTTCTCCCTCGAGAAGATTCTATTTCTGAACGAAGAAGCATAGTCGAGACAAACACTTTCTTCTTTCTTTGGAGTATGAACAGAAAACGATACTGTCATGGCTTGAATGAGAACTGTCCCTCACAGGCTCAGGAGTTCAAATCCTCAGCTGATGTTAATGTTTGGCAAGTTCGTGGCATCACTCAGAGGTAGAGCCTTGCTGGAGGAAGGTGTGTCATGAGGAGAGGGCAGTCTTTGATGTTTGGTGGCCCAGTCCTGCTTCCTCTCAGTTTGCTCTTGCTCTCTGTCTCCTGCTGACACTGGTAGTGACTTGAACTAGCTTCCTATTTCTGCCATCAGCGATGTTTTCTGTCATTGGATTTCTGACATAATGGATTATATTTCCTCTGGCACATTAGACCAATACATTTAATGTACTTTCTTCCCTCAAACTGTATATAAATATTATTTCACAGCAACAAAAGAAATGTCATGTCAAAAGATTCTTTCCATTTAATTCATTTAATTTAACCTTGGCAAGCTTCATTTCTGAAGCAGGCACTTGTCAGATCATTTATCTGTACTGAATGAGTGTTATCTGCTCAATTCTGAATTTCAATGTTTAGAATTCAGTGCCTGAGAATGAAGGTAACATCTTCCAGTATCAGCTGCATCAAGAATGAAGTAACACAACACTGCTTTAGTTTTGTTTCCTATTGTTTCATAACTTAGGAGGAGAAATGGTATAATTTGGGGGATTACTTTTACCTTAGTGGGAGTCATAGGCAGAATGAGGAGGAAAATCTGAAAGTCCCCATACATGAACTACAAAATGGCTTGATGAAGGGAGTTTTACATCCCCTGTTGCCATGGGGCAACATTGCTACTTTTTTTGGAGAGTGCAGTAATATCGTGGGAATCAGTCTTCTCACCCAATAATCTATCAGCACCTTGATTTTGAATTTCTTGACTCCCAGAATTGGAAAAAGAGAATTTATGTTCTTTATAGGTTACCTGTGCCATTTTGTTATAATAGTGCAAACAGATTGAAATATCCTATAAAGATTTTTAAAATGCTTTATGATGTTGGAAGGGCTGTGGGTATTGCTCAATGAGTTAGGTCTTACAAAAGCACACATGTTTCTAATGTGAGACTTCTAGAAATAATACTGCCTAAATTCACATTAGTCTTTTTTTAATTTACTTTTTTTTTTAGTTTTAAGCGTCACCCATGCCTACAGAAAACGTGTCTTTAAGACTGATGTGTTAATTGATTGTCATGATCTGAAATGTGAGTTGTCCTCCACAAGCTCACATGTTTGAATATTTAGTTGTTTGAGAAAGTCATGGTGGTGGAAAGGTGGTGGAGTCTTGCTAGAGGAAGGCAGTCATAGGAGTGGGCCTTTGAGTTTGATTAGCCCTGCCCTGTTTGAGTGAGTGAGTCTACTCTTGGCAGCAGCAGTTCTCAACCTCCATGATGTCTGCAGTGACTTAAGCCTTTTCCAGCTTCTACTGCCTGCCATGCCTTTTCTACCTTGAAGGACTGACTCTCCCCTATGGAACTATAAGCTGAATAATTCTACTGCTGTTGTCATTTTTGTTGCTGCTAATGCTATCAGGTGTATGTATCTGTGAGAAAGCCTTTGGACTGAGAAATGCTCTTTGTTCAGTGGCTTTGTAAAGCAGTCATACCAAGACTAGTAAGGCCAGTGAATTTGTCCTTCTGCAGGCCTGGCTATTTTCTATAATCTCCTTAGACTGAACCATGTTATGTGGTGTTCTTCCAATCCAGGACTCACAGCGTATGACCAGTTGATTCTGGTATCCTGGCAGAGATCTAGAAGCAGGTCAAATATGTATTCTGACATTGCTGTGTTCATTGACCTAAGGACTTTTTTTTTTTTTTTGTAATTGTAGGACAAGAATAAGAGGATGGGCAAGAATTGTGAGCCCAAGTTCTGTGGTCATTAAACAATGTAATCTTGGGTGAATTATTTTAATTTCATTTTTTTTTACTCTGGGAGCTACTAAGCTAAAGGCTGTGCTGCACTAGAACCTGGGGCAGATGGCGTGCATATTTTGTTCCCATTTGCCCTTTCTTAGGGATGTCCTCCATTTCCCCACAATGGACATCCCTAAGCCTTTCAGAAGTGTTCTCAGCAATTAAGACATGCCTAGGAAATCATATTTCAACGTGAACTAGATTCTGAGAGTTCCTTCCTAATGGAGTGATATTTGGTTCCCATTATTTGCAGTAGCAATGTTCTATCAGTGCTGAAGTAAGAAACATTTGTTACCTGGGAAAAAGCAGGACCCTTCCTTCAGCTCTCTGTTCAGAATGTTCTGTCAACTGGTCACCTTCAAGAATATTTCAGAGCATTCCTGTCCTCTCTCCTCTGAATGCCAATAGCGTTACACACTCCACATTGTGGTGGTGGTAAAAAAATGTTTCCAAACATTACTAAACATAGCCTAGGGGGGCTGATTGATACCCAGTAAGCCTAACCATGCCTGGTGAAGTCTCATGGCAAGGACTGGAGTAGAGCTTCAGAAGCGCACTGCAATATGCTTATATATAATGCATATCTTACATACATATACATATATATATATATATATAGGTATTCCCTAAATTATGTAGAGTATCTGAGTTTTCTCAGTTGAGTTAAAGGAGCTATTTTAGAACTATTTTATGTTGCAGTTACTTTATTTTTCCTGTGAGACAATATATGCTGACATAAGCAGCTTAAGGGAGGAAGGAAGAATTATTTGGTTTACAGTTTCAGAGAAGATCTAGCCCATTATGGTGGGAATTGCATAGCAGAAGGTACGGCTAGAGGCAGAAGCAGGAGGCTGATTCAGGTCACTGCAGCCATCAGGAAGGCAGAGAACCAACTGAGAGGAGCAGGGCTAACTGCCGAGTCTCAAGATGCCACAACTTTCCCAAGGATGCAAACACATGATCCTTTGGGGGACAACTACATTCAAACCATAACAGAGCAGATACCTGAATTCGTAGATAAATTAGAGGTCAGATCCTTTCCTTCCAGGTATGTGTTTGGCATTAAATATGAGAACGTACATATTTAGAGCTTTCTCATGTAATAATTATACTCACTTAGTTCTTCATTTGCAAAATGATGCCTAACCAGTAGACATTCTGTGTCTAACATTCTATGTATGTCTGAGATTTATTTTAGCAATAGGCCTATCTTCATTCTCATCAGGAACATCATAATATTTCTAAATTTTAAGTGGGTAGAAGCGGTCTCCAGGTAAAAATCTCCCTTTTAAGTGTGAGCACTCAATTAACTCATGTTGCATCTTTGGAAAACTCAGTTATAGCTAAGTAATTGCATCAGGCTCCTACTTTGAGGTTGCATATTTCCTCTTAGATATTTTTTACACAGGCAGATAAAAGGTCTCTTGGCAGGGGAGATTTATTGGTCCCTTCCTTATCACCTCCCTTTGCTGAATTAAAACTAAGCTCGGGCTTCCACTGTGGAAGTTTGAACCTTCCTAGCACTCTGCTTCGGCTTCCACGTTCAGGCTTGAATTAAATGAGCATTTTGCAGAAATAACACAATCACCTTCTGAGGTGTGATTGTCAACCTGGCACCTAGGAAGCAGGTCTCCAGCCCTGTCTGAGAGGTATTCCCTAAATTAAGATAGGTTTTTGGGCAATGCCTGTAAGAGATTGCTTTGATCACATAATTGATGTGGGAAGACCAATACCCAACGTGCTGTAGGAGGAACTCTAGTCTTT
This sequence comes from Typhlomys cinereus, assembly GCA_023101885.1. Lineage (NCBI taxonomy): Eukaryota > Metazoa > Chordata > Mammalia > Rodentia > Platacanthomyidae > Typhlomys > Typhlomys cinereus. The sequence goes on from JALPQD010000507.1 coordinate 603,485, forward strand.
GGGGACTAGATAAAGATGGCAAGAGCTAGCTGGGCATTGGCAATTTCTCTCCGTACTTGTCATGGATGTGATGTGACTAGCAGCTTCAAGTTCTTACTGCTGCACGTTGCCCACAATGAGGGGCTGTACCCTGGAATTGTGAGCCAGTTTTATCTTTCCTCCTAAAGTACTTTGGGTCAGGAATTTTGTTGTGGCAACATGAAGCAAAACTTAAATGAGGCTTTTTATCTCGGATGGCAGAGCACATTTTTTTTAATGGTCGTTTCGTTATTCTGGGGAAACCAATGATATAGCAAATGTGGAGAAGTCATGGATGGATGTGGGCTGAGCCCTCAGTGGGTAAGTCAGGCATGAGTATGTGAGGCAGCGTGTGGGCCCGTGAATCACTAGCTGGCTAGCTGCTGCTCAGGTTTCCAGCTGAGGTGGAACAAAGCAATGCTCTTCCTCCCGACTTCAGCTCTCTGATGGTTAAAAAGCATCCTCTCAGCCATCTACTTAGTACTATGTTCTCCACATTTTGCTGGTGGTTTTTGTTGTTTGAAGCAACCCTCGCACATGGTTCTGAAGTGCTCGTCTTGTGTTTCTAACTGCAGAAGGTGAAGTTGCATTTTATAGGGATAAATAATTAGAAAGGTTTCACTAAAAAATGAGTTATAGTATAGTGCATGCACATTTAAGCATTTGAGGAGCAGGCAATGAATGATGAACACTCTGTGTTTCAATTTCTTGTATAGAAGAGTATTTAGATGTTGACATTTTTTCCTTCTTCTTTGTGCTGTCCGCTTCTGGGAGAGGTCCTGTCCACAGGTGATGTTCTGTGCTGTCATCTCATGCCTAGCTGGCCTGTGCTCTGTTCATTCTTCGTCAAGGAGAGGTTTGACTGCGGACCTGTGCTCTTGAAACACCTGTTTTTGTTTTTGTTTTTTTCCTTTTGACCTGGTGCTCATGCACTATCATTTTTTTTTTTTTTTTTGAATGGGGAACTTATCTGTATAAGAGCATGCAATTGGGGCTGGAGAGGTGGCTCAGTGGTTAAGCCTTTGCCCTGCAGGCGGAAGGTCCTGAGTTCGGATCCTAGACCCCACATATAGATGCCGGGCAGAAGTGGGGGTGGCCTGCGTTTCTGGTCCTGGTAGGGCGGAGACTGTGAATCCCGGGGCAGAGTAAACAAGGAAGAGGTGGAGGCGGTCTATGGTGGTTCCCGAATTTGCCCGTGGTTCTACACATACATACAACACACACATATACATGCACACACACGCACACATGCACAATTGAATAAAAAAATAAAAAGAGTATGCAATTGTTGTCTGCTTTCCTTACATACCTCAGGTTGGCTTGTTCTTTGGTGCCATTCAAGGACCTTGAAATTGAGCTTTGCAAATATCTTTCCTACATCCTTCTCCGAGCACTTCACACTGGCCACCATCCAGTTCAGTCATTGGTATTCATTTCCTCTGCCTACCACAAGTTACCACAATGAGGAGGCTTAAGCTGTTTATTCTATTGCAATCTGGAAGCAACAGGCCTAACCTTCCAAATGCAAACACTCTTTCAAGACTGCTGTGGATGATTAATTTCTCATCTTGTGTCATTTACAGAGGGTCTCAAAACATCTTTGTAGATCTTCCAAAATTCATGCTTTGTAAACCTAGTGTTGCAATTCATCTGCATCTTGCTAATGAGATCACGACAACTGCTTAAGGGAACAAGGGGTTTATTCTCTTAAGATAGTCCAGTTACAGTTCTCAGTGTAGCTTGACAGCAGAGCTCACACCAACACCAGGCCGAGGGAACTGGCCACACCATATCCACATAATAGCTGAAAAAGGGACAATACTTACTTGCTAGACCAGCATGTCTGGCCAAATATATACAAGGATGTCTCCTTTCTCAAACAGCTCCCTCATTTTATTCACCTGCCTGGGGACTAGTCCCACCCACCATGGGCTGGGCCTTCCCCATCCTATACAATCTCCCGAAGGTTTGCTCTGGGCTTAACTCAACTACTAATTCTTTACAAATAGGCAGAGCTCAAATCCTCAACCAACCATTAAGTGGACACTTTTATGTAACTATAACACCTAGTTTCCCTCATTTTGGGGTATTGGATTTTTTTATATGTATGTTTGTATATATATTGGGGTGCATGTATGTACTTTCATGTTCACATGTGTGTGGCACATAGGAATGTTGAATTTTTTAATTCTCTCCAAGATGGTCTGCAAGTGGCCCTTAAATGGAGATATTCATTGAGTGTTGTAAATTGTGTTAAAAATTGGCTTGAGTTTTGGTGACCTTGAGTTGGTTAAGGAAGCCTACAGTGGCTTGTGAAGAGGCAGAAGTAAATGGCCATAGCAAATACCAAAGCTGTTGAAAATAATCAGGGAGTAACCTTGAGTCTTCATGACTGCATATTCCAGAAAAAGTGAGTCAAAGAGCAGGGCTTTGGATGACTGCTACCCTGATGGGCAGGCTTCCCATGTGAGGTTTGGTCCCTTCAAGGGCTAAGAAGTGGTTTTTGAGTATGACAGTGTGTCTCAGGAGGCACAAGTTCACTGAGGGTGCTAAGATGGAGAATTTTTAAAAAGTAATACTGTATTTGGATCTTTCATGGCTAGCTGCAATTAAGAACTATAAGCTTGGGCTGGGGATTGGATAAGTCACTTGCCTTGAAAATGTGAGCACTGAAATTTGGATCCCAGACCCACATAAAAGATGAGAAGGTATTGTGGCCACCGGCCTGCCTGATGGGAAGGCAGAGAAAGGAGATCTTCAGCGTAAGCTGGTTAGATAGACTAGCTGATCTGTGAGTCTGGGTCCGATTGAGACAACTTGCCTCAATGAAAAGACTGACACCTGGTATCAACATCAGGCTTCTACATGCATGCATACATGTTCACTCCCCACACAAGTGTGCCTACATATATGAAAATATACATATGCACATGCATTCACTCCACACCCACACACTCATGTGAAAAAAAAAAGAGATTAGAAATAAGTATAAGTGTATAGCTTTTAAAGGACAAGAAACTGGTTTGAGAGAAGAATGGCCCTGAAACCAGAACCACCAGAAAACAAAGTCACACAACTTGTCACCAAGAGTACAAGCACAGTGATTCTTTAGAACTGCAGCCTTTAGAACAAAGAGGAGCCAGTGGAAATGACAGTGACAAACACAAGCAATTAATAAGGAATCCTGGACATTTCAGTAATAAGGGTATGAACACAAGAGGGACATGTGCTCCAATCAGCTGAAGGCCTGACAAACAGAGATCAGCTTTCGCTATCTGGAGGAATGTCTGCACAAACAATCTTATTACTTGAACCACAATCTCAGCTTTTTCTTGAGTTTTCAACTTGTTGGCTCTCTCTGTAGATTTTGGACTTGTCAGAATCCACAATCACATTCATGCATTTATCATCTATCTATCTTCATCATCATCATCTATCATGTATTTATTTATTTTTAATATTTTCTTTAGTGTGTGTGTGTGTGTGTGTGTGTGTGTGTGTGTGTGTGTATCAGAGGACACTGTGTGTCCCTGTGGAGGACCAAGGGTGAGTTCGTGAATCATCCTGGACTGCTTCTACATCCTTTTTGCTTTGCTCTGGGATTTCCAGGGCTGGAAGTACAGGTTGCTGCCATTTCCCCCTGGCATTTTTACTTGGAACCTAGGATCTGAACTCAGGACCTTCTGCTTGTGAGACAGAGTCTTAACACCTGAGCCATCTCTCCAGTCTTCATCTATATATTAATCTCATGTATCGCCTGTCATTATCTATTAATTATCTCTATCTATATAAGCCATATAATCTATCATCTATCTATCTACCTATCTACCTATCTGCCCTATCATCTATCTGTCTATCTATCTATCTATCTATCTATCTATCTATCTATCTATCTATCTATCTATCTATCTTTTTTTTATTATTTATTCAACTGTGTGCATGTGTGTGTCTGTGTGTGTGTGTGTGTGTGTGTCTGTGTAAAACCACGGACGAATTCGCGAACCACCATGGACGCCTCCACCTTCTGCCCAGGGATTCACAGGCTCCGCCCTACCAGGACCGGAAACGCAGGCCGCCCCCGCTTCTGCCTGGCGTCTATACGTGGGATCTGGGATCCGAACTCAGGACCCTCCGCCTGCAAGGCGGAGGCTTAACCCCTGAGCCACCTCTCCAGCCCCACCTTTACCTAATTCTATAATCCTTTAGACCACACATACACACACACACACCCACACACACACACCCACACACACACCCCTTCAACAGTCAAAAGCCAAGATGAAACTCATGGTTGGTGTGAGTCCCTCTGCCACTTAAGAACATTCTCGTAACCTATTTTCTCTTCTGTTAAATTGAGTTAATAAGTTGCAGTTTAATAATGAGCTCATTCAGAAGAGTGAGAGTTTGTCAAGTACCTGTAAATAATACATACTCGAAACATGCTACTATTTCTAAAACCTTATTAAGTACTTGTAGATAATTTCAGCCAATTATTTAGCTTCTGAAATATCAGTTTGCTAATCTACAAAGTGGCCATAATGATAATAAATTAGTAGCTCCCAGTCGTGCTGGCAGAACATATTGAAAACCGCTCTCTCTCTGCTTTGGATTTTGATGTTTACTATACATAGAATATGGTGTCTGATAGCACAAGCAACAATCAAGAAATGATTTTTTCAGATAATTTTAGACTTAGGATTCCTCTTCCCTCTCTTTGTCCATTGAATCTGATTTGTGTGCACTGTGTGTTTACTGTGTGTGGCAGGATCTGTGTTAGGTGACCTCTCTCTTTCTCTCTCTCTCTCTCTGTGACTGATCATGTCCTCTGTAACTAGGAATGTGTTGATAACATTTTCCAACTGAAACTGGAAGATTATGATTTGAACAAAACATAGCACCTTGCAGTGCATTCAGAAGTGAAGGATAACATCCTTGAACTCAGAGTCTATTGTTTTTCTGAAGGAACAGAAAAAAATCATTGTTTGAATCCAAAGTTGTGGCATTGTGGCAAATAAAGACATATGTCTGTGTTAGTTTAATCCTCCCATTGCTGAATAAATACAGCAACTTAGGAAACAACCAAACATCTTCAGGAACAAGGGGCTCATTCCAACTGAAAATTCTGTTACAGTTAGTTCCTTAGCAGGACAGGAGAGTTCATGACAACATCAGAAGTCAAGGGACACCACACTATATCCACAGGAATTGCTTTTTCTCTTGACAGTATGCCAAAAAACGGAATCAGCTCTCTCCATTTTACCTACCTCCTAAGGAATGGCCTCACCCACTTGGGTTGGGCATTCCCACATCAATTAGGTAATCTCTCACAGACTTGCTTCACAGATGCTCTCAAAAGCTCAGCCTTTATTTTTTTATTATTTATTATTTATTCAATTGTGTGTGTGTGTGTGTGTGTGTGTGTAACCACCACGGGCGAATTCAGGAACCACCATGGACGCCTCCACCTTCTCTTTGTTTACTCTGCCCCAGGATTCACAAGCTCCGCCCTACCAGGACCAGAAATGCAGGCCGCCCCCGCTTCCGCCAGCGTCTATACGTGGGGTCTAGGATCCGAACTCAGGACCTTCCACCTGCAAGGCAGAGGCTTAACCCCTGAGCCACCTCTCCAGCCTCCTCACCCTTTAATTTTCAAGTTGGTGTCTGCAACTAACTGCCACAATGTCCTGTGCATAGACACTTGAGCCCATCGCTTGTTTCCAAAGTTAACAGTTTGCTTTGAGTCCCCAGACCCAGATGAGGCCAGATGAGCACTGTAGGGTAGTAATGGAGTTATCTAATTCACAGCCGCCTTCTTGGACAAAATAAGTGAGTTAGCCTCCTGCTTATGGGATGGGATCTGCTTAGTGGAGATAATGACTCCCCCAGAGCTATCTGAACATTCCCAAGTCAAGCATTTGCAAATCATCTACAACACACCAGCTTGCAAGGCTTTGAGAAATCTGTGCTTGATAGAACATGGCATTCTTTCTGCTGAGAGATTCTTGCATTTAATAATCCAGCTGTTGGGTGAATCTCTCCTGGTTCACAAGTATAGGAAATATCTGCAATTCAAAATCATCTGTTTGTAGAAACCCTTCTCTCCCAAAGAATTTAAAGATATACAGGAAGAACTGATGCTCGGCGGGGCATAAGCCCCTTGCAAAAAGCCTAGCTTTAGTCTCCTGAGAACTTTGGATACTTTAGTGTTACTTCTTAGACACTGCTTTTGAGGTTCAGTCAATTTTTCTGTAATTGTTTCCTGTAATCTCAGATTTGAAGCAGGGAGATGAATTAACCATTTTTGATTGGTCTACTACATATACGCATACTTTATTTGTGCAGTTACTCTCCGTTATTGCTGATAAATTCATGACTTAAGGGAACAGGGAGCTTTATTTTGGTTTATGATTCTTGGTTACAGTTCCTTGTCAAGCTTGGCAAAAGAGCTTATACCAACACCAGAAGCTCAAGGGAATGGCTGCAACATACCCGTAGGACACTGAGACAGAAACAATCCTCATATGCCAGACCCACATGTCTGACCAAGTATACTGAAGGATGCCAAGTTCCTTAATCAGCTTCCTCCATCTTATTCACCTACCCAGGGACTAGTCCCACCCACCACGGACTGTGCCTTCCCCATCAACTAGACAATCTCCTGGACACTTGCTCCGGGCCTAACTCAACCACTGATTCTTTACAAATGTGTCCAGAGCTCGAACCCTCAATCGTCAAGTTGACACCCCATATCTAAGTATAACATTATTGTTGCTTTCTTTTAATGCTGTTTTGGAAATTATCCAAATGGGGAAACTGAGATTCAGAAGCAAAGCATCCTGCTTCATATTCCTCAGCAAATAAGTGAGAAGTGGTAGAGCTAGGATTTTTAAGGAAGCCCATGTTCTCCATAGCCCGTGCTCCCGCCTCTCTGCTGAGTGTCGCAGCTCTGCAGATCCGGGAAATATTGCCCCAGATCCAGCACCGCAGAAGTCTGCAGATGAAGCAGAGGAATTTTCTAAGCCCCAAGTAAAAAGCCAAACATTTCTTCTCTGATACCAGGCTGACACGATAAACAAAAAGATTTGTATGCGAGACCAGCGACTTGGCAGTTGGCCACGCAGATTAGTGGGAGACCAGGAATTTGGAATCAGAACTGAGGTAGTCCAATGCCAGCTAGACTCTTCAGCTGTGTGAGCATAGGCGTGCTGCCTCACGCCTCGGTTTCTGCTGCCTGCTTGTCGGATGCAATTATTGTGAAAAACAGATGAAAGCTCGTTTCCAAATAGAAAGTGCTTGACCCATATTCTTTTTCTCCTTCCTCCCTCTTTTTCCCTCTGGTGTTTTGATCTCTCTGTCTCTCTTTCTGTTTTATTGTGGCTGTCTTCTGGGGAACATCCCGGGCACATCTGAGTATTTGCCAGTGAAAACTCATCACCTGGCACACATGGAGTCTCACATTGTAGAATTTCTTCGTGTAAAATAAATCCCCTCCAGTCCCTGTAAGGCCTGTAGGAAATTCACACTTTGTACTCTCTGAGTTACCACAGCTTCCTTTTAACAAAAGAAACTCAGAATAGAAGGGGTGTTTCTGGTGGTAGAGATCTCTACTAGGTCTTTGGGAGATGGGGCCGGCCTCAGACAAAACATAATTAGGGGTTCTGTCCTTCTCTCTGGGGAGAAAATGGCAATGTGAGTCAACTAGCTAAATTCCTCCATGGACGTGTGGCCCCTGAAGCCTCAAGGTGGTGGCCCTCAAAGCCAGACAGTGGATGCTTGTCACACTGGCCCCTGACCACGTTGTGATGCCGCCTGCCTTCATTCTTACACTGTTCTCATCACACCCTCGTACCTGTCACCTGTGGGAGAGAAAGTTAGTGACGACCCCAGGAGGAAGAGAAAGCATTCACGGACCTTGACTAAGGGAGAAAGTACTAGTTAGATAACAGGTGACAACTTGATAGTTGAAGGTCTGGACACATCTGTGAAGAATTAGCTGCTAAGGTAAGCCCTTAACTATCCTGCAGGAGAGTATCTAATTCTTATGGGGAGACCTAGTCCCTGGGGGGTGGGACCATCCCTTGGGCAGGTAGATAAGATGCAGGGAGCTGGTTCAGAGTTTGGCATACTTGGACACACTTGCAGTCTGATAAGTGAGGTTTGCCCCTCTCTCAGAAATCCCTGTGGATGTAGAGTGGCCAGTTCCCGTGGCTCCTGGAGCTGGTATGAACCATCCTGCCAAGCTGAACTAGGAACTATAATGGGAACCATAAGCCATAAAAGCCTCCTTGTTCTCTAAGTTGCTCAATCAGGAATTCATTTGCAACATGCAGACCAACTGCAGCAGTCAATAACCAGAGGTGAAATTTCTGGTTAAAATGTCTTCCCACTGCTCTGCGGGTCCTTTCAATCCGCAGTGTCTACATTTGTCTTGTCTTCCAATGGACCATGTGGACATGCCCTGGAAAACACTTAGTCTTTGAGCATTTGTTTTTCACCCCCCTCCCTGCTCCCAGCTGACATGCAGGGCCTGTGTGATTTCTATCTTCTGTTCTTTTAATGCTGGATGTAGAGGAAAAGCAGAGAGACCCGGCACTCGACTTGGGATAGATGCTCAGTACTGATGGGCAGCCATGAGCATGGCCAAGGTGAGGTGAAGGTCACTGCAGCTGGCCGATCCCCATTTCTCATCCCAGGGTTTCTCTACCATTGTTAGAGGTTGTGGTTAAGTGTTGGGAGAGAAGTGTTCTTCAAAGTGGGGCTGGGTCATCGTAGGATTGGAGGAGGGTTTTTTCTTTCTTCTGCTTGGAATGTCTGGGAGCTAGGGGACCACAAGTCCAAGGCAAGCGAGACCCCATAAAATTGCTCAACCCCTATTTCTTCTCTAAACATCGGTTCCCACTGTGCTGGTCATCCTAAGAACACTGATTATGAAATATATGAATATATGCCTTTACCATACTTTGCCTCAACTTTTTGCTGTCCAGTCTGAGATTAGACATCCATAAGAATTCCTGAAATTTGGTGAGTTGTTCTAGTTTTGTTGTTCTCATTTTCTTACCTTGTTCCTTCTCATGGGTATGTGCCATGTATGCGGGCACATGTGTCTGTGCACATGCATGCCATCTCATCTTTTCCCACATTAGCACTATGTTCTTGCCATTGCTCCCCACTCTGGTCTTGTTCCAAAGTCTCTAAAATGCAAACCTGACACAATACGTGAGCATCCTAGTGTAATGGACTACACATCCTGCCATACTTCTACCCCCCTCCTGCCTCCTGTGTACTCTCCTCCTGCTTTCCCTGTTCCCTGAGGTCCCTCTACACTAACACAAGGTGAACATCTCGTGAGCTAAGATGGAACCGCCTTGGCACATGCTGCCCTTGTGACTTTAGTATGTTCATGTGGCAAATATTCAAACTCCAGCTGCAACGTCATCTCAGTCTTCCATGACCTCGGCCTAAAAAGGCAGCACCGTGACACATGTGATGTACATTTTCATCCAGGAACACATGCTCTGCTGTACTGTCCCATTCGTGCATGTTTCCCTCTCTTCCAAGACTTCTTCTTGCATGCTTCTGTTTTTAGCTTAGTGACCCTCGCTACCATTTTAGTGTCTGTAAGAGACATTTATTTATCCAATGAAAAATTGTTGATACCAACTTAATATGTGTGTTTTGTTGATTTTACATACAGAATCTTTCATAAATAAAGCAACACAGTTGAATCTATTTCACATGGCGAGTCCCATGGGACCAGTTGTCAGTGACATAGCAGTTACATAAAGGGTGGGAGGTCTTTACTCTGAGGCCCAGATTAAGCACTATAGGGAAGACCAGAGCCTCAGGTCCTCCCTGGTTGGCACACTCCAGACTCTTAGTAGGTCCTTATTAAATGAATAAACCTTTCTGGCCTCAGAATAACGGAAAGGACAAGGTTGCAAGGTAGCTAAGCCTGCTTTCTTCTCCCGAATTTTAAGATTCTGATTTAATTTTAGTCGCAGATCATCTTGGAAGGAATGCTCCAAATGCTTGTCATCAGAGATGGCTCTTACTATGGATAGACATCCTCCAATGGAGTTTCTGTCTTGAACTTTATTATTATTATTATTGCTTACAAAAGTAGTGCATGTTCATAAGGTAAACATAAGTAGCTTGGTTTATAACCTTTTAGACAGTTTCTTGTACATATCAACACACAGTTAATATTTGATTTTTTGGCAGTTATACTCATTGCACACATATACATATGCATACATACCATTCATATTACATCATGGCTTTCGCAGTGACTTTTTTTTGGTAGGGAAGACAGTGAAACCCTTTGGTTGCTGTTGTCAGTGGCTTCAGTTATAAATAGAAATTATACTGCCTTCGTTTTGCTACTACAGACTTGAATGGAAACCAGACCCACCCTGGGGAGCAGGGGCTGATTGGGAATTTTGTTTAGAATGCACAGACCCTTCTCACAGCATGGAATTCCTGGCAGTGCCCTGGAAGCTCTCTGCCCTTTGGGTCCCCAGAACTACTTTGTCTGTGTGTTCTAGCTGCTGCCACATTGCTCATGTGAGCTGAGCCTTTGGTTCACAAGTCTGGTTCCCATGGGTCTGTTCTTTCAGAGGAGCTGCTGTGTCCCTGCTTTGAGACTGTGGCTCTTCCAGGGGCAGCACAGCCAAGAAGCCCAAGAAACCCCCTCCTCTCAGCCCCACAGCCTCGTTTGGGGACTGCTTGATATGCAGCCAGCATCCACTCAACATAATGTGCCTTACCTGCCAATGTGCTTTGAGGGATATTGTTAGCATTAAATTTGCCATTTACATTTTCATGTTTGACATAATTGAGGAATGAATGCTCTTATGAAAATTAAACTTGTGGTTCTCCTTGGGCTGCTGTAACCCTGTTAAAATGTAATGTGATTTTTGATGCTTCTTCTTGAGGTTTTATTAAATAGAATATCAGGATGACTAATTCCCTAGGCCTAAATGCAGGCTGGGAAGCAGCATTATTGATAGGGCTGTGTCCAAATGGCCCTCCGTGCTCATCCTCTAATGGCCTAATAATGCATTATACTTGAAACAGAAATACTTTGGGTTGTAGTGCTTATTGCCATTAGTGAAAACACCTGGACGCTCCATTCATCAAGGTTACGTCCAATGGGGCCCATTTGTTTATTAGGCTGTCAGTAAACATCTTTATTTGGTCTGGGTTCAGCCACATTTGGCCGCATTGGCCAGAGCTCAAACCCAGCTGGGAGATTTCTTGTGGTTTCTTGTGATTAGTTTTCTCATTAAAAAAAAAAAAAAAAGAAGGCTAATGAAAAGGTGGGGCGGCTTTATAAAGAACACATTTTGCTTTCTGTAATTTGTGGAGAAGGTAACAAAGATCAGCGAGGCGGCTCCTGGGTTCTCTTTCTTTCAGCAACTGCTGATGGGGAAGCTGGGCTTCCTTCCAGCCCCTGGAACACAGAGCAACTCAGATCCCTCGGGCCCTCCTGGGCCAGGGGGTGGACCTTCTCAGCCCCTCCACTCCCTGGGCATGGGCAGGACCATGTTCCTTGACAGGGCAACTCTCCCTATCATGGCCCCCACCACAATAAAATCGAATTTTTTTCATGGTATCCAGAGAGTTTGGTTTCCTCTGGACAGACAGGACTTCTTCAATAGGCCTTAGCAGCAACCATGGTGAAGAATTATTTAAGAAGAATTAGTATTAGTCACAGCCATTTTGTTCAGCTTCCATCTTAGCTAGACAGACTACACCTGTCTTCATTCCTGACTCCCACAGCCTCACATCCCTTGTAACTCTTGGACAACTCTTTAGCAACATCTGAGACCATAAAAGATCGAGACCCCACCCAAGGTCTATTTCTTCAGCTGCTCTTGGCTCTCTCAGCCCACCATGCTTTCATGGCAGCTCTCTCCCTACCCTCTCTGACCTTATGCTATCTCTTCTGTTCTAGTGCTCTCTCACTTTAAGGCCAAACTATGGCTCCCTTGGCCACTAGACCCTCAACTCTAAGTAAACACCTGTTTCTTAAGTTTCTCCCTTGTGTCAGTTTCTCTATTTATGGACTTCAACCTGGCAACACATGTGGTGGTCAGAGTCATTCTCCATTTCTTTCCTCAAATGGAGCACAAGAGTTACTATACTCCTGGAGACAAAAATGCTAACTGCCTTGATCTGATAATCATTACACATTGGATACATGCATCAAATTATCATCTTGCATCCCATAATATGTGCAATTATTGTGCCACTTAAAAATTCACTGTTAAGAGCTGGAGAGATGGATCAAGGGTTAAAAGTCTGCCTCACTAGCAGAAAGTCCTGAGTTTGGATCCTAGGTCCCATGTAAAATTGCCAGGCCGAAATGGCAGTGGCCTGCACTTCTAGGGCAGAGCCTGGGAAATTACAAAGCAAAGAAAAAAGGAGGTAGAAGCAATCCAGGATGATTCCTGAAGTCATGCTTGGTCCTCCACAGGGACACATAGTTCCCTCTGACACACACACACACACACACACATGTGCACACACACACATACACGCACACACACACACGCACACACACACTAAATGAACGAATAAAGAAGTAAAATAAAAAATTCACTGTTAAAACCATAATAGATGATAATTAATGTATTTTTGTCATGAATGCCTGTGTTAGAATGAAGATCCACCTCCTACAAGTCTTCCACATAAAACACAGCTCTTACTTTAAAGGGAATAAGAGAAATTTTATTTTGACCATGAGATGAGAACATGGATTCAGATGGTGTCTGGTGACATGTACCAGCAACTGCATGAGCTTTTTACAGTTACGGAATAAGAAAAAGGTCACAAATCAAGGCATTTGCCAAAATATGTTGGTGGGGCCAAGTGCGGGGTTGGGGGGTAGTCATGGCAAAAGACGTGGAGGGGGGTGGGCTCTGCTGTAGGCTTCAGATACTGACTGATGATAGTCTTAGCTTTTTTTTATTAAAAATTTAATTATACATTTTAAAATTTTTTACCAGTTCCCTCCCTCCCCCCTCCTCCCCCCGAACCCCCTCCTCTCCCTCCCCTTCCCCCAGTGCCTCCCCCCCAATTCCCAGAGAGTCCTTTATTGTGTACGCCTAACTCTCCACTGGGTCCTCTTCTCCGATGACATATAAGGACCCAGTGGCATTTCCATAAGCCCTTTGTCTTGTTCCCCTTAAGCCTAAGATCACTACTATGGCTGCCAATCCCTTGCCTCCAGGGGTCTCGGTGCCCTTAACAGATGCTAGACTTTATGAGGGCAACAGTGCGCTGGACATTGCGCAGGGCATGCAAAGTCCCATTATGATTGCTTTGGCCCCAACTATTGTTGAGAATCTTGCAAATCGTTGCTCCTCCCATCCTTTTGCTCTTACAATCTTACCGCCCCCTCTTCCGCAAATGTCCCTGAGCTCCAGGATGGGGAGAGATTAGGCTGGCCTAGTTCTATGTGATTGATATAGAGTCTCTGAAGTTCTGGATTGTGGTTTGTTGATTTTCTTTTGCAGTTTTGCTGCTCCTGCAATTCCCTTCACTCCATTCTGCTGGGCACTGTATGTCACCCCCTGGCCAGAGACAAAAAGCTGTTAAACTGGAGTCTTGTTGTAATAGCACATTCAAGGGTAGATGTAATAAGAGTAGGAAACCTCACTGAGGGAGGGGTCCATCACCCATTTGCAAAATGATTACTTTTTATCTGCTAGACTATATGCCCTCCCCTTCTGGTGAGATCAGGAAAGAACGTCTGTGAACTTAACCAGGTTTCTCATTACTTACTTGCAGACCTTGATGGAGGCCTATTTTCTCTGCTGTAACATGGTCCCCTCTCTCCTTGTTTCTGGTGTGGCCCTCCTATCCCATCTCTCTTGTTCATAATCCTTGCAATTACTGTGTTAGCTTTTGGGTTGGTGGAAGTTAGACTATTAAGTTAATATGGCCATCCTGAAGGTTTTACTTGATAGTTGAGAGAATATTAGGTCTGACACAGAGGTGGGCATTGAATGGCTTATTCAAGTGATTAAAGACAGCCTAAAATAATTTGGCTTTGGCTCTGCACCATAATCATAAATCATGGCTTCATTACCATGAAGCTTTTCTCAGTCAGTCATCCTAGTAGAATCTTTAACATAGGCATGACTTCTTTTCTGGGAACTTTATTTTCTGCCCTAGTACTGCACTCCACCTTAACTGGTGCAGCTGAAGTCACCCCAAGAAGCCCCATGTCTCATCTCCTTTGCGTGTGCCCTGACATTTGGAGACCACCCAGGAAGAGTCAGCAAGGAGTTCATATCCCTCTGTCAAAAATGCCTTGAAACACCCTTCACCTTGCTTTTCAGGCTTGAGTGGAACGCAGAGGGGTGACCAAGGGACAGAGATGCAGACCAAATAGCTCAAGGATCCAAAATTTGTTTCTGCCCTCTGGATCTCCATCTGTGGCATGCATTCAGCCAATGGATTATACAAATACCACTGTTGCCCTCAGATTGTATTAGGTGTCTTGTGTTCGGATGCAGGGGACATGGAATTTGCATATGTGAACAATGACTTCAGAAGTGTTCCACACTTGTTACCCTAGAAGCTTAAATTCTGTTCAAAGTGGGACACAGCATATGTCCTCAGCTTGAAGAAGGTTGCAGGTATCACCTTTTCATTGTTCCCTTGCTCACAGCTCTTGTGATCAGGGAGGTGAGGTGGGGTGGTTTTCCTGGTGGTGGGGGTCAGAGTTGGCTGAGGGAGCAGGAGGAGGCAGGACTCAGCTTGACTCAAAGATTTGTTTCCTTGGAAGCAATGTTCCTCCCAGAAGGAGGATTAAGTTGCTCCTGTCACATAGTGTTTAGTTTTCAGTCTCTGGTGCCAGGAGGGGAATTGGATAGGAAAAGTTACTGTCTCTGAAGCAGAGATTAACTGGAATCTGTCTCACTCGTGATCCTCAGAAGATCTGTTTCCAGAGCTGCCTCTTGGAACCAGGGGTGAGACAAAGGCTACCACATCTGCAGCTTCAAACCCCCATCTGGCTTGTAGGACAGGCATATGCCTACACACAAGGTGCCAACTTCAGGGTGCCCTACTCATATGCGCCAGAAAGACTTGATCTTACAAAAGATCTGACCCCTTTTGGGTCCATCTTCTGTCTTACATTTCCAGGGAGTCTTCATTCAAAAATAAATGTAGGAGGTAGGAGATAGACGAAATGGCTCAGTGGTTGAAATGCTTGCCATATAAACAAAAGGACCAGAGTTCAGATCCCAAGAACCCATTTTAAAAATGCTGGGAGAGCATTGAGGCCTTCCTCTGATTCTAGCCCTGAAGTCAGAGCTTGGAATTTTCAGAGCAAGTTGTATAGTCAGATTAGTCCTAATGGAGCCTTCTGGGCTTAAGTAGAGACCCAGATGCAAAAGAGCAAGGTCGAAGAGCAACTGAAGATGATTCCTGGTATCACCTTAGTGCTTCTGCATGCACTTGCCCCTGCATACACATGTCCACCCACCCATATGCAAATTTATGCACACATGTTACTAGTCTTAAAGCCTTGGCAAAATTAACAAATACTTTTGACATCAGTTTAGTTATCTTCACAGTGGGATGGGGTGGTGTCAGTGTCTGACTCACAGTTTTGCCATGAAGAGTGTATGGACATTCTAAAGAACACTCAGCATGAGCCTGCCATGCATGTAACATGCTGGCCTTCTTTAGGGAGGGTGTCTTCTCAGGGAAATGTTTTCTGGAGTCACTGTGTTTACAGCAATAGAAGCTAGAAGAGGAGAAATATTGGGTTATGCTTAAAAATGAGAAAATTTGGGTTATCCTTCAAGGCTATCCAGATGGCGGCCAGCCCTTGGGCTTTCCTCACTTGCCTGAATCTATAAAGTCTCAGTACAGGAGCGTGACTGTGTCTGACTGTGGGTCCTCACAGGGCACAGTGCTGCCCCTGTGATCTTGGCAGAACTTTTCACCTTCACCTTCATCTGCCCCATCTTGTCGTCTTTCACTGCACTCTTCCTTGGCCCCAGCCCTGGTTCGAACATCTGGGATTCCCTACAATTCTCTGCACATGTTCCCAAACCTTTCTGGATGTCCTGCTCTAGTTCCATGCATGAAGCTGAGTCCTGCCCAACCACCTTCCCAGGGGCAAAGTCATCTGGTTCCAGGATGATGGATTGTCATCCTCCAGCCTCACCGAGTTCTGGTGAGAGTAGATATGTGGCCTCTTAGCTGTGTCTTGCTCTGTGGGTCCCGAAAAATCTCTTCTGGACATCTCTTGAATATCTGCCTCTAGAGAGATAGCAGATCTCCGCGCCCTGCACATTCAGTGTGATGCCCCCTCTCCTTCCACATCAAAGGGTCACTTTGGCATAGGCAGAGGGCCCAGAGAGATGTTGGCTTTTGCCTTTCCACAGCTGAAGCCTTCAACTGAAAATATGTGATCAGTGAGTGCTTACTTTCTTGGACTCCAGGTTTAGGTGAATAGCCTGGATTTTTGGTGAGTGTGGGGTGGGGGGAGGAAAGGAGAGGAGAATCTTAGATTTTCTTGGGCTATAAAAGAAGGACTATAAACCATGAGAACAGTATGTGGGACCCAAAGACCAAAGGTGACCCGTATGTCCTTTTCAAGGGGGTATGGATACATCGCGGCACTCAGAGTTTTCCTGTCCAGCATGTGTCAGAAGTAGAAGGTCATTTAAGAAGGAATTCTGGACACAAGGGTCTGAATGGCTGCCCATCCCTAACACAGCCTTGGGTGTGGTGGTTTTCCCCGCCAAGGAGTACAGTGTAATCATGTAGACTACAGCCACTCAGGGGGCTCTCTCAACAGCCATGAAGGAGGTGGGCAGTGATGTCTGCAGCCAGATCCAAGACTGGGAAGGAGCTGGGGCTTTTCGGCTCATGCCTGGGGGGGGGGTCATGCCATTCCCTGAACTCCTTGATGCCATGGCAAACCTGGGAAGAGCCGGGAGAAGGCGAGTGCTGGTGAAGACTTGTGTTAACTGTGCGACAGAGGAGTAAGAGAAGAATACAGACAGCTGAGCTCAGGGGCCGAGACTCCCACGGACCCGGATAGACTTTGGTAAGAAGCCCCTAGGGAAAATGAGTATGGCTGACAAGGTGATGGATGGAACAGGAAAAGAGTGTGTTCCAGGAGAGGGGGGTAGGTGGGGCAGAGGCTTCTTCGTCATACGCTGGGAGGATAGCATGCTAGCTTCTCTCCAAAGCAAGTGAGAGCTTGTCATCCTTGCTCAATTACTGACTTCTTAGACACAGAAGATGCCCTGGACTGGCCACATTGGCTCTAAGCAGCGTGTTCATGCCAGGGTTTTATTCACTGCAGACACACAGCCAAAGCTGGGGCCTGCTGAGAGCATAGGCTAGACCCCAGAGAGCAGGCATTCTGCAAAGTGTCCCCTCCACCAGGCCTAGTAGCTGAGGGTATTTTTAGACAGGACTGGAAACAAGATTGATCATTTTGTGTTTCGGGTCAGGCTTGTGGGCCTTATCTCCAGGCAGTGGAACAGCGAAGGGAAGAGAGCAGGTGGAGATCATTGCTGAGGAAGCAGGAGGCAGGGAACAGGCAGGGAGAGGCCAGTGCAGCGGCTCGGGTAGGAGATCCCAGCAGCAGAGAGCTGCTGAACTAGACAGTGACCTTGGGAAGCAGCATTGGTTTGGCCATTCTCTGATGCGCCTTAGTGAGGGGCTGCTTCTGAGAGTGCCAAGAAGCTCTGAAGAGCCAGATTCACAAATTGCCCGTCACCAGTAGGCATCATATGTGCTCATTTCTAAATCAGCAAAGGGACAAATGCAGAGAGAATGCGTCCCCTGGGACATTCTAGGGACAAACACTCATGCCTTGGCGCATCAAGGTCCATCTCAAGTTGTCTGTCCATTGCAGCTTGTCAGGGAGCCATTTGTCGTGGCTCTAGCCTCCACCTCCAGATCTCGCATGTGACTTCTGTAGGAGAAGAGCATGTAGCTAGTTGCACCCGGCTCTTGGAGCTGCCTGTGGTTTGGATATAAAATGTCTCCTGTGGCTCATGTGTCTGACTGAGCACTTAGTCCCCAGCTGACAGTGCTTCTGATTTTTAAGACACTGTAGAACCTTTAGGAGGTGGTCTTACTGGAGAAAGCGGGTGTGGGGGTGCAGGCCTTATGGTTTAGCCCTGCCCTGATTCTGGATGGTATCATGGTATTACCAGTGGTTACACAGAGCTGTTCAACTGTAGTAATAGAATTACTTCGTGCACAGCACTGCAGCAGGTGGTTTGAAGTTGAGACCCCCCCCAAAGCAAAGAATGGCCATAGGTGAGGCTGTCAAACTCGAAAGAGGAATTGATTTTATTTTTATTTATTTTATTTGGGAGGCACTTGAGGGCATCTGGAGGATGGAAATGTTCTATATCGCTAGAAAGTCTGACCTCAGGAGACTGAGACATGAACCTTCTAAAATGGGAATGTAAATATTGACCCTAAGTTGCTCACCCCACTTTTTTGGTAAAGAATAAATGAGATAATATGTGAAATGACTTTGAAAACTATGAACATATGCATATGCACACATATACACGTGCACATACATCCACACAGGCACACTCAATAGGACTGTGCTTTATACTTTATTCTCCATTGTATGAAACTGATTATTCATCATACAATCTCTATCACCGTACTTCATTAAAAGAATTCTTTGAAAACAAGCCGATTAAAACTTGAATTGCTTCAGTGTTTAGAAATTATCCGGGAAGACTTTTGGTGTGTTGAATTTAGTGACAACGAAGAGGCTGCTGGCATCTGCTGGGTAGAGGAACCTGGCAGATCCCATGTGTGTTTGTGGGCACAGTGCCCCAGGCATAGCTGCCCTTCCATGAATAGGATCCAGGTGTGAAAAGTTGCTGATGAGCTCCTATCCCTCTATTCTAGATTTCTGTACTTTCTCCTCCAGAGTAGCCCACTCCAGAGCTTCCCTCCTTATGATGCCTGCGGACTCTTTCCTTTCTCTGCTCATCTCCCTTTTCTCAGACTCTGCTGTGAGCATTCATTCTGGATTTTGCTGTGGTCCAGGTGGTCAGGTATGCTGAGTTCTTCTGGCTCCAGTATCTTTTTCCTGGACCACTTCTGACTAAAAACAACAGGGCACAGAGCAATAGTTGAGAACAAAGTTTACAACCCTGTGACTATTGGGAAAACGAATATGCACACACAAAAAAGTTATTAGAAAATAGACATAATGTGATATTTAGTTTTGACAAAGAGCTCAGACTCTTGAGTTGATTCATTCAGTTTCCTTCCCCTTCAAACTGGGAAAATGATGTTACTTAATTTGTAGGTCCCAACTGAAGAATTAAATAATGCTTTCAGTGATAAAATAATCATTATGAGTAAAACCACCAACCACGGGGATATCGTTCTTGTTTTTCATTTTTGCTTCTAGAATGTGCAGGAGACTTGCTGCTTGGCAGTTGTGTGATGAGTGGAAGTATCCAAGGGACCGGGCTTTGCAGTTTGGTAGAGAAACATGAAGAGGTTTCTCATAGTCCCTTTCCATTTCCTGAGCAAGCTGGACTTGACCTTGATTGCCTTTTGCACTTCTATTATTTAGCCACAGTTAGTGTTTTTGAAAAAGCATAGTTCAAAGTCAGGTTCTTCTATACCTTACAGTTTTCAGGATAGACCTAGAAGCTGTGATATTATGACCTGGAGAGAGAGAGAGAGAAAGAGAGAGAGAGAGAGAGAGAGAGAGAGAGAGAGAGAGAGAGAGAGAGAGAATTTGATAATTGACTAATGTGGTTTGAAACTCAACTCTGACTTCTACTAGCTGAGATCTTGACAAAGCGCTTTACTCCTTGCATCTTGATTTTCCATTCTACAATGAACCCAAGACTGTAAGGGTTTCATATAGTTTGAAAGGGAGGCTTTCAATAAATTCTTGGTGCTATTTCCTGTTCAGATGATTAGTATAAGCACAGACATACAAACATGTAAGGGTGGGGCTTATAGAAACCAGATGTTTCTTCCAGAATGTGCAAAGTTTTCAGGGTGTTCATTAACATCATCATCATCATCATCATCATCATCATCATCATCATCATCACTTCTTAAAGTACTGGTGATTGAACCTAGGCCCAAATACATGGTTGATAAGTGCTAGAGCACTAGATTATGTCCCTAATCCTTTGTGACTTTTTGCTTGAAACAGAATCTCATCACATCGCCCACGCTTACCTTGAACTCACTCTATACTTAGGCAGGTCATGAGCCTGTCATCTCTTGGTCTCAGTCTCACGAGGAGTTGGCATTACAGGCCACTGCCACCAGGCCTGGATCAGCTCAGTAACTGAGAGCAGTTTCATTGCAGACTTAGGAAAAAACACAGATCACTTTCCCAGGTTTCAATTCCTTAGGTCTGGGATGGGGTGGGGTCTAAGAACTTGCATTGCTGACAGGTTGCCCAGTCTGCTTTAGGTTCAGAGCCACCCTGTAAGAAGGATAACTCGAAACAGAGGGTCCAGAGAAAAGGCTGCCCCGATATCCCAGAGAATGACAAAGTAAAAATTAAAACAGCTTAAGCCTTCAGGATGCATGCATTCAAAGTCACAACCGAAAGAGACCATGAGTGCTTTGTAAAAGAAGACACAGCTATGATATGGAGAGCTGACAGGATGGATTGGAAACCAAGCCATCTCCAAACAAGTCCATTTATTTAGGAAATAAATGAAAGGAAGCGCTATGAAGTGGATTGATTGTAAGGGGCTGTAATCAGTCATCCTGTTTCCAGCGTTTGCTGGGGAGAGGAAGCCCAGCTCCTAATGGCTCTGGCTCCAGGGAAGACGGGAAGGATGCGGCTTCCTGCCTCCTTTCCTCATCCTCTCACATCAGGACCACAGCTTCTACAGCTCAGGCTGCTGAAGGCACCCTTCACTTCATGAAGCCTGTGGCTCTGACCATGAGTTCTGTGCTTGTGGGGTCCTGAGCCAGACTAACTGAGTCTGTGGGGGTGATGGGCGAGTGTAGGTGCCCAAGCTCCACCTACTCAGCTCCTGGTTTGGTTTTTAATGTGCTGCTCTGATCTCTTCAGGGGATTCCTTCATGCATCCAGGGCTGAGAACCCTGTGGGAGGCAAACGGCTACAACTCTCCCTTGATGGCTTGTCAGGATCCTCTGCTGCATTCTGGTCTGTCTTCCACTCTCAGGACAGAGCCCGCATAGGGATTCTGCTGGTGCTCAGCCCTTAAGTCTGGGTGCCTTCATGATGTGCTCTGTGCTGGAGCAGTTCCCACCCTGTGTTCTCAGAGACACTGGGGAGATGGACTGAGGGAGGGGAGAAGGGAGAGAGATGGAAAGAAAGGAGAGAGGGAGAGGAAGAGAGATGGAGAGAGAAGGAGAGGGAGAGAGGGAGAGAGGGAGTCAGGGAGACAAGGAGAGATGGAGGGAGAGAGAGGGAGAGGGAGAGAGAAGGAGAGAGAAAGGGAGAGAGAGGAGGAGAAGGAGAGAAAGGGAGAGAGAGGGAGAAAGGGGGAGACAGAGAGGGAGAGAGGGGGAGAAGGAGAAAGAGGGAGAGGGAAAGGAAGAGAGAGGGAGAGAGGGAGGCAAATGGGGAGAGAGGAGGAGATAGGAAGAGTGGGGAGAGAGGGGAAGAGAGGAAAGAGGGGGAGAGAGGAGGAGAGAGGGAAACAAAGGGAGAGAGGGAGAGAGAAAGGGTGAGGGAGAGAGGGAGGCAGAGAGGGGAGAGAGGGAGAGAGGGAGAAGAAAGGAGAGAGAGGGAGAGGAAGAGAGAGGGAGAAAGAGGGAGTGAGAAGGAGAGAGGGAGAGGGAGACGGGGAGGGAGAGGGAGAGAGAAATCTTTGTTATAACAGGTAGAAGACAGAAATGAAGAGGCCAAAGTGGCAGGAACACAAAGCAAGTCCTCTCTGGCTGGACATCCGTCACCATGTGGAACCTTAGACATTTGATGTCACTACCATGGCAGACAGGATAAATTTGGAACCAGCTCCGAATCTTTGCGTTTGCTTAAATTCAAAGTTCAGGCTATGAATATATAAACAGGCTGAGTCTCAGTCACACGTTGGCATCTCGGTATTGTTAGAGATATATTGTGGAGTGGTGTGTGTGGTATGTTTTATGGCAGAGCACATGCATTCATTGCAGTCTATGTGTGTTTGGTGTGGTGTCATGTGTCTGTGTATGGGTTTGGAATGGTAATGTGCATGAGAAGCATCTGGTCACTTTGGTTTGAAATCTGGAAGCAGACCGTGTGTCCCCAAAGCTTCCTTAGCGAGTGTGCCTCACACAGGAGTGTCCTTTGCAATATTCAGTGGCAGCACCATTTTCCAAGGGAACATTGGTGACATGATGCATAAAGTCTCCTGGGGTGTCCACAGGAAGCCCCGAAGAGAAAAATCACACCTCCTAAAGACTTTAGAAACAGGTCATCGCGTCTTGGGGAACCAAGTTCAAGGCCCAGTCTTCCTCGGGGGTTCTCCCACGGCAATAAGCAGAAGCGGGTGGGTTACTTCCGTCGAGTCTCTGCTCTGGCACATGCCGACAATCTTGTGGTGACCAAGGAGAAAAGCTCTTGTTGAGCCTTCGTAGTCTCTGCACCTATGGAGCTGAGGTGTGATGGTGGTGGCAGGTGGGCTATCCTTGGAAACTGCATCCTTTCCTTTCTTCCTGGCCCTCACTGCTGCGATTCTCACCTCTGCTTCAGGAAATGCCTCTGTGCCTTCACCATTTCAAGCGAAGCGGCAGAGATCTTTCTAGAGCCTCTTTCCAAGCCTAGGTTTGCCTGTCTGTAGCCAGCATTCTGCATTTGACCTTTTATTGCACCAACCTCAGCACCAGGCAGGATCCTGGAATGACGCAAACAGCCAATCAATAGTAATTGAATTCAGTTGAAATGCACAGTTGAAAGGCGGGGAATCTGGGGGTTTTGCTGAAAGCAAGTGGTGCTGTGCTGGGTAAAGGTTGCTGAAGCAAACAGTGTGAGGCTTCCTGTTTACCTGGCTAGGAATGAAGCTGATTATCTGTCATAGATGTAAGACTAACATTTCCTTACTTTTTTCTTTTTGCTTGCTGTCTTGGGTTTCTGTACACGATTCTCTTAAATAGGGGCTGAGATGTGTGGTCGTTTCTACTTTATTCTTTTGTTATTACATAGGAGCCCAGTATGTGTGTGTGTGTGTGTGTGTGTGTGTGTGTGTGTGTGTGTGAAACCATCTCTAGTCCTATGTTAGGACCTCTTTCTTGTTGTGAGCTGTATCCCTGTACAGTCATATTACCTTACTTTATGAGTGCTACCCCCGGGCGAGGCAGGGTTGAACATTTGGTTTCTCTTTTCCAAAGTCAGTTAACCTCTTGGAAGAGAATTTTTCTTACCAGATCTTGTTGAGAAGAACAGAACAATTGCAAAATAAATGTCTTTTTCTTTTCCTGAGAAGGGGCAGCTCTCAAAGAAGGGGGAAACAGGTACATTGTTGTGCCAGAACCTCTAGTAAATAAACTTGGGGAAGCTGAATTACAGCTGCCAGAAGAAGTGAGTGATGGCGGAAAATCGCTAGTTTAATGGCAAAGTGAAATACAAAATTTAAAGCATTTTTGGACTTTTATCTCTTTTATATTTCATCTTTGGTTACATTTTGAGTTTTCAGTCAAGAATGAATCACAGTTCACAGTCTACTAGAGAGAAAGTGACTAATAATATGTGTGTTTAATACATCCTATATGGTCCTATTTTTGTAAAAAAAAAAAAGTATGTACCCATCTTTGACGTGCCCAGAAGAACACAAAAAACTAATTGTGCCTATGACTGTATTTAGGATTGATTCTTTATTTTTTTTAATAAATAGTCACAGATGTTACAATTTTATTATTGATGTTTATATTTGAGTACACACACATATATGTATGATTCAATTCAAAGAGCTTGTTTGAATTGTTTCTTAGTATCAAGCAAAGAAATTTTATATTCAAAGTAGATTTAGCTTTCTGTCCTGGACCCTGGACACCAACATACTCCCTGCTCCTCAGGTAAGGCCCCTAGAACATGCCCCAGGCCCCAGGTCATCTGCTTGCCCCACTAGTAGTCAGTCTGCCTTTCTTCTCCTGGGGAAGGCTCCTAGGCCATGCCCCAGGCCCCAGGTCATCTGCGAGCCCCACTAGCCACTCTGCCTTCCTGCCCCAGACCCCAAACACTGGCTAGCTCCCTGCTCCTCAGAATCCAACAGAGTCCAGAGAAAACCCAAGCAACAGGATAGGGGACCAACACCATACATCTGAGGTCTTCTAAACTCATCCCATCATACGTGAGAGAATCTTCGCATCCAGTTCTAAAATAAATAAACACCTTTTACCATCCTGTTACTCTCTACGTATTAGTCACCATAGTTTAACATTTCCGTATAGCCCACCCAAAAACCCACACAACTTCAGGGACTTTACTATTCACCCTCACATATCGCCAAGGAAGTAAACCTAAAAAGTGTACTACCATATTAATCTTTAATCCTTGTCTACTAAACCCGCCTTAATTGATGTACTAACAGTCCAATAGCTTTATCTAGGAAATAACACCAACACCAGGCAGGCATATCCCATTCCAAGGCAAACACTAGCAGTAACTGCTCAAGTGTAGTAATACTGTTTAATTCAGTTCAGCCAAAAACACACAAAAACAAAAAGAAGGGCATAAGAGATAAAACAAAAATGCCCAGGTCACAGTGCAAATCCATGAGAAACAAAATCCAAGACAGCAAATCTCCTACAAAAAGAATCAACCCCATAATGATGGAAACCAACCAGAACAAACTCACAGAAAAAATAGCCAAGAAAGCCATGCCAAGATAATGATTTTTCAAAGCCTGATCTTTACTATGAAAGAGGAAATCCAGGAGGAGTTAAATAACTGCATCAAACACTTTGAACAGGAACACAACAGGCACTTGGAGGAGATACGAAAAGCAGTCGAAAAGAAACAAAAATAAGAATAGAGCAGTTAATGGTGGGTGAGCTTGCTCCTCGAAAACCTGGCGATCCCATTGGTTCCTGGAAGCCCACATTCTAGAAGGGGAGAACTGACTTAGAAAGTTACCTTCTGATGTCTACAGTCATGTATGTGCATAGTCCCTCTTAAGTCAATACAAAAAAAAATACTTTAAAAATGTTAAAAAAAAGAATAGAGCAGTTAAAACAATCTCAAGCAGAGTTTAAACTCCAACTACAAGACAAGCTATCTTTAACCCAGAATTCAACAGAGTCTTATCAGCAGACTAACAAAGCAGAAAACAAAATATTAGATCTTGAAGACAAAATGGAAACAAACCAGTTCAAATGAGGAGGCTGTTAAAGACAAAAAGATACTTGAGAGAAATATTCAAGAATTAAGGGACACGTTGAAGAAGCCTAATATGCACATTCATAGAATACCAGAACAAGAATCCCAAAATATCACACCTCAAAGTAGATTATATGCCTGACTGAGAGTGCCACTTCTTTCCAAACATTAACATATATAAGGGCTCAACACATGAGCCTTTGGGGGATAACTGACATTTAAACTATCTCTTGGTAAAAATACAGATAAAATTCTAATGCTTTTCTCCCAGGCTCAGGTAGGCACTTGACCTACCTTGAGGATAAAATCTCAAAGAGTAAGCTCTTTGGCATATGTGTGTGTTCATATATAATGAAATTAAAATATCTGTGTACATTTATTGAAAAAAATATAAAAATCAATCATAAAATATAGTCACAGGTAGAATTAGTTTTCAATTTTATGTTCTTCTAGACATGTTAAAGGTACATACCCACATTTTTCTTCTTAACAGATTCAGGGTCATGTGGGATGTACTAAGCATAGTTAACTTAGATCCATCCTTATTTGACTAAGATAAACTCTTTGAAGTCACAAGACACATTATTTGTAAAGGCATTTGATGCACATTTCCAAGTTTCTCTACAGAAAATAGGACCACCTTATACCATTGAACAATGGAAATCTTTACAAATAAGTCACATTAGAGAAGCACCCAAACAAATTCAAATGTAAATGTAACCATATAGTGAATTGTATTTGACCTTGTGTCTTGATGATACCTAGAAAATGTTAGCAGTCTTTTCATGCTATGGCTGTTCATGCTTATTCTTTTGTGGATTGGCCTTCTCATGTGTACTGCCTACTTTTCTGTTGGTATGTTCCATAGTTTAAGAATTTGAATGGATTAATATGATTAACACTTAATTTCCATTGTTTGACTTTGTGTTATTTTAATAAATTTACTGAAAATGTTAACTTAAAAGAAAGAAGGGTATACTTTGGAGATTAATCCTTTGTCAGATTGATAACTAGCTAAGATTTTCTTCCATTCTGTGGATTGTCTTTTTGCACAATTGATAGTTTCTTTTGCAGAACAGAAACTTTTTAATTTCATGAAGTGCTACTTATTGATTAATAGTCTTAACTCCTGGGCATTTGGAGTCCGGTTTATAAAATCTTTACCCACGGCTATCAATTCAAATGTGCTCCCTACTCTTTCTTCTAAAACTTTCACAGTTTTGGATTTAATAATGAGATCTTTGATTCATTAATCTTTAACTTTTTAAGAGTTAATATTTTTGTGCAAGAGGTACTGATTAGTTTTTATTCTTCCCTTGTAGATATCTCATTTTCCCCAAACCACTTGTTGACAATGCTGTCATTTCGCCAGTATGTATGTTTGAGATTTTTGAAAAAAACCAAGTGGATGTAGGTATGTGAGCTTATATCTGGGTCCTCTGTTCTAATCCATTGATCATGTATCTATTTTTGTGCCAATACTATGCTGTTTTGATTACTATGGCTCTGTAGTATAGCTTGCGATCTAGTATGGAGATGCCTCTACCTGTGGTTTTATTTCTCCAGGCTGTTTTGCCTTTGGCCCTTCTATAGGAATTTTGAGATGGTTTTCTCCACTTCTATGAATAATTGCATTGTTTTATTTTAGCTTGGAGTTTTGGAGGCTTCAACATATAGTTAGTTGGCCAGTTATTTTGGAGTCCGTTGTGGCACATTATTGTAAGGGTGCCTAATAGAGATGGGACGCTCATGTCATGATCACTGACAGCAGAAGAGAGATGGGGGGGGCAGGGTTCTAACATCTGTTCAACAGTTGTCCCTCAAGACAGTACTTCCCCCTGTTCTTCAAACCTTACATTTCTTACATTTCTCAATGGTACCGGAGGTGAGTACTAAGACTTCAGCACATGAGCTTTTCAGGGAAAACATATCCAAACCATGCAGCCTCAACTGGTGAATTTTACTCACTCGCTTGTCCCAGCTGTGCAACAGAAGTCACGCCCTCTTCTCGCTGTTTGGATCCATGGATCTGGCTGTATTGCTAGAGAAAGGCTAGCCTATGCCCCAATCTGTTTACATTTGGCTTGCTTTTAAAATAAACCCCCATCTTCTAGAAAAATGCTGTGGAGGGCAGTGGGAATCAGGAGTCAGAGAAACAAATTGTCAAAATAAAATTCCTTTTCCTAAAGCATAACATTCTTTTTTTAAAAGAAGCTCCTTCATCAAATGCTGTTGTTTCTGTGAGATGGATGTTGTAATTACAAACATAGTGCTCTGCCATATGTCCACAATGCTTTGCACCACATAGTTTTTAAGAAAATTAATTATCTAGTTAGCATAAAGTAGTGGTTTCATTAGGACATTTTGCTCATATTCATTCCCCTGTTATCTTACCTCCCCTAAATATAATCTCTTCTGCTTTCATGTCTCATGCATATATCCATATATATTCCATATATGAGAAAAAATACATTTGTCTTTTTGAATTCGATTTATTTCTTTTAACATGAGGAACTCCATTTTTTTCTGCAAATAATGTAAAATTTCATTCTTTATGACTGAAACTCCATTGTGAAGATATGTCACATTTTCTTTATCCACTTATTGAAGAGTGTCTAGGATGGCTGCATAAGTTAATTATTAGTGCAGCAATAAACACAGATGTGCATGTACTTCTCTGAACCCAGTGGTATAGCTCGTTGGGACGCTCTGGACAGATATGTCTGGGCTACAGTCATGTTCTGACACTACTTGTACAATCTGAATGAACCACTGGATGTACTCAATCTTGTTTCTTTTTCTGAAAATTGGAGATGACCATCATTGCAAACTCAGAAGATTGTTGTAGGGCTAGTGAGGTAGCTCAACGGGTAAGACTCCTGTTTGCAACCTGGCAACCTGAGTTCGATCCTCGGAAACCTACCCATATGGTACATGTATATGGCCCCTCCCTCCTCTTAAGTAAATAAGTAAAATATTTTTTTAAAGAAATTTTTTACTTATTTATACAATTGTGCGTGTGTGCGTATGTATGTGCGCGCGTGTGTGTCTGTGTGTGTGTAGAACCACGGACGAATTCGGGAACCACCATGGATGCCTCCACCTCCTTCTGCCCCGGGATTCACAGGCTCCGTCCTACCAGGACCAGAAGCGCAGGCCGCCCCCGCTTCCGCCTGGTGTCTATACGTGGGATCTGGGATCCGAACTCAGGACCTTCCGCCTGCAAGGCAGAGGCTTAACCCCTGAGCCACCTCTCCAGCCCAAGTAAAATATTTTAAAAAGAATGTTGCAGGTGTTGAATGATGAAAACAGTACCAAAGCTCCTGGGAGACACTCTGCTATGATTTCTTTTATCTATTATAATAATCAGCCTGAGATTGCCTATATCTCTCTTTGATATCATAATTTGATCATTGGCTTTTTTTGATATTTTCCAATGTATTATTGACTTACCTTAGATTTCATTCAATTGTATTAAATTCCCTCAAACTCTCAAAGCCAACAGCATGGAAAACAGTCAACATGCTGGCATCTGGTGCACAGCACTTGACAGCGCTTGAAAAGGAAAGATCAGACACAAATGTTATTAAAAATGGCCAGCCCCGAACTAACTGTGTGCTGAATGAATGCACAGGTGCTGTCAGTCCTGCCTTGGGTCTTCCTTTCGGTGGGCTCAAGGTCAGAGGCATTAGCCAGCTCTGCACTGGGCCAGTCAATAGGCTCCTTCCTACCATGGCCATTGACTCATCTGTCCGACATTTCATTAAAACGTCAGTTTTCATTTTGATGTCCCTTCCTTCGTGCTTCATTTATGCAGCCTACCTATTTTTATTAACTTCCACTGAGACGTTTATGGCTGTGGGAAGTGGGAAGGAGGCCCGTGGGAACTTTCACATCACTAATGCAGGTCGTAAAGCAAGGGAGTTGTGAGCCACGCCAAGAGGAGTGGCGACGGCCGCTGCTGCCATGTGAATTTCTGACGCCATAAATCAGGCTTGAAAGCTAGAGAATGTTGATCAAATGGCTGTTATTGAATATTCAATTGTTTATTAGATTTACCACTGCACAGGGACCGATACTGTCCTGAAGTTATCAGAGAGCCACACTGACTTTGAGGATGAGCGTATGTGTGTGGCATGGGGTGGGCTGGGCATGATGTCTTGGTAGACATCGTGCTTAGCTTGGAGACTGAGTGCAAAGACTAAGAGACGGTGTGGAGAAAACTCCTTGCAGTATCGCTGATCCGAACATGAATTGCCTGGATGAAGTTTCTGTCTCGGCGAAGGGAGCAGCGTGCTCATAGGCTGTGATGCAGTCCACTTTCTTTACATCAAAAGTAGCTTTCAGAGCATCTTTTTCGAGACAAGACCCTAGAGTGTAAGCCTGACTAGACTGTTCCATGAAGGAACCGAGAGACCCTCCAGGTAAGTAGGAAGCTTCCACTTCTCCCAACACTAGCTCAGTAATGAGTGGCTCATTAGCAACCAGGCATCAGTGAATGCTAAAGGTCTAAGCTCACGTGCTAAAGGTCTAAGCTCATCACATAGGTAAAGATTTCTGTATTATCATTACACCCTTCCACGCTCATTTTCTCTTCTTCTTTGCAGACATCATTATGTCCATTGCAATTATGACTTGTGAATTCCAGGGTGGAATGTTTTCTTGTCCTGCCTTCCTGTGCTTGTTTTCAGTTTTGAATGTAGCTGATGTGCCCATTTTGACCAGGACGATGATGGCTGGGGAGTGGGGAGCAGAGCATTAGTTTCAGTCGTATCTTGGAGGCGCGGGCCTCTATGCCATTTCTCTGATAGGCTTTAGGACTTGTAATAGGGGCGCCGGCTCTTAGCCCACTGCTGTAGTATCTTCGCACTGCTCTGCTCTGCTCTCCAGACCTCAAGGACACTTCAGAGGGCTTGCAAAAGTCAGTTGACCACAGATGAGTTTTGGTAGAAAGGGCCATTAAAACGATGACAACACTAGATGGCGCCAGTGCACAGTTTATCTTCAACAGCAGCTTCACAAAAGCCAATTACTGAGGCCCAAATCTGCAAGGAAAAAGAGCACCTTTTCTTGGAATCTTGAACAAGTGTGTGTGATGGTCCAGTCTTCTATCTGTTCCTGCCCAGGCCTCCTGCACACATCTTAACTGCTATGTGATTAGGCTTTCCTGCCAGTGAGACCATGAAGACAGAGAGACAGAGACAGAGATAGAGACAGAGCGTGTGTGTGTGTGTGTGTGTGTGTGTGTGAGAGAGAGACAGAGAGAGAGAGAAACAGAAAGAGAGACAGAGAAAGAGCGAGAGAGAGAGAAAGAGAGAGCGAGAGAGAGAGACTATGGACAGTGTGTGTGTGTGTGTGTGTGTGTTTATGCCCACCGGGAAGCACATGCCTGTGTTCTGACCTCTGTGTTTGCCTCAGAGTCAGCCTGAATGTACTGAAAACAGCTCTCTATTCCAGACTTCCTTTCCTTGTGGTTTTGGGGCTATGCATGTGTCTCAGCTCTTCGATGACTCTGGGAGAAATGACCCCAATTATCTATGTGTCTATTTCACTGGCTGCCTCCCGGATGCCCTGCAGTTCTTGCAACTGCCAGCGAGTGCCCTTCAACCATAACTGTATGACTTTGGGCAGGCCAGTGACCTGCCTGAGTCCAGTTTGGGTGATAACAGGCCCTCTTTGTTGCAAAGATTTATTAAGGTAACACAGGAAAGGACCAAGCCTGCCCCATAGCAGAGCCAGTAGGTGTCATTCCTTTACTCCTGTACTGACCTGTGGAAATAGTAGCAGCTCTGCCTTTGTTTTGGATGTGCAGGACAATCCCAGCACACAGCCCTTCCCTTTGCATCTCTGGGAGGCTCTGTTACCTCACTGCACTTAGGAGCTGCCTGGAGTTTGGGGTTCACCTCAGAGACCACACTTGTGCTGCTAAGTGAGACTGAGCTTGGCTGATGCAGACAGTCTTGTCCTGGACACTGTTTTTCCTGTGATGTTAGCCATGCACTTGGACACCGGAGATGCTGTCCTGTGGCCAGAAGGCTGCTTTCCATCACCCACTGGCACCCAGTCACTCGTGGTAGCAGCTCGAAGGGGCAGGGCTGTGACCTCAGTGTAGACATTTGTTTGACAGAAAATGGCTGACCTTTCAGCGTGGTTGGCTTTGAAAACACAGATGACAGGTGTTATTTATAATGACCCCCTAGTTAGACCTCACTCACTTAGAATTGTGGATTAGGGCCAGAGGACCTTAAATTGGTGTTATACAATTAAGTGGCTCTGTGCGTTGGTGTAAGAGGTAGAGGAAAGCCCCTGGTTAGATAGCTTTTGGGTCCTATGGCTTTGGCACTTGGCTACCCTGGACTTCAGGTCATACACTGGTAGATCCCTTAGGGTTTCAGCAGGAGCCAGAGCATATCTAGACCCACATGTTCTGGTAGCAGTGCCCCCTACCTGCTGAAGGATTAGAAGCAACAATGCTGTGTACCTTCTGGCCAGATGGGAGGCCGGTAACAACTCATGGATTTATTCCCTGTTGACATGACATAGAGAGGTCTCAGGGACACTCAGTGCCTCGGCTCAGGCTGCCTCATGTGTCCAAGTTCATGTGTCCAAGTTCTCCACCAGTCCCAACACCAGGTGAAGCAGAGAAGACCACCCTGCGCGGCAGCACTTCCCTGGGGTTGGCAAGCCTTGCGGGGGAGGGGCTCAGTGTGCTGCCCAGGTCCCCAGGAATTGTTGCAACTTGGGCTTGGATGTGCTGGTTTAAAAGAAAAATCCTCACTCTCACTTTTTTGAAAAAAAAAACTTTATCTATCTATCTATCTATCTATCTATCTATCTATCTATCATCTATCTATCTATCTATCTATCTATCTATCTATCTATCATTTATTTAGTGTGTGTGTGTGTGTGTGTGTGTGTGTGTGTGTGTGTGTATCAGAGAGCACTGTGTGTCCCTGTGGAGGACTAAAGATTACTTCAGGAATCATCCTGGATTGCTTCTACCTCCTTTTTGCTTTGCCCTGGGATTTCTCAGGGTCCATCCACTAGGGCCATAAGTGTAGGCCGCCTCCATTTCTGCCTGCCTAGAGTCTTTTATTTATTTATTTATTTTTTTGTGGGACCTGGGATCGGAACTTAGGAACTTCTGCTTGGGAGGCAGAGTCTTAACCCTTGAGCCATCTCTCCAGCCCCTTCTCCCTTTTTTAAATGAAGAAAAACCAGAGTGGAGGTGGAAGCATTTCCGGTTTCTTCAGTTCAAGGCTCTCCCAACAGCTCTTCTGGTCACATGCGAGCAGTTTCTTATGGTCATAGCCTAATTTCCCTGAAGCCTCAGCTCTGGAGCTGGGGGGACTGGCAACCCCCCACCCCCACCTTGGCAGACATGCTCTTTCCCATTCACTTTCTACCTACCTTCTGGCTATGCATGCAGACAGCGCTTGTCATTCTAAAGCCAGGGTTTCTTGGAGAAGAGAGGGGGGCATTCGTCCTTTCCTAGAGTTTGGAAAAAGGCGAATGTAATCCGCCCATATTCATAGACAATCTTTGCTAAACCTACTCGCCTACCCAAGTTCCAGGACCTGGAAGCTGCAGAGCAGACTTGCTGGACAGCTTTTTCCTCCAGCATTTGCTTTCCTGGAGCCCATCATCCACATATGGTGTCTCTTGAGGTTTTGTTCATTTTGTATACAGTAGTTCACAAAGATGGACTAAGAAGCAAATCAACAACTGGATCTCCTTCACGGAAAGTTTTTCCCTTTTTGTGTCAAGAAGCTCCTGGCTAACGCTCATCCTGATTTCCAAAGCACAGTCCAGATGTGGTTGGATAATGTAGTGATGTCGTTCCTGATGTTTACTTTACTGGAGATATGATTTTCTATAAACTATAAGCATGGATTTCCTTTCCTCAGTCTCTATAAATATTTTAGAGCATATAAAGAAAACAGAGAGTCAGCAAAAGCCAGAGGCACGCCAAGAATGGGAAGAGGCGGGCTGGAAAGATGGCCCAGAGGGCATTGTGTTAGCCATGCAAGTGTGACAATTGGTTTTCAGATCCCCAGATTCCACGTAAGCGCTTGATGCTATGGCATAGGGTCTGTATTCAGTGCATGCCTATAGGAAATGGGAGGGAGGGACTGAAGACTTTCCAGAAACTCATTGCTGTCAGTTAGGCTCATGCAGCAATGAAGAGACCTAATCTGAAGATGGAAAGACTGGGAACAGCACCCAAAGGTTGTTCTCTGCTTCTACCTGCACTTCGTGGTATATGTACACATGTGCCCACCACATACCCACTCACTTATGGAGGAATGAGGAGTAGGAAAGGTAAAGGTGTGAAGAACAGGAAAGTTATGAGCAAAACGTCTCCTGGCCTTTGAGTTTTAGGCAGAGTGCTGCTGATTTAGAGCCCTGTGGAGCCATGACATGCAGAATCAACATATTTCCTATCACTGGATCTGAAGAGGGAGCCGGGGCTGACCGTTCTCCTGCAGGGCTTATGTGTACTATAACCTCTGATTCCCTGTCAGGACTAGGAGTGTGGAGAGCTAACCACATCCCCTAGCTTTCCCCTCCCTGTATGTCTTCATCTCCCGTCCTCATAATCCATCAAGCAGCTGCTTCTGCGCTACTTGTTCCAGGAGATATGTAGGACAGAGGGGAGCAGAAGCAAGGAGCAGTTCTGTATGACTTTTGGGTAGCTGCTTTCCTTAGGAATGCTGAGGATTTACACAAAGGCTGCAAGGCAGTTGTGAGGTAACTTACAGAGGAGGAGGTAGAGAAGGAATCGTGTTTCTCTAGACTGAGAAAATGGTCTTGCTGCTTTGGTAGAGGAGGTGAACTGGGGACAGGCTTCCTGAGGTTTTCCTGGGCTAGACCAGAACCCTTCGAGAAGACCATTGGCTTGCTACAGTCCTTGACCCTAGTGCACTACCATAGGAAAGGGATAAATACAGAAGGTCTGCAGCACCCCCTGGGTCTGTTGATTCCCCACGTGGGTGGCAGTTAGTGTGTACTCTCCCCCTGGCTCCTCCAGGCAGCAGAACCGGCCTCAGGTACTGGCTGTACTACTAGAAATTGCCCTGGGCTGAAGAGATTCTTCAGACTCCCGGTCTGCTCTACTGGGAGGCTGGTAGATGCAACGGCAGAAAGCCCCATCTCCTTTTTACACCAGTGAAAGGGCCACAGCAGCTTTATAGCTCTTTGGGCGACAAAGGCAGAGGAAGAGCAAAGTCTGCACTCAGACATGCACAAGACTGACCACGAAGCAGCACTGAGTGCCACAGAAGGTGGCACTAAGTGACCCCTACCCCAGTGGAGTTCCCGTGGCACGTGCTGGGGCAGGGGGAGGTAGGTTAAACAAACCTTCAAAATGCTAGTGCTCAATGTTCCGCCAAACTCATGGGACCGACCTGTGAGTTCAAAGCCAAAGGGAACGGTAGCAATGCAGAGCGCGGTATTCCTGTGCTGAATTTGTTATTTGAGGTTTCCCCTGCATGAGCTGAGGATACCAGATGTTCAAAAGCACTGAAAGCTGCTCCGGTGCTGGGGATCTCCACTCTGTGGGGTTAAGTCACTATAGATAAAATATCAGGTCTATGAAAGCTTATGCAGTTAGATTTACTAATGTTGCATTAGTACTACTACTCAATTCAGCTAAAGGTATGTCTAACTTTTTTTTCTAATAACACAAAGAGCTCAAGTCTATGTGATTTAAGATAATAGCCCTGCAATGGAATCTGATTGAGAATGGGCTGCTTACACCAAGATTGGGACAGAGAAATCTGAAGTGTATGCTGATGATATTAGAAATAAAAATAAGCAGTTTCTTTCTCTCCTCCCCCAATTCATCGCAGCACCTATATTTTTCTCAATGATTAAAAACCAGCTGTAGACTAATCTCAAGACGTCAGGGCACCTACAGAGGCTGAACTCTCCAGTCTGCAGTTTGCTCATCAGAAATGGCACCTGCATCTGAAGTCCACACAGGACATTACCATTCACTTTCCTCAATCAAATAGTATCTGCTGTGAGATAGTTTTGTCCCAGGCCCATTCGGAGTATCATGAAATACCAAAGTTAGACAAGGATGCAGTCTCAATTCATCCTGGCACCTGGATTCTGATGCAGTGCTCAGCAGATTAGAGACACCATTGACGTCATCCCGCAGGTCACTGACACTAGTTCCCCCTCATCCCGCACATCCCTCACATCCATCCACTCAGCCACAAAGTCCAGTGATTCCACCGAACTCTGTTTTCCGGGTCTCCCTCTTCGAGGCTGCTGCTCAGATCCATTCTTTCTGTGCTGTCTCATATCCTGCGTAGCAATGGCAGGATCTTTCTAGAACACAAAACAGGTCTTGTTATTTTTCACTTAAGATCCTAGAAAACACTTCCTGACCTTCAGGATGAAATCTAAACTTCCCAGCAAAGCACTTAACATTCTTTCCCAACCACTCTCAGTTCCTGGCTTTTCCCACCCTCCCTCTTTGCATCCTAGTCCCTGGTTTTTCTGGAGCACCCTGGGTGCTTCTGGAATTGAAAGTAAGACACATCTTCCAAGGAGGTTTAGAGCCAAACTTCTGTGGTAAGACAATCCAGATCCCATGTGCACCATCCATGCACAGGGGCAACCTGGCAGGTGAACCAGCTTCCTTAAGTCCTATGTTGATGTCAATAAAATCTTCCTGATGGGTTAGTCACAGTTTGTTGTGAGCGCCAAATGAGATTGTGCAGACCCTATGTAGGCAAAAAAGTAAAACTAAAACACAGTGTCCAACATAAAACACTTTTGAAACTTTACTTTGGATTATCTTATAATTCAACATGATTGTTGAAAACAATGCAGTTATGTCTTAATTTAACACATTAATTCAAAACACGGAAAAGGATGTTTAATTCAACTAAATATAGCATAAACTTAATTAAAATTTAGTGTAGTAAATGAGTCAGGTACACTGGCCTTATGTGTGTGGTTTGGCGAATTTTAACCTGAGCAACCACTTATATGACTGTCATCC
Organism: Typhlomys cinereus; assembly: GCA_023101885.1. NCBI lineage: Eukaryota > Metazoa > Chordata > Mammalia > Rodentia > Platacanthomyidae > Typhlomys > Typhlomys cinereus. The sequence continues at coordinate 639,847 of JALPQD010000507.1, forward strand.
AGCTTGAGGTATAGGACATTGAATATTCCAGAAACTCTCCATGAAATTTTTTCCAGTTCATATCTCCGGCTCCAGCCCCAAGGCAACCATTATTCTAAATTCTATTTATAGATTGTATGAACTATTGAAACTAGAAAATCCTTTTCTTTTTTTTGTATTTTTCTTTTTGTTCTTTGAAATTCTCATACACTAACAGAAAGAATTTATGTCTTCCTTTCCCCCTACTTCTAGCCCCTGTCCAATTCTCCATTCCAGTCATCTCCCTCTTGCTCCCATATCCCTGCACATGCATAGTCCACTGGGCTCTGTTTGGGCATCTATCTGGGGACAAAGGGGCCTGCCAGGGAGCAAATGTATGAGTGGAGAAGCTCCCCTTCTCCTGTCTGGCATCTGCCCCAAAGATTTTCTCTGAGTGGAGCTGTTCCTCCTGAGATCCTTATTTGTCTATTGGGAAGTTCTGATTTACCAGCTATTGGGTGGGTGTAGTGGAGGTAGATTTACTGTAGTGAGCTTCTTGCGTGGCAATACTCTCTTGACAGGGGTATCCCAGCAAGCAGAACTCCTCCCCACCTGGCTCTCACAATCTCACCACTCCTTCTGCAAGGTTGCCTGGGCCTTTTACTGGCTGGTTTAGGGCTGAGAACTCCAGAGTTGCACCTGCTCTGCACTCTGACTAGTTGTGGTTCTCTGCACTTCATGTCTTCCATCGCAGCAGGATGTATCTTGGTTGAGTGATGGGAGCTTCTCTTATCTAAGAGTATAATGAGAAGTGTTAGGTGGTAATTTACTCTCAAGTATCTATAGTTATACTCAGGCCCTCTGTTCTTATCTAGTATCTATGATTTTCCCTTCCACTGGTATTTGAATATGCTCCATGCCAATAAGCAGGATTCCAAAACCATTCAGAGAACATTTGGTTACTGCAGTATATTAACATACCAGTGTTGTTTCACAGGACCTCTCTTACTTATTGTAGTTTGCAGCATTCATAGCTGGATGAAGCCATTGATCATTTTTCTTCCTAAGCAGCCTGAATTATTGCTCCCCTTCCCTTCTATGTCTTACCCTTCCTTCCCTCTCCTTAAAAAACGTTCCTTCCATAATTGCTTTTCTCACCTTTCTTACCCCCTGTGTTCTTTTGTTTCTACTCTTTTAGGATCTCCCCCTGCAGCTTATGTTCCTTTGTAGTTTGTGGGTGTTATAGGAATTTCCATTTGAGCAAAGCATTCTGAAGGTTCAATGCTTACATCCATTTGTAAGGGAGAACATGCGCTATCTGTCTTTCTGCATCTGAGACACCTTGATTAATATAATTTCTTCCAATTCTTTCCATTTACCATAAAATTTCATTAGTTTATTTTTCTTGATAACTGGATATATGTATGAAAATATGTATCATTTTCATGATCCGTTCATCTGCTGCTGGACATCTAGACTGACTATTTCTTTGCCATTTGAATAGAGCTGCAATATAGATGGATATATAAGCATTTCTGTAACAAGATGTAAAGTCCCTTGGGAATAGTCCCAGAAACGTTAAAGTTGGGTCATAAGGTAGTTCAATTTTTAGCTTATTGAGGAATCTCCATATTGATCTCCAAAGAGATGTAAAGTTTGCATTCCCGGCAGCAATAATTGAAAGATCCCTTTTCCTTACATCCTTATCACCATTTGTTGTTATTTGTGTGTTTTCCATCAAAAGGTGTCTTCTTGTCAGCGATGGTCTTGTTTTACAGCCAAACTCATCTCGGGAGTCCCATTTGCCATAATTTATTGCATTGCTTTTTCACAAGCGTGAGAACAAGCCGTACTTTGAGGTTTGGGGGTTTGAGTGTTCTTTGCAGGTTTACTTTGACAATATCTAAGTTATTGTTGATTTAATCTCCTAAGAATTTTGAAACTCAAGGTTTCCCTGTAGACTATTTAGCTACATAATACAAAGAAGTGCCTCTTTCCAATAGGTTTTAATAATGAAGCATATATCTATTTTATTATCCCATGAGGATAGCTTATAAGAACAAATAAAATGACAAAAGAGGAAACAAGAATGAAAGTGTTAATGAAAGAAAGGCCAGGATTAACCTAGGCTCATTTAAAATAATCAACATTCATTCGTAGTCGCAATATTTGAATTTTGGGATTACAATACATTTACTCATCTAATTATAAACACAGACATCAAGGCCACTGAGAATTACTTGACATAATCAATGATATTTATTTTCACTTGCTTAGGATAAAATGTTCTCACAGAAACAGACTAACATTTCTCCCTAATGATTCATGACCAGTGTCTTCAAGGGGACATTGACCCATCTTCCAATGCATGGTTGGAAAAGGCAGCTATTTGGCACTGCCATGCTGTTTCACAAAATGCTACAGACCCCCTCACTCTTTTTTGGCAATTCTACCTGAAATCTGTAAAGTCCTTTCAATCAGTGGCTGGTTGGTGGGGGAAGAGGACTTGTCTTCAGTCCTCACATACTCCCCATGACATCCACTCAGGGCCTGGTGAGTACACTATGTTGGTGTTGGGTGAAGGAATGGTGCTTAGTCTTTACCCATGAGGAGTGACACGTCACAGCACATAGTTTTCCTCCCTCACCTACTCCCAGAACTCTGATAAGGTTTCCCTTATCGGTCTGAGCCTATCTATGAACAGCTGATATAAATTCAATCACAAGCTTTCCATTTGCTTTCTTCATGAAATATGTTTCCAAAATATATGATGCATATGATGATATAAGTACTGTTGTAAGGTTTATCTGTTCTTTGTTGAGCACAACTACTTGTTGTCATAGTAATTTAGTCTTGCAATTTAGTGAAACTGTCACTGATAGGAAGTGCGAATGTGCTCACTTCTGTGTATTGCCTAACATGTATTCAACCATCCTGAGAAACCATCTACTTTAAACCCATCTGCCTTGTCCCTAATATATACATGATATCAGGATATCCCTAATATATGCATGATATCAGGATATAAATGAAGGTCAAGACTGTTACTCAGTGCACCAATACCAATAAGAATAAGAGTTTAATCTAGCTCTTGCTGTTAAAGCTCATCTTAGATAAAAAGCTTAGTGAAGCACTTTCAATCTTTTGAGTTCCTCCTTCTTGGCTCTTATTTTGCAGTACCACAAAATCCCTGTAGGTGGCTCTATCCTCCTATTAGCTCTCTACCTCTACAAGTTTCTAAACGTTTTACAGGTGCTTGAGCCAGGACCACTAAAAAGTAGATCCGAACCTCATGATAGGAAATGCTTTTATGCAGGTGGGAAGTCCATGGAACAGCTGAACGGAGGAGCACAGGAAAGATCCATACAGTGGATGGGAGATTTGGGCTTTGGGGGTGGGGGAGTGCTAGGGATGCAGCTGCAGTTTTTTCTGAGTTCCAGTAAGGTGAAGTAAGTTTGGGCAAAGCTTTGTACTCCTGTTCTCTTTGGATGTGTCCAAGGATCCTAATATTTTAAAAGCTCTGAGAGGTCCTATAGGAAGTCTGCTTGACTTCACTTAACTTAAATTTCGTGAACTCAGACCTTACTCATTTGGAATTAATTGTGTTTTGCCGACTACACTCCTGAAGGTGACAGCTGCAATGTGCCCAAGGACTGTAGCAAAGAGGAGACTTATTATCTTCATAGGGCTGGAGAAAGGTGCATTGGAGGATGATGACCAAGGTAGTTCTGCCAAGTGGCAGGTATCTTAGACAAGAATTGTGGGGAAGGTTGCCTAGCACATCTTGTGGACATGACATACTCTATGACATTGATAGGATACCTTATTTATGCCAAACATGGGACTAAGTTCTTTTCATTTATCGAGAAAATGTTCTTCATAGCATTTCTTGAATAGATATGCCTCTATGCCATAGGTGAGAAGACTGGCATACAAAAAGGAAAGGAAAGAAAGGAAGGAAATGAAAAGGAAGAGGAAAAGAATTAGAAGAAAGAAAAAGAAAGGGAGATTTGTTGAGTTTGAATATTGATGAAAGGAGGGGCTAAAACTTAAACCTGACAGCTTCTAATGTCCTTCCTGGGTATTTTGGCATGTTTTAATATATTATAGCAAGTGTCATAGTTAGGCACAGTTGAGGGTTTGAGCTCTGGGCATATTTATAGAGAATTAATGGTTGAGTTAAGCCCAGAGCAAACCTGCAGGAGATTGTCTAGCTGATGGGGAAGGCCCAGACCATGATGGATGGGATTAGGCCCTGGAATAAAATACAGAGAGCTGGTCGAGAGAGTTGTCATCTTTGTGTATACTTGGCCAGACATGCTGGTCTGGCAAGTAAGGATCTTCCCTCTCTCAACCATTATGTAGAGAAGGTGTGGCCAGTTCCTTTGGTCCTGGTGTTGGTGCGTGCTCTTCAGTTAAGCTGGACTATGAACTGTAACCAGACTATCATAAGAAAATAAACCCCTTGTTCCCTTAAGCAGTTTGATGGTGATTTATCAGCAACCATACAGGCAAACTGCTATACCGAGTAATTATTGGAGACCAGTAAAGGATTAAATCTGGTTGTCTTAATTTCAATTACAGGTTGACATGTAGAGAAGGAACATCAGATCTGGGGGAAAATTCCAGCATTACCACTTTGTCACTGTATGACTCCAGACAAGTTATTTAACTTTCATGAGTTCTTCTATAAAATAGGGACAAGTTATGGACAGTTTAAGCAGAACTAATATGCACGTGCAGCCTGGTGAGCCAGTTCTTGGTCTCTTCATCAGCTGCAACCAGTAGCCTCTTTCACTCTACACTAGGCCCTGAAGCACTCAGCCTAAAGGCCAGTCCCTGGGGAATAGACCTTGGTGGTCCCCTTTCAATCTATCCTGGGGCCTCTGAGTTCTTGGCTGTTTGCCAGAACCAGGTCAGCAAACAGATCCAGAGCAAGGCCTTGGTTATCAGAAGCCAGAGCTAAATTTAGGACTCAACCGTGAGCGTGAATACTCCGCAGACTCTGTGAAGTAGCACTGCACTATTATCTGGCAATTCTGATTAATGCAGACAGGTTATGCTGATAATTTGTTCAGTTCTCAAGCAGTTACCTCTTCTACCCCGGATTTTCCTTCTCCAACCATCTTGGTCCTGGTTCTTAGGACCTTTCTCATCTCTTTTGTCTTCGTGGCATGGAGTTTCCTTTTATAGGACTTAATAAATATTTGCTTGGTCTTGCTCTTTTCTTAGATCAGATATTGCAAACTGAGGGTTTTAGGGTACTTTGAGGCTCTGCACAGGTTAAAAACATTGAGTTTCCAGTTGAAAATTTAGAGATTTCATACCAAAATTTAAATTTCTGTCTCCTTGAAAAAAAAAGTGGAAGAGCCACATGGAGCCGCTGATGGCTACGGAGATAGAGCAATGCAGGTGAAGAGAATGAGGCTTGACTTCCTGCTGAGTAACATTTTCCTTGAGTGTCCTCATAGCTGACTTCTGCTTGAAGTGAGCGATATGATGGTAGGTGTCTGTATAGATCCTGATAATGCCCACTAAAAACTGTATTGTGTAGATGTCAGTATGCTAATCTGAGCTCCACAGATCTGTAAACCCATGTGGAAAGTACGGCAAAGAAACAAGACTGGGAAACCAGAGTGAATGGACCAAGCAAAACCAGGACCACACAGCTGCCTCCTGACTCTTCTCAATGTCTGTTTTCTCCTTGTCCTGAATTCACAGGAGTCTGCATTCACAACTCCCGCCTCCCTCATCTGTGTTCTGCCGTGCAGTTTTCCATCCCTTACTACACCCACATGAATGTGCTCTCTCTATGGTTCTGAATTGAGAAACTAGACATAAGTTGTCAGCTTTCTGAGAATAATTGACTTAAAAGAGAAAAGCTTCATTTTGGCTTATGATTTCAGAGATTTCTGTTCACGGCTGCTTGGCCCTGTTGTTTTGGACCATGAATTACATCATGATGGGAATAGGGGACAAAGGTGGTTTCTTAACTTGTGATGGACAGAAAGTAAAGAGAGAGACAGGAAGGGGTCGAGATGCTAATATCCCCTGTGAGGATATACCTTCAATGACTTAACTTCCCTCCACTAAGTTCCACCTCTCATAGCTACCATTGTCTCTCAGCAGCGATCAAAAGTACAACAGAGATATTCAGGATCCAAGCTGTAGCATGTGTTGGTGAAATTTTCATAGCCCAATGTTATGCATACCCTCAGTGAATGAAAGTTACAATCAAGTAGTGACTGTTGCACTACAACTTGTAGCAGGTCTCCCACTTCATGACCTTGGGAAAGAAAATATACCCATTTGGACATAGCTCTTTCATATCTTCTGCTCTTGTCAGCGGGTTTGTACCACTCCTGTCTGGGCATAGTTCCTGGGCATTCAATGAGGCAGCTATCAAGGACGTCATCGAAGGAAGGAACTATTTCCTGTACTCTTTATGCCTTCATATGTGCACAAGAACTAGGAGACTGCTGTCGTCTGAAGATGATTTCATTCCACAAGGATATGTCTTAAATCCCTCTAATGAAGAGATGGGTTTCAAATTTAAGAGTGACTCTATAATTCTTTTTTTAACTTATTTTTCTGCTTTTACAAGCATATTGATTATTCATCTCAGCTTCCCTCTCACTCCCTTCCCTCTCCTCCCCTCCATTTTCTTCCCCTCCCCTCCCTTCTCCTCACCAATCCCTCTCACGCCCACCCTTCCACCTGTATGCTTCTACGGACACAAGGGTAAGAGTGATTCTATAATTCTATTTAGGTAAATTAAACCACTGAACTTGAGGTAGTTGGAGGTAGAGCAGAGGTTCTCTAAGCATCTTCCACTTTACTGCAAGGATGTCAGCTCCTTATGGTACCTAACTGTGGTTAATGACACTAAGTTGAAATTTGAGATAAAATAAAGCAGACTGGAGAACCGGTTACAGTTGTGGCTATAGAGCAGCTTCTTTGGGCCAATGATTCTGGCAGTGTGACTCCTGGACCAGCATTATTAGTACCTGAGAACTTGCTTGACATGCAGATTCTCAGGCCCCATTCCAGACCTCATTCTTGCTTTGACCAAAGAGATTTCTGAGTGAGAGTCAGCACACATGGGATCTTGCTTTAGTCATGGGATTAGATGTGAGGCAAATGTGGATCTCATTCATTCATCAGCCCAGTTAAATCTATGTTTTGGATTTGTGAAATGAAGAATTCTGGAGGTCGATCTTGGTGGTGGTTGGACAACAGTGCAAATATATTAGTTATTCTCTTAGAGTTAAATAGTAAAATTTATGCTAGATATATTAGCTGCAGTTGAATTTTTAATTTTTTTACTGATGGCTGCCAAGTTTATTATATATATAAGTTTTACAAGCATATTGAGTACTAATTCCTGCTTCCTTCCATCCCCCTCCCTCCCATCTTGAAATTTTTTTAATTTTAAAGTTTCCTAAGGAAAAGTCTTCTTTTTTGCTTCCTCTTTCTACTCTATCTTCATTTACTTTGACTCCATTCAAGCTTTTTTTTTTTTGATAATATACCATTTGGAAAGTCAATGCAAATGAAACAAGCTTTTTCACTGATGGATATGACAAAATCCTCCTCCAGTAATTGAGATTTATAGATCATGCAGAAGAGGTCCATGCTGCTCTTTGGGTTTATGTTGCTGAACCTGAAAGGAAGGTTGGTGTGATCTAGAAGATAATACTGCAGAAATTGGTTATAAACATAGCCACATGTTCCAAATAATCCTAACCCTCTAGAATCTTAGGAATTTCCTCACATAAACCCAACAGAAGTCCTTAAGGTAGCTTGAACTCTTATCCTAGTGGTTTCAAACTTTGGTATGCATCAAGCTTGCTTGGACTGCAGGCTGCGCTTACAGAATTTCTTATTTAGGGGGTTCAGAGTTGGACCCAAGAATTTGTATTTCCAGGAGGTGCTACTGTAAGTGTGGGTGGACTGGTTGTGAGTGACTGTTTTAGTGGTTTGTATCTAAGAAGAAATAAAACATAGGAAAAAATGGAAAAGTTCATATGGACAATGGTGGACAATACAATATATGAAATATATGAAGACATGAGGATAGCGTGTGTGTGTGCGTGTGTGCGTGCGCGCGTGTGTGTGTGTGTGACTCCTGGCATCATGTTCAGTTTATGGGATCTATCATTTTGTCTTGCTACCCTGATGAAGAATTTGGGTTAGCATAAGCATACTGAAGGTCTGCGGGCAGGTGCACCCAGAAGAAGGGCTCATTGGAAGGGGCTGGGAAGCTGAAGACCAAATAAAACCCACTACTTTTCAGGACCTGGTTTTGATCCAAGTTCAGCAAATTTTGAAACCCCAGAAAAGCTGGCAGCTGGAATCTGATGAGGTCCACTTAACGGCAAACTAATCTCAGCTGCTCTACGTTGTCTGCGGGCCAGAGCACTCCATGTGGTCACAGAAGAAGTGTGAGGTCTCGAGGCTTCCCTGAAGGCTCAGAAGGCCCTGCCTTTGAGACGTAGGGCACTGCCAGCTGAACATGACCGGGGCTGGGTCACTGTACCAGTCTGGCAGGCCCAGGCACGACCTCCCCAGCTTTCTATCAGTCAATGTCACAGTCATGAATCTCCTTATGATATGTACACATTAAGGGCAACTCCATGGCCTCGTCTTGGCATGGCTTCCAAAGGAAAGTCAAGTGCCCACCAAGCATGAACTATGCTAGCAACAGTCTAGTGAAATGCATTTTCACCAGAGCTGCAGATGATGGTCGGGAGCCACCTGGCTGATAGTACCACGGCCTCGAGGTGACAGATCATGAAGAGTCTGTGAGTGACACTTCCACGCACACATCACTAGCACATTCTCAAAAAGAAGACATGCTCAAAGATTTTTGGATCCTATCATTGTATTAAGGATCGTTTATTTTAGTATTGCTTCTATAGTATTGCTATAATGAAGATGATAATCATGCCCAATGATGAGCGATAAGTAAAGTCAAGATCAGGGGAAGGAAAACAACTCCACCTTTGACTAAGCCCCAACAACAGATACATTCTCTCTGCATGTTTAACCAGAGGGTCCAGGGACTTGAGCTCCAGGAAAAGCTCAGAGGAGACCCTCACAGAGACCTAGTTTCAGTATTTCCATAGGACACCAGGGTCGTGGATGCAACTGTGCTTGTAGCAACGAAGTGGCTTGGAAACATTTTCCTCCTGGCCCATTCCTACAAAGCACTTCTCTGGAAGGCGTTTTAGCATTGTTAGCAAAAAGTACCACACAAATGAGACTTCACAAATTTGGCGCATCTGTCTCTGTGGACCAGTTCACCCTTGGTTAGCAAACACTTCTACAAGGCCAAGTTGATAAAGAGGACATTTTCCAGCTCCAACTTTTTTAAAAGGTGATAAAATATTTTAAAACAGAAAGCTCAGGATCTACAACTGTGCCTCAGTGTTATTTTGTTTCCTCCCCTGGAGTGGAGAGAGAAAAACCTCTCATTCTTTTCTATAGCATGGAGACCATTTTGTTTCTTTAGTCTATTTTCCTGAACATGCCCAGCATTTGGAGTCCTGTAGGGTCCTACTTAGAGGTACCTGCTGCTTATAATTTGATCCTGGGGACAGTCACCCATCTTCCTGGAGGAGGAGAAAAATGAGGAGGAGGAGGAGGAGGCAGAGCTCATAAACACTGGGCTAGGGAGGGTGTTGTAGATATTGTGTAAAAAAAAATGAATTTACTTCACTCACTTGTTTTTGAAGTTTCATCAGGAGATGGAGGACAAAGTCTAGTGGACCATCTGTGTGCCACTTACATTTTTACTAGACTGTGAATTCCTTTGAAGACTTGCTCTGTAGCTTGGTTAAGATTCTAGATATGACCCCTGGTGGGCATATGTTTTTTGTTATTTATTCAAGTGTGTGTGTATGCATGTGTGCATTTGTGTGTGTGTGTGTGTGTGTGTGTGTGTGTGTGTGTGTGTGTGTAGAACCATGGGTGAATTCGGGAACCACCATGGACGCCTCCACCTCCTCCTTGTTTACTCTGCCCCGGGATTCACAGGCTCTGCCCTACCAGGACCACAAATGCAGGCCGCCCCCTGCTTCTGCCCGGCGTCTATACATGGGGTCTAGGATCTGAACTCAGGACCTTCTGCCTGCAAGGCACAGGCTTAACCCCTGAGCCACCTCTCCAGCCCATAGGCATGTTGTCTGTATACTTAAAGATAGCATCCTGCCTTTTCTTTAGCATGTTAAACTCTTCCATGTACTTGCTGATCCTTTGTCCTAGTTATTTCTTGCATTGGTTGTGTGAGAATCTTTTCCTCCGACCGTGGATGTGATAATTCCTTTTAGCAGTTCTGTTAACTTTTGCCTTATGTGATCTGATGCTAGGTGATCACACAGGTCGGTCAGGACTGTTTTATCTTCTTGGCAGAAGAATCCCTTCTATATTACATAACAGACAATGTTATTTCTTCTGATGTCTTTTGCCACCAACTCCTTCATGGCTAAGCATACCTCTTTCCCAGGTAGAGTATGAAGAAGTATCAGTTTGAATTCAGGATCAACAGCATCAGGGCCAGCCGGCCTGTGCCTTGTGAGACTCTACTCTTCCTCAGCTACTAAGATCACATTCTCCTGGTTTTCCTTTTAGGCTTTTCTATTTGGGGGAAAAATGTGGGAGTGATAACAAAAATAACAAATGCTGTCTATTTAAAACCAGACCAAATTGCTTGCATTCCTTTGTAAAATCACCCCCTCCCAAAGTAGGATACGGCGTCTCTTGCTGTTCCCTGTTCCACATCTGTGAACTCTGCTCATCCTTCAATTCGAACGGAGCCATCTGTGAACGCCTCCCACCATCCTGGATGCACGTACACCAGTTAGGAGGGCCTCTGCTGCCTCGGGCTCTGTGCGGTTTGTCATCCATGATCCTTTGCGTTACTCATGTCAGCCATTCATCTGTCTGTGGTATGGCAGCTTGTTGCATCATGGTCCTGCTCCCACGTGTCCCAGGCACTACATACAGGTGGCTGAGTCCTAAGAACACATTTTTTTTTTCTGGATTCTTTTTTTCTAACCTGAGCTCTGCCAAAGGCCAATTGCCTTCTGATAAACCCTTTGTCGGTTTCCTTTTTCTTTTGGCTTCAGCCTGCCACTCTAGCTTGATGATGTCCTGAACCCTACTTTGAGTCCCCTCTTCTCTAAGATGACCCTGTTGGGTGATCAGGACCCAATGCATGCTGTCTCAAGCCACATGTATCCTCATCTGCTCCCTTCTCCCAGTGCACATACTCTTTTTCCACAGGCTCTGCCATTTTTGAAGTCATTTTAGTTTCACCTTTAGAGGTCCTTTTGTTTGAACTCAGTCAGCCTGGAGTCTGTGGAATTCTCCCATTAAATCTGACTTTCACCTACCCTACTCCTTAAGCCTTATTTTTAAATTTTTTTAAAAAAATGCACGTGTGCACACATGAATCAGTGTGTGTGTGTGCGTGTGTGTGTGTGCGTGTGTGTGCGTGCATGCGTGTGTGTGTGCGTGTGTGTGCGTGCATGCGTGTGTGTGCGTGTGTGTGTGTGCGTGCATGCGTGTGTGTGTGTGTGTGTACATGTACATGTGCACATTGAATGGACCAACTAGCCAAGGAGCACACTAGCATAGAAGAGGTCAGAGCCTCCTGAGGTCTTACTGCCTGGGCTCTTATAGGAGTTCACATGCTATGGATAAATTCATGATCCAGCAGCTTAAGGGAAAAGGGTTTTTTTTTTTAATTTTGGCTTATGATTATTGCTTACAGTTCCTTTGCCAACTTGGCAGGAGAACTCATACCAACACCAGAAGCCAAAGGAACAGGCCACATCATATCTGAGTAAGAGGGACAATCCTTACTTGCCAGACCAGCATGATTGGCCAAGGGTACAGAATATTGTCAACTTTCTTAATCAGTTCCCTCCATCTTACCCACCTGCTGAAGGACTAGTCCCACCCACGATGGACCGGGCCTTCCCCATCCATTAGACAATCTCTGCAGACTTGCCCAGGACTCAGTTCAACTGCCAGTTCTTTTCCACTGTATCCAGAGCTTAAGCTATCAACTGTTGAGTTGACATCATCTAACTATGGCAGCTCTGTTCCAGGTATTCATCCTGTGTCTGAAGTGTGCACCTAGTGCCTGATGTGCTCTTCAGACTGTGATCATGGACATCTGGTAACATCACCACTTAGTATTTCTGTACTTCCCTCTGGTGCTCCATCTGTTCATTAAAATGATTTTCACGCAATACAAAACCCTCATTCCCCCTTCTCTGCTCTCTGTCTGGACTCCCTTGCCATACTTCTCTACCAAGGGCACAAAGAATAGTCTGACCAATTATGGCAAATACTACCCTCTCAGGGATGGGCACAGATATCACCTAAAATAATGCTATTGCTCAGAATCAACCCCATGACATCTAACACAAAATTTACTTGGCTCAGGATTCTATTCCATCCTCCAAGAGAGCTGGATGAATTCTTGCCCTCTGACCTTCACTGTTCTCTTCTCTCTAGTCTCCTACATCAACCATCCTCTGCGTTGTGCTAATCATGGAACATACACAAGTGCAAACTGACCATTATTTCCTCATTGGGCTCAGAGCACAGACTTGACATCTGTGGTTTTCAAAGTACCCAAAACAGGATTATATGGGAACTTGGAAGTGCAATTTCTCTGGTCTCATCCAAGATTGGGTGGATAATCTGTTTTTTAACAATCATCCTCAAGTTAGAGACTCACCATGATGCATCATATGGGTAAACTGAGGGAATGCTGTCTCGACAAGATCTCAGTAAAGACTTGCCCTGCTGGTTATTTTTTTCTTCCATCTTGGCATCCTGTGGTACACGGCATACATCCTGTGTCACAGATACATAGATTTGGATTGAACTGACAGCTAATAATCTCTTTGTGTATGACGGATTTGGGGTTAAGTATAGTCCTGCTCATCAGTGACTGTATTCTTACAGATATCTTGCTTATTAGATATTATCATTCCCTTTTAACAGATTAGAGTGACATCCAGGGAGATTTCTAGCCTGTGTCAGGGTTGATAACTGAACCAAGGTCTCCTAATTCTAAGTTCAGTGCTCTTTTCATAACAAGTTCTCACTGTTTTTTTGGGGGGGGTTACATGCCCGTCTGTAATCATAGTGATAAGTTCCATGCGATTGTGCATGCTGACGATTAATAGCACTATTTATGGGAGATGTAACTTGAGCTCTGTTTTAGAAGAGGAGTCAAACTAAATGCTGGACTTGATTAATTGACCTTTTGAAATCTTTGAATTATGATGCACTTTATAATCAATAGTTTTACCATAGTTTACTGATGTGTTTTGTAATTAGGAGTGTCTTAGATGAAATGAAATTCGGAAAAAAATTTGTCTTCATTTGTATTTGGATAAAACTTAATGTGCTTACTCATTATCCTCTAGTATTTACTTGTGACAGATGCAACTGTTCAACCTTGAACTCTGGATTTGCAGAGGCAAATGAGTGGAATATTCTGGCCCTGTAAGATTTTTGGGGGGGAGGGGGAACATATCAGAGACACTTTTAAAAGAAGAAAATGAGTGACAATTTACATTCTCCATTTCCCAAAGGGCTAACAAAAATCCAGCCTTCTCACCTCCATTGTCAACTCCTCAGAAATGTCAAAATATACATGAAAAATTGTGTCGGGTCTACCTTTCCAAACAGTGGCGCGAAGCTCACCATGCTCACTTAATACATAGAAAAGCAAGGTTTATTTGGATGGGATTTCAAATGGAAGTGCCGATAATCTGTCATACATTTGTCACTTTGGTTATTTCTCTTTCCAAGGGGCACATAACTCTGCACAGTATATTTGTAGAAGAAGAAGGCCGAAAAGGGCCTACCGCGCTCCAGCCACCTCCACCCCATGACCGGTCCATCTAGAAGTGCCAGCATGAGGGCTGGCCTTGGTTGGGCAATCACTTTATATGAGACAACATATCTAAACCTTTCACTTTCTGACCAAGCTTAGAAAACATGGTAAATGAGGTTTATTCTGTAATGGAGAACTAAATTGTAGTGTATAACTCCAAACATGCCATTTCCTTTCATGAGTGATATTAAGAGCTTTTTGTCTGTTTACTTCTGTATAGACCACGCTATCAGAATACTGGAAAGCAGAAGCTCTATATTTTGTTCATTATTTTAAACTAAAATTTTTTATTTTAACATATGCTTGTGTGAGTGTGTGTATGTGTGTGTGTGTGTGTGTGTGTGCATGTCGTATGTGTGTGTGTGTGTGTGTGTGTGTGTGTGTGTGTGTGTGTATGCTAATGGCACTGTTTGGAGGTATGGAGTTCATTCCATCTTTACAAGGGTCGAGGGATTGAACACATACCATCAGGCTTGCATGGTAAGTGTCTTTACTCTCTGAGACATCTGTCTACTTTTATCGCCAATTTATAACTCCTTCCACTGATTTTATTTTCTAGCCAAGTTGGCCAGTAGATATTTTCTAGTGCTTGTCTGCTATCTCCTGCCATTATGGTTTATTAGAAAATTTCAAGTCCCTTGAAACTTATCAATGCCCGTGTTTCAGAAATCCCCTCTCCAGAAAGCCTTTCTTGTTTCTCAGTTGGTATGATTGGTTTGTCCTCTGAGCTTAACTTTTTCTGTACCAACTCTTTACATTTTATTGCTTTCTTATTAACTTTTCCACAATAGTACAGTACTTCCTTTTTTTTTTAAAATAGAAATACATGATTATATTGGCCTTTCTGCACAGGATGCACATGGTCCAGGGAGGACACACTGCTCCTCAGGTAAACCCCTTAATCCACTCCCCAGGTTCCAGGTCACCCGCTCCTCCCAGCTTGTCCCACCAGCCAGCCAGAGTAGCACACAGTCTGCTCTGGGCTAGGGAAGGACCCTAGACCATGCCCTAAGTCCCAGATGAACTGCCTGACAACTAGAAGCTTAGCCCTTTCCACCCAGAAAAAAAAGTCTGCAGTCCAGGGAGGACACACTGCTCCTCAGGGAAAGACCTTAGGCTATGCCCCAGGTCCCTGGTATCAATATTGCAGTACTTCTTAAAGGCCATCTGTAACATTCATGTAGAAACATAGAATCCCATCCCAAGCTTGTTGATACAGGACCTTCAGGTTGAGATTTGGGGATATCATACCTAATAAGCTTTTTTCCACTCTGAATTTTGAGGACCACTGACTGACCTGATAGTGATTCCTCACCTTGTTGGTAGTCACGGTAAATTTCTCATATGTAGATGTGCCTTCCGCTTCTACTCATGTGACTGAAACAGTACCCACATACTTCTTCACCTCGGCTGCACCTTCTTTCACTGTTTTTCACTTTTATTGTTTTAAGTGAGCCTCAGTTATTGTATCATAAATCTTTTTAATATAGTCTACAAGCTAAGAGTGATTTTATTTGAAATCACAGCCACCATGACCATTCTTACAGGATTCCTATTTCCCTGATATCAGGGATAGAATAATACTTCTGTCCCCACTGCTGTAATTTTAGAATCCATGCACACAAAGCAAAGGAAACTTTATAAGCATCGAGAAAGAGCTTAAAGGTACAAAATTTATAATGGATTATTTGAAGGTGACAAAATTAGCAGATCTGAAAAGCAGGCAAGTATTTCTGCATGGAAGAGGAAGTGGGAGGCTGCAGAGAGATGCAGCAGTTGGGAAAGCTGGAGAGAGTTAAATGTGAGGGAACCTGGATCTGCGATAGAGAGTCATGTGCAAAGGCCAGAGATGGGACTCCAACAGTTTGGTAACACTTGGAAGAGGGAGTCCCAGTCCCAAGAAACTGCATGAGGACAACTTGAATCAATGGGAGCCAGACACTTTCCTGGAGTTTTCAGAAAGGGGCATATGCCTGCTTCTGACTTGCCACTGCCTTTGAGTTTGGCCTTATGAGACTGAAGATGTCCACGGCAGTCATACTGTTCCTGGACTTGTTTCTACAGAACTGTAAGACACTCTCTGATGATATTTCACCTGTCTTATTAAGGCAGGAACATGAAATGAGTATTCTTGGTATCACCGAACATCCAGTCAGCATTCAAATCCCTCCAAGCACCTCCACATACTTTTTCATAGTTGGTTTTTTTTTTTTTTCTGGCAGCACCGGGGATTGAACTGGGGACCCTTTGTGTGCTAAGCAAGCATCCTTCTACTCTAATTTTTTACTTTTAAGGTTGTGATTTAAGTAAGGCGACCGTTTCATAAGTTTCTTTCAGTGGTCCCTAAGTCCCCCACTTTCTTTTTTTCTCCTCTACCAATCTAATTTTAGGAAAAACTGTACTATTTCAGGGAAGCAGTGCTGCACTCCTTGGGAAAGATGGTGCTCTAAGGGCTGAAGGCGGTGGTGGGGGAAAAAAATCTTAAGTGGAGTCATTGGAAGCGTTAAGAGAGGATGGGGAAAGGAAGTGCCCATCATGGACCATACGAGCCTGCGCATCTTGTCTTGTCGCAAGAAGCCAGACATTCTGATGAAAGGCATCACCATTGTGGAGACATCACAACAACAGAAACCATTCCCAGCCTGGAGGTCATTTATTTGCTGAGCCCCACAGATAAATCAGTCCACCCCAATCGCAGACTTTGGGGGACCCTGCCCTGAACCTACAAGGAAGCAGGCATCTTCTTCACCGACACCTGCCCTGAACTCTTAGTGCTGGGCCACTCTCACCAGGCAATGTGATGAAGCACTGAAGGAGATCCACCTCCGCTCCTGGTCCTCTCTGGGTGCCCCCCCACAGCACTACAGTCTCTCCTGCCCCTTCCCGCCAGGGGAGCTGGCATGACAGCTGGATGCAGCTGCTGGATGCGTTGGCCTAGCAGACTTCAGAGGTACCCCATCGGCTACCGCAAGGGTCCAGAGGATACAGCCTAGTTCACTCACGCTGTCCTGGCCGAGCTGACCGCCTCCGAAGCAGACATTCAGGGTCCCGAGAGAACTCACTGTCACCCGCTCATCATGGACTGCGCGGCCACCTGATGTCTCTGCTGGACATAGAACAGGACACCACGTATGGGTACGAGACCACCAGGCTGAGCGAGTCCCGGGAGAAAGCCGTGCTACTGGATGAGGATGACGACCTGTGGGTGGAGCTTCGACCTTCCCTCATGCGCTGTCTCCACGACCACCGAGCTCTTGAAGACGTTCTGGGAGAGCAAGCGCAGGAGCACCCGCAAGGTCGCACATTCTCAAGAAGATGCTCCGTACCAGGAGCTGAACAAATATTCCGTTCATCTGGGTGCAGCCAACGACTGCATGGAGCACTGCGAGGTCACGGTGGAGAAGCTGTGTAGTGTGGAACAGGACCCGGCCATAGGCCGGGATGCGGAGGGCAGGAAGACCAAGGACGCCGTGAAACTGATCATCCCCATGTTGCTGGCTGCCGCCCTGCTGCCCTATGGCAAGATGCGGGTCCTGTAGCTGTATATTCTTCTGTGGAATGATATCCCTGGCCTCCTCACCAGGTCAACTGCCTTCTGTGCCTTCGTTCCTTTCCAGAGAAATAAATTCTTCCCTTCTGTCTTTAAAAAAAATAATTTCAAACTGAATAATTGTCCGTAGTTTGAATTTTCTCATTTACAAACCATGGCACAGTTTAACATACTTTGCTGTCGCTTGTATTTTTTTGTAAGTTGGTGATAGATTTAGTTGGTCAGTCAGATTCAGGTCTGATGTTTGGACAACAGGTGATAGCACACCTTCCTGCGATGTCTCTTTGGGAGGTTCTTGATATTAAGATCATTCTATCCAGTTTATGCATTTCTATCAATTTCTTCACCTATTTGTTTGCTCAGCCGTCAATGACTATTGGTTAGAACTATTTCTTCCTTAGGTGTTGCAGAGTGGTGATATTATAAGTCTAATATTTCTTCTCATATAGCTGGAACTCTCTAAAACCCACCAGCTAGCTATTCATGAAAGGAAGTCAAGATCTTGGCTTTGTTCTGCAAAGACAATGAAGCCCAAAAGGACTGGGTTTATAATCCTGCCTCCGTCACAGAGCAGTTAGCTGTTTTCAAGAGCTTCCATACAGTCTCTGGTTCCTTATTTTAAAGCAGAGATAGCAACGCGGTTTATTTACAAGAATTCCATCAGTGAACTGCAGAGGAAGTGAACATAAGATGCTTGAAATGCCAATGAAACTTCCTGGATAAGGCCAAGATGGGAGATTCATGGGGCTCTTCCAGAAATACACTGGGTGCCTCACTCCTGGTCCATTTGTCACTTGGAGGGTTTCCTTTTCCCTGAACATCCCCTACGGCCTCTGAAGACCCTCAAATGCTCTTGTGACAGTGAACAGATTCTGCCGGTCTTCTCCGGGGCAGCTCAGTGTCTCTCATCAGCATCATCTAAAGGCTCACAGTTTGCAGCTGGTTCATGCTCCTCTATGAACATCTTTAGCTGGAATCAACAATGAGGAATATAGATGTTGTGTGGACACCACACAATCATCTATCCACCTCAGAGAAGAGTTTGATGACAGAACAAAGTAACAATCACAATAAGGTCCAACTGGACAAAACAACAAGTTCATTGCAGTTATCTACAAAGACACATGTGAGGGTTACTTACAGGAACAGGGATGATTCAAAGCCAGCTACACCACCAGAAAGAATACCCCCTCCCTGCTCAGGCCACCAGCATAGATGAGACTCACGAAAGCTTCAATCCTGGAATTCTGTGCTGCATGACTTGCCAGGAGAGTCTCCTGTAGTCTTCTGGGCTGCTCAGTGTTTCTTTCTGACTCCTGGACTGTTTGGTTTGCTAGTGTCTTCCAAATTGCTTGGCTGCTCTGGTTACCCTCCACCCTTTATACCCCTCCTTTCCCCCTTCTTGATTAGCCTGCTCAGCAGTTCTCTTCTAGACTTCTTGAACTGCTCAGCACTCTACTTTTTTTTTTTTTTCAGGGGAAAGTGCGCATGCAGCCCCCCACTACCACAAATTATGCAGTCAAGTTTCCCAAATTTGGGGAAATCGCAGGGGTCAGCACGTCCGGAGTGCAATGGATGAGCCTCACCCTGAGAAAACCGCCTTCGTGATCGCGGTATTTCCCCTGCCAGGTAAGTATCAGCACTCTACTTTTTAACTGCTTGACTAACAGCTTCCCTTTTAGGACCCAGAGAAACAGTAACAACAGCTGAGGGAGTCCTCTACCAGTCTTGTTAGTTTCAGGAACTTCCTGAGTCTAAAGAGCTGTTTACTTGCTGGGTCTTTCTTCAGGGTAGGATATTTACATTATTGCATAATATGTCCTTTAGGTTAGACTGGGACAAAGTCTAACATGACATTAAGCTGTGTCCAGGTAACATGCTATACAACTCACCACACAAAGGTGTATAGTGTATTCTCTCTTTGCTTGGCTGGTGACCGTGTGATGTGTGCTGGAGTGTGGCTGTGAACCAACAGCATCTCTATGGTCCCTTCTGGCTCCACATCTTGTCCTCCTCAAAGGCCAACAAGCTCATTCAACAAGCTTTGCCTGCCTCTATTACCTCTCACAACTGGGATGATAGAACATTTTACAATCTTAAGGCTCCCCCTAAATGGTTGCTATGCCTCCTGCATGGCGGGGTTCAGTGACCATCTCTCTAATGACCGTGATTCTCTCAGGCCTGTTTTGCATAATTGGAATAAAATGGAAGTGAAAATATTTGTCTGGATAATTGCAATTTTTTTTTTTAAAAAAAATCCTGTTTGCTTTGATCTTTTTTGCAAAGCAAGATCTTCTGCCTGAGTTCTAGCAAAATTGACCTTGAGTTGTTCAGCTTGGAAGATAGTATTTCCATGGCTCACTACGGCCCTCTCTTGGCTGCACAGCCCTGCTGAGTTCCTGAGTTTTGTGTTTTGCTTCAGCAATGGAAATAACTATTGGCAAGTGTGGAGTTTGGCCTGGAAACCCAGACTTCAGTGTTGCCAAACTGCTACCTGCCTCTGTCTGCACATTTGAGATGTGGATTGAATATTCCCACAGAGAGACAGCTGGAGTGAAGTGCCGTCAAAGCAAAGGGGACCTCGCTAAGTGACAGCACTCTTTGGGAGACAGAGAGAAAATAAAGTAATCTTTCAGTTTTCACCCCAAGAATTAGCTCACAAGTTCCCATCCTCTGGGTTTTGCTGTGTTAGGTGAATGGTCTCAATGGATTGTGTTAACCACGAGAAAACTATTTCCTTCTTGTTCTTTTGCTGGGACCAGAATACCATTCTTCAGAAGTACAAATGCAAATTTAGGGGATATATATTAAAAAATCTTTCCTGAGTCCGTAACAAGTTAGTAAAAAAGCATTGGGGACCAAAAATAGAGAAATAATCTATATTTATTATAAGCACTATTGTATAGATAGATTTGGTAGATGTCTTTGGGTAGTTGGACATCTCTTTTGTTAATATTTTTATCTTTATTAATATTTACTAATAAATTTTATTTTATTATACAATTATTTAATATCTACCAATAAATGTTATTTGATTATAAAATTATATATTTATTTAAAATATATTATGAAACATTTTATTAATATTTTTGTCTGAAAGATTCCCTTCAATAGGGTGACATGGTATTTGCAAGGTACATGGCTGCTTGACAACCTTTCTTTCCACAAAGGTGGAAACATGAGCTGGGCAGGCCAGCTACCCACTCTCTTGAGATTGGTCCAGAGGCAGTGCTGGTGTGATTCAGGCCAATCAGAGACTTTCAGGGTTTTCTGAAGCTCTCAGGTTCCATTGGACTGTTAAAGTATTTGATGCACAATTGAGCTTCCTGCTGCCAAGCGTCTTCCGACATCATCCCTACCACATGGAGGATACTGTGGACGGTAGGAAAGATCAGTACGCAAAGAGAAGTTGAATAAAACATGGAGATATGTCACTGTGGCTACTTTTGTTCCTCAACTCCTGATGACAAGCATTGGGTGTCTGGGTTCATGTCATCTTCGAACTTGTGAGTTTTGACTCAAACAAGGATTATTAAATCTAGACTGGGATTCTAAGTCCAATCTGTATTGACTGGCTGTAAGAACCTGAATGACCTGTTTAACTTCTATGTTTATGTGGTATCTTCTTTTCAAGACTGAAGATTGAATGAAACGGTATTGAAGTGCCCAGCTCAGTAGCTGCTACACATTGGGTACTCAGGAAGTCCTGTAGAGTGTCTATATATTATTTGTTGACTCAAGCTAAGGAATATTTTCATTCTGAAGTTGACCATCCCTTCTCGAGGTGGGTCACAGGTACTATTGGAGATGCATGTTCAAGGACTGTGGCGCTGGAAACACAGAATAATTATGCAGCTCTCTTGAGATGAGCCACTTAATGAATTAATTTATTTTATGTTAAAATAAAATAGGTACATTATGGAATAGAGTATAAAAGTCATATGATTCTTTGCATGTTAATGATGCTGCTTTTCCCAGTGTGTGGACTGTGATGTCAGAATTCAGGGGACTGAGTGGAGCAGTGTGGACTTGCGAGCTGGACATGGTGGCTCCAGGCAGTCTTGGTGACTGTGTGAGGTCTGGGCAAATCATTTGACCTCTCATTCTCTTTTTTTCTCTTTTACAAAAAATGAGTTTATTCATCCTGGAAGTTTCCTCTTAGTGTATGCTGATTCCAATAGTTCATCTTTCATTATATCCTTTGGGAATTCCTTGTCAGTTGAAGTATTTAAAGAGCAACTGAATAGATTAATTAGTTTGTTATAAGGTTTAACTAATTTAACTCTAGATCTAATTCTATTATTGTATTCTGAGTCCTAGTCAAGTATAGTATGGTATTTTTCAGAACTATATTTAAACTTTAAAAAAACATCTACTATATGTGTGTATATGTGCATGCTACAACATGTGTGTGGAGGTCAGAGGACAACTGGCAGAGGTGGGTTTCTCTTTGTAGCATGTGGGCTTTGATCCCTTTACCTATGACCCTCACAGGTTCTCCTGCCTGTCTCTCCTCCCTAGTGTTATTTGTGAAGCCCACATCCCCTTTCCTTATCCACTATGCTGCTCACCACCTTTCCTTTCCATCTTCTAGTCTCTCCTGTGGCTTGTGACCCACTGCTTCACTGATAAGGTGCTTCTGATAGTACCTGGTGATCACAAATGGCCCTTTCTTAGTCTTTACCTTACCTAACCTCTTAGTTCACTTGGGCCTGCTGCAAACTGTGGCCATCGGTCCTCTCTTGGTGGCTTTCTAATCGCTGTGACTTGGAGTTCCCCATAATTCTCCATTTCCTCATTTCCTTAACTATTCAGAGCGATTACCCCAGTCCTCCTCTGTATTTTAGCCCAGTGAATACATTAGTCATTTGCTGTCACCTCTGGCAAGGTAACTTCTTCTCTATCCTACTTCCCCACTGATAAGCAGAAATCTAAAATTTAATATATACCCAATATATCCCATTGTTCTGTGTGTGCATGTGTGTGTTTAGTTATTTCATTCCCAAGTCTTACCTTCTTTTATCTGTCATCTTTTTGTCTTCATGATAGTCCCAGTCATTTTGAAGTCACCTTGACATGTTTTCCTCCTTGTCTCTGTATTGTGAGGGGCAGGGAAAATTCCATCTATCCTCCCTTGGGCATCTCTGTTGCTCCCACCCTCCCCATGCCACCTGCTGTGCCTTAATCCAGCCTGCCATCTATGCCATCTGTGGTGTGCTTGGAGCCTCTGAAGCAAAGCTTTCTTTAGAAGAAGTGGTAGGTGTGGAAATAAAGAGACACCAGGTGCTATTCTTTATATTGCTGTTATAATCACTAGCTTCCCTCTTACTAGTCTTTTTAACCTGTGGGGTCAAAGAAACAGTCTGTTTCAGGCATTCCATAAATCTTCAGCACACATGGTGTGCAATTTCATGCCTGGATGCTCTGTCCCTGAACTACTTGGATTCTAGTAGCTCCTGTGTCCCTGAGTCCATGTGCTTACCGGTGCCTTGGCTCACATTTCCCCAGGTCTCTGACCTGTCAGCAGATTCCCATTTCTTCCTTCCAGTCTCTCATCTTAGGGAACTTTTTCCTCTAACTCTCTTCTCCCTCAACTTCTCACCAATACACCCCAAACTATAACAAAATGACTTAGACTGGGTGACTTATAAACAATAGAAATTTTGATAACACAGTTATGGAGATCAGGACATGCAGGATCTTGGAGTCACAGACCTGGTGTCTGGTGAAGGCTGCAGGCCTGCTTACTTCACAGACGGATGTCTTTCCTTCACAGTCTCACATGGTGAAAGGGACAAGTAAGCTTCCTTAAGTGGTAGCCTCTTGACTGTTCTCCTGGATGTCTTATCCACATTTAAACTTCTCCAACCCCACAGCTGGGAAGACTTTAAAACATAAACATAGTGTTACCACTTCCTCGCCTTTGACGGCAGCCTGAACTCCTTAGGACAAGACCACGATCCTTTTCACAGCCTGGAGTCTTCTGGCACTTGCTCTCATGTCTCGCTTCTTGGATTTTCTTTGCTTGGCCACCTGTGTTCCATGTCACTTCCACAGGGACCTTGCCTTTCCTCAGTGCCACAACTGGTTCCTTCAATATACTCAATAAGCACCCATTACTTGGAAACTTAGTTCACTTGAGAGACCATCAACTTATCTGTGCAAACATTTACTTGATGTTTTCTCCCTCTGGATAACAGGTATTAGGGGTATTAGAGGTATTAGACCTCATTTTATCTCCAGGGTAAGGCTGAAGGATTGGCACATATCCCCCTAAAACTTGTTTTAGTCATGTGCTTGCCACAGCAATCTAGTTTCTGGATCTGGCTCCTGCGAGGTTCTGCCTTGATCCCTCCTTCATTCCCTGAGCTGAAAAAACAAAAATGAAAACAAACAAACAAACAAAAATACCCAACTGGAATGGATGGAAGCAAAGTACCAGGTGCAGCCCAGAAGTCATTTGAATGGAGGGCCCAGGGACCAGGAGGGAAGCTTTGCCTGCACACGTCATTTCGGAGGGTGTGAGATGAATTTAGAAGTTTTCCTAGTGACTTTTCCATTATAAAAATTGTCTTTGGTGTCTTAGAAAAAAGGTTTAGTCTAGCCCTGAACATGACTTTTCTTTTCTCCTAATTAATTTTATTTTCTGCAAAAGAAATTGACTGTGTCTCTTTAAACAACACAAATCCCAAAGCAAGGTGCCCCTGGAGAGAATCGGGGGATCAATTTTTCAGCCAGGAACTATGCAGCTTGGCCTTACAGGCTTCAAGCTTTTAATTTGCTTATACATAGAGTGGCCTGAGCTCTATACATTACCAAATCAATGCAAATCAGTTTACTCAAAGCTGGTTCGATTTTAAAAGAATTTCATTAACCAGCAATAAAAGGCCTGACTTAATATCATTACTATAGGATCTCAAGCTCATCGGGAAAGGATTCCTTTTCTATAATGATCTTAACATTTATATTAAGGCATTTTCTAAGAGAAAAAAGAGAGAACAAAAAACATTCTAGAGAAAGATGTTGAAAATAATGCTTTTTACTCAGAATTCAATGTTGGAGCTACTGTGAAATAAAATCCTTATCCCAAATGACAAAGGGGCCCTGTGGAGGAAGAATTCTTCTTGATGTTCGTGTGTGGATGTGTAAGAACATGTCCCCTGGATGCATGTCCATTGCATCTTCTAATCCACACAGAATCATAACCTCTCAGAGTCAGGAGAGACCTCAGTGACACTTGATACCATCACCCGTTTTAACAGGAGAAACTGACACCCAGAAACCATAAGTGGAAATCTGAGGTCAACCTATCTGGTTAGGGGGCCTGGAAACCAGACCTGGACTCCAGTCTCTATGTTCTCTGTGACTGGCCTGTTGCCTGTTTAACAGTGGGTGTTGAGAAACTTAGTAGGAAGTTCTTTGAAAGAGTTTTCAATAGTATTACAAAAAAGAATTGTCACAATGTACAAATGAATGGATAAATGTGGAAGACATTGGGCTAACTGAAAAACTTTAGTCATAACAGACAGATGCTGATCTACCTATGTGAGATATCTGTAGTGCCAAATATCACAGAAACAGAGTAAAATGATGGTTAGCAGCAGCTATGTGAGAGAATGGGGAGATGTTTGTCCATAGGCATAACAGTTTAGTCCCACAAATGAATAAGTTGTAGAGATCTGCTATACAACACTAAAATAAAAACTTAGAACATTTTCATAAAAAAGCATATATTAGCCATCATTATACTAGCTATCACTGTATAACTACATATAGTATAGCTATCACTGTAGCCTGAACCTTGAAAGAGATGAAGTATATGTTCTGTTTAGGACTAAGCACTCAACTATCACTTATTCTTAGTATTCGAATGGTAAGAGGTTTCTGCATTCTCTTCCATTAGTTGCAAAGAGAAGTTTCACTGCTCGAGGCTGGGATTAGTGTTTATCAGTTTAAACACAACTATTTGGAGGAAAGCTTGGTTCCATGTCACTTTAGCTAAACATCAGTAGTGAAATCACCCTCTAGGGCCTAAAACCCCCTCAGCTATAGGGTTTTAACCAAGTTTGCAGTATCAGGAATGAACTTATTCTTGGTAAGTGGATTTTAAATCAAATCAGAGAGTGGTTGGTTGCCCCCATAACGCCACTATTGCACAAATGGATTTATCTTGCTTGGCATGTTGATATAGTAGTCTGCAAGGCTCACAACTGGGTATGACTGTTGGTACCTTCTCCCCCTGCAGGCTGCAAAACACCTTCCAGCACGATGAAAATGCCATCCAGGAGAAAGCTTCCAGCTCAGTTCCAGCTTGCTTCTCTGTATCTTGAAACCAAGGAGGGTGGTATTTTTATCAATAGAGTCTTACTAACTAGTTCTGGTGGGAAACAGGAAGAATGGCAAAAGCTTGTATTGTTTGGGGGCCTCTGGGACTTCCCTGGTGAACAACTCACAAGGAAATATCTCACACCTAGCTCTGGGATTTTCGTTTGAGAACTCAATGGCTTTTGGGAGCAGCGTTATTCAGTTCTGTGGGATACTTCCCTTCTGACTACATTCTTAAATTGGCTTTTAAAGTAGCAGGTTTTCATATGGCTTCTTACTACACACTTCAACCTTTCCTTTGCCACCCCTCATCTTTCCCCTAATTCCTGCTTAAACATTCCACTCTATTCCCCCTCTCTGATTTCATATCATCAGTGTTTTACTATCAGTACTCCCTTAGAATACCTCTGCAATGACCCTTTTCTAGCTTTCTTGCATTTACAGCTATTTCAGGTTAAGCACACAAGTCTAAAGATTTGAAGCTAGGATCCACACATGAGAAAAATTGCATGGCATTTGTCTCTGGGCTTAAACTTCTTTACTTGGTATAAGATTTTGCAGTTCCTGTAAATTTCATTGCATAATAAAATTCTATGGTGTATATGTTTCTGGTTTTTTCCATAGCAGTTTCAAAGTACTTGAATATGTTTGCCTGTGGAGGTCCAAGGGTAACATCAGCAATCACCTGGTTCTTGTTGGAATTCTCCCTCCTTATTGCTTTGCTCTGAGGTTCCCAAGGGTTCATCTTCCAGGACTGGAATTACAGGCCACATCCATATTTACCTGGTCTTTTTATGTGGGATCTAGGGGTTCAAACTCAGGTCCTTTTGGTTGTGAGGCAAAGGTTTTAAGCCCTGGGCCATCTCTCCAACCCCAACATGTACATAAATTTTAAAAATCTTTTCAAAAATATCTAGGTTTCTTCTTCTTTTTATTGATTTAAAACTAATATATGGAAACCCTTTCATTCTGAAGAGCTAAGCATTCTCTTATCCTTAGAGAAAGTCATTAAAAAGTCAGATGTGGAGACTCACACCTATGACCCCAGCATTCAGGAAGGTGAGGCAGAGGAATCAAGAGTTTTAGGCCAGCCTGAGACACACAGTGAGTCCTGCTTAAAAACAACAACACAACAAACACATCACTTTCTCATGATATTATTTCCTTCTACCTCTATGACACCTCAGTTGATTATCTATTTTCCTTTGCCCCTGTTTAATTTTTTAACATTACTTCATCCTAGTTATCTGATTTCTGGGCCATTCCAGAATTTCACTTTTCACATATCGTTTGAACTTTCACGCCTCTCCACTACCTAAGTGAGGATTTTAAGTGTGCTGTGGCACTTTCGTTTCCACTGGTTTTGCCTCCATTGTAAGTCCTCACCTTGTATTTCTGTCTTGGTTCATCTTCATTTACTTTTCTCTTGAGTTTAGATGAATACTGTTTTCTCATACTCAACTGATGAGATCAAGAATCCATCAAACAGTATTCCTTTATTCAGATGGTAATTTTCTTTTAGAAGTCTGTTTTTTTCCCTTTACGTTCAACACAGCACTTCCTCTCCCTGGGTCTCATTTTTGTTTTACCATGCCTTCCCATGATGATCTATCTTAAAATTCACTTTTTAAAAATTTCCTTTTTTTTTTTTTTGGTGGTTTTGTCATCTGTGCAATGATTTTAAGCAATTTCACTCTCAGTTCCTCTCTGCCTCCTCTTCTCCTGCTTAAATCCTTCTTTCCAACAAGTTTCCCCTACTTCTTTCATTCTTCTTTTGTGTATGTGGCTCACTGGGTCATCTTCATGAGCTTGTGCAGGAAGTTGTTTACTGGAGCATCAGCAATTTATTGGTAGCCACAGCACCAAATAAAGTGACAACCCTCTTTGACACAGTATGAACTGTCAGGAGAACCTTCTCAGCTCTATGATGAAATGTTGACAGGCCCAATCTCATGCGTGTCTTATGCAGTTATCACCACTTCCCTGAGTTCATGAGAGTAATGGCTATGAGAGGTCCAGAAGGCACTGCTGCACAGCACTCCACCCACTTCTAGTTATTGCATAATTTCCGCCCTTTCTTCTTTGATGTTCCCTGAGTCTCTGGAAGGTGGCAACATAGATGAATCATTTAGGCCTGACCACTCTCCAGCAACTTGTTCTCTGTATTTGAGCTGTCGTAGATACTGTATTAATTGTTATCCACTGTAACAAGAAGCTTCTCTGATGAAGGCTGAAACTCACTCATTCTTAATCGTGGACAAATCAAGCCAGACAGTCTTTTGCACCAAATATTTAGAATGCATTTTCCTTGAGTTGGAGTTCTGTCCTTCAGCAGGTAAGAATGTTTTTTTTAAATTCAATTGTTTTTAAAACCTCACCTTGAGCAAAATGGCGGCCCCCATGCCTCGGGGCTTGTCCTGCTTATCCAGGGTTTTGGGATGGTGGTCTCAGCAGCTGGTATATTTGATGCCTATGTTCCCCCTGAAGGTGATGCTAGAATGTCATCTCTTTCAAAGGAAGGACTGGCACAGAGAACTGAACGATTAAAGAAGAATGTGGTGTCACAATTGTCAATCTGAAAGATAAAAGAATTTGATGCTAATTTTAAAACAAAGGAGTTCCCTGAAAAAGCTAAGGATATCTTCATTGAAGCTCATCTTTGTCTCAACAGCTCAGACCATGATCGGCTTCATACCTTGGTCACTGAACACTGTTTTCCGGACATGGTCTGAGACCTCAAATACATGACCGTTCACTGGAGCTTTGTGGAATCTTTAGAACCAGCCCAAGTGGTTCAAGTTCACAGCTCAAGCTTGGTGAACGAGGGAAACATCTACAGCCAGATCACCGTGCGGCTGCACACGAGGTAGACTCTGGCCATCTATGATTGGTTCGGCCGGTTGATGTATGGACAGGAAGACATGCCCAAAGATGTCCTGGAATATGTTGTGTTTGAAAAGCACCTGACGAACCCATATGGAAGCTGGAGAATGCATAGCAAGATTGTGCCCCCATGGGCACCACCTAAACAACCCATCCTCAAAACAGTGATGATTCCTGGTCCCCAGCTGAAACCATGGGAAGACTACGAAGAGGCACAAGAGAAGCCCTTAAGCCTCAGCTAGCCTGATGGCAAAAAAAAGGACTTCTAGGGAGAGGTGGGTGCCCAGGTTGCAAAAAGTTGCAGTGTCATCCATACCCAGAAGACCTTGCAGTCCTCTGCCTCCTGCTTTCAGCAGGCAGTCCATGACCATGGCTAACGCCTGGTTCCATAGCAGGATGTTCAGCATGGACATTCTTCTTTTTAAAACTCTGTGTTCAGCTCCTAAGTCTACATGAAAAGCAGTATGTTTCAGGGAACTGACTTCTGAGCCCATTTTTTCCCACAGCAAGAACTGCAGGAGCAAACTGATAATGTTCTTTTTTCTCATCATGGGACAAGGATCCAGGGTTTAAATAAAACAGTTAGAATGTTGAACAACAACAACAAAAAAACCCCTCACCTCATCAAGGGGATTGACTGATGCATACATATGACCCAAATCTCAGTGCCTTACTTGTGGGAGTTTGAGACTGTCAATTGTGGGTTTTGGTAGAAATATCAGTTTTCACCTTGTCCCAACTGATTAAGTAGAAATTGAAAAGAGTCTATGATTCTCTCTTGTTATGAAGACATTCAAGTAGTTATCTACAACATGCTTAACTCTTTAGTGGATGGTGAATATACATTATCTCAGCAAGTTCTTTTAAGTTCCATTTGAGCCAGAATTATTATCTCTTTCGTATAGCTAAAGAAATATATGATGGTTCAAAAAAGAATGAGGTGTCAGGAAGGAATATTAATGGATTTTTTTACTGTAGAAAAATTCAAATAGAAATGTCTCATGTGCAAAAATATTTGTCAAAAAGACATACACAGCTTTTGTAATGATTAGCTGGTTTTATAGGAAATTAAATGTCTGGAAATATAGAAAAATATAGAATTAACTATGAGGTAAGTAACAAAGCTATTACAGATGGTGATAGGAATTTCTCTTAATTTAGATTTAACAGAGGCATTTAGTCCTTTATAGACAATTCAATTAGTATAATTGCAAGCATATATCATAATTTAAAGCCAAAATTATTGAGGCGATACTTAACCTTTCCAATGCACAAATATTTCAGTAGACTAATATGTCTCAAGGATGATTAGAATTTAAAGACAGAGACTACAGATATTTGTATATAATTTGTAGTAGAAATTCTTTCTTCTTTTATGGCAAAAAGCCTAGGAATATAACTGTTCATCACCCTACTATAAGCTGACATTCAAATCCTAGAAGATTTTGAGGTGAGCTCTATAATCTGGCCTGTAAGAAAAAGTTCAGGAATAGTGAAGCCCCCAGGAGG
This sequence comes from Typhlomys cinereus, assembly GCA_023101885.1. Classification (NCBI taxonomy): domain Eukaryota; kingdom Metazoa; phylum Chordata; class Mammalia; order Rodentia; family Platacanthomyidae; genus Typhlomys; species Typhlomys cinereus. Next base: position 669,996 of record JALPQD010000507.1, read on the forward strand.
ACTTAGTTATGGAGCCATAGTGAGTTTTGGGGCTTGCCTCCTACCCCTCCCAGCAAAGCTTCTTCCCTGGCCTGGATCTCTCAATCAGCAGGAGCACAGAGCTTTGGCTCCAAAGGCTTCATCATATAAGTGATTTGAAATCTATACCATCATGTTATAATACTGAAAACAAAGCTTTCACACTAATCCTATAGGTACTGGACCCCCCCCCCCCACTTCTTAAAATGAGTTGTTAATGTGGTGAGTGTTAATGAGGTGTTAATGTGGTGGCAAGGAAGGAGGAACAGAAGCACCCATATATTCGCCTTCTGTGGGGGGGAGGTTACCCCTGAAAAATTGCTGATTGCCCTTAGGGAGAAACTTAAATCAAGACAAGAGAATGCTCATTCAAACATCAGAAGAATCACAGAAAATTAGACTTACGGACAACTTTAAAATTTCCAAGATTTTTTTGTTCACTTTGTCTCCAGGAAGAAGAGAACTATACAGACAAGTACAGCAAGGAAGGTTAGCTCTGTGGCTGTCATTCCCTTTATCTCTGCCTGCCTAGCAGGTAGGAAAAACTCTCCTGAAGACATGTGCTTATGTTTGGGCTTTCTGGAAGGATGGCTTTCCCTCATGGAAGAATATGAGCAGCACAAGAAAATTCAATGCCTCTATATACTGGGGTCTGAAAGTCATTTCACTTGAGTTCTTGTAGTTGGTAAGTGATAGACTTTATTTATGATGAGGTGTTTAGAATCATCATGAAGTGATGAAAATTGATGTTAATTTACTTCATCTGGCAAACAAATCAATAATTTGCAATGCTTCTGATAAATATTTTAAAAACAGTGTCAGACGTGTGACTTATAATGAGGTGTCCTAGATGCTTTACTGTTTGGGGATACTTTTCCATGGAGATGCCACAGAAGCACATAAATGTATATAAGAAAGTAATGACTATATATATATACAAAGTCCGAATTGGTAATACTGATAGAGCTGGTTTAGCTGTTTCTTCAACATACATGCTGTAAAAACACAGTGCAGCTTCCTTTTCTAAAAGCCAGCAACTCCATGTTAGTGTTTGTTATATGGCCAGGTCTGATGGTTGGGCCAGACCAAACCAGTGAATTTACTGGGATTGCTTATAGAACAGTGATCGATTCAAAGACAGTTGCATCACTGAAAATCCCATCCCAGACTAGATGATGGATTCATGGAAGATGAAACACTGGAGTCTTTGAAGGACTTGTGGTCATCTGAGCTGATCAGCTTGTGGGATTATCTTCTCCAGACAGTCCCCCTTCCAAAGACCATAGTTGTTTGTTGTTTTCTTCACCTGGGAGAGAGGCCTTATGAAGGTAGTGAGTTTCAAGAACTTCCTGAGACCCAGCAGCTGTTTACTTTCTGAGCCACAGGAGTTTCCGTCCAGGATGGAATGCCTCTAACTGCTACATAATAGCCTCCTTGGGTTACACTGGGAGAAAAGAGCAAGATGGCACCATGGTATGTGCAGAAGAAAAATGTCATGCAGCACCTACTATCGAAGCTGATTCCCTGAAACATAGGATAGAAATGCTTAAGAATGATTGACACCAAAGATAAATTAATTTTTAAAAAATTTATTATTTATTCAATTGTGTGTGTGTGTGTGTGTGTGTGTGTGTGTAGAACCACGGGCGAACTTGGGAATCACCATGGACTACCTCCACCTCCTCATTTATTCTACCCCAGGATTCACAGGCTCCGCCCTACCAGGACCAGAAACGCAGGCCGACTCGGCTTCCACCGGCGTCTATACGTGGGGTGTAGGATTCAAACTCAGGACCTTCTACCTGCAAGGCAGAGGCTTAACACCTGAGCCACCTCTGCAGCCCCACCAAAGGTAAATTAAAGTGTCAAGGGGTCAACACAAAATGATTTTTAGCCTTGTCTTGGGTTCCCAGGTGGAATGAGATCTGCTGGTTGCCAGGTTTATGGCTTCCGCAGTGCTCCAGGTTCCCCTTTTGCAGGTGTGTTGCTTGGCAAGAAGCATCCATTCAGCTGTGATCTGCCCAGGCCTTGTTCAAGCGTGTCTTGCTTTGAATGTAGGTTACCCTGCACAGGCTCATGTTTGCATCTTAGCAGGTGTGTTAATGTTTGGGAAATCATGGCACCTTTGGGAAGTAGAGACTGCTGGAGGGAGGTACATTACAGGGGGCAGGTCTTCAGTTTCATTAGCCTAGCACTGCTTCCGTAGTTTGCTATTGCTCTCTCTGCCTCTTGATGGCTGAGGTAGGAGACCTGAACCAACCATCTCCAGCTTCTGCCTCTGGACATGCTTTTTCCACTGTAATGAACTGTAGTTCCCCTCTGGAACAGTGTATGAATATTGTTTCACAGCAGCCAAAAGAAAAGTAACTACAGCAAAACATATTGACCAAATCCCAGAGAATGTGAGTAGAGAAATCAATATGGTAATTGGTGGTAGCCAAAAGACCAGATTTCTAATTCTAGTGACTGTGTCAACCTCATTTGGCTCTGCTCTTGTACAGAGGTACGAATTCAAGTCCTTGAAGGATCATTGTGTTTGTGCAAGTGAAGAAACACTTGAAGACAGATTGGCCTTTTTGACATAGTCCTGTCTAGAGCCAGCAGACACTTAGTCACGAGTGAGAGGCCTCACTGGCTAGATTCAGGGGGCAAGGTAGGCAGGTTTCGGGATCTGTAAAATTACTACACAAGCTTTACTGTAAACCGCTATGAGCTCTGGGTCTTGTGCATCGTATCCTTCCACCCTCCAAGATGGGAACCATAGGCATGGGCGTGGGTACTGGGCTGCATCAAGGGCTGGAGGAGAGGTTCTCACCCACAACATTGCAACATTGGAACTGGTGGCATCCCCTTGGGATTTGACACCAACCACACCATACAATTCACTGGCAAGACCCAAGGATTCAGTTAACAGGACCAAGAAAGGGAGGATATTAGGGAGTCACAGCTTGGGCCAATACCTGGTGGGGGGTTCCTTAGGAGAACAGTTGTTTATAATGCTTTCCTCCCAGAGAACTTTTTTTGTGTGTCATTCTTAGACTGCATCATGTAGACAGGGATGGGTTGAAAACTGACCAGTGATAATAATTCAGATATTTACATCCTTTTGCTAATTTATTTTTTTAGCATTCACTTAATACCAAAGTCAGAATTTTGCAACTTCAGTATGTCCCTATCATGGCAACCTAGGTTTCCTTAGCTAGGTGGCTGCATTGTGTTTCTACAGTCAACTTGTGAATACCTCCGTCTTTGAAAGAATTTCCCTCCCTGGCCCCAGTTTTCTTTCTTTTCTGAGCAGTTGTAAGAGGACGGTTGCATATGTCTTGAGTATCAGTTCTAATCGTGTACCCTGCCTGGTAATCAGATGACCCTGCTGTAGCTCAGAGGTGCCCATCTGAGCTGCACTGTGCTTTGTTTCCCAAACTCTGGCACCAGAGCAAGGAAGCTGGGCTGACCAGCACTGGTCTGCTGCCGCCGAGGGGCTCTTCCAAGTCTCAGTGTCAGGAAGCTAGACCTGCACTTGGCCTCTGGGACAGTGCAGTTTGACTCAAAGTTCATCTCCTGCAAGTGAGGAAGCGATCCGCTCCTCCTCCTTTCCCTTGGTTAACGTTAGATGCAGGTAAAGCAAGGTTCCTTGGGCCCCAAGTGAGCAGTCATTTCAAGGTATGCACATGGTTTTTATGGGTGTTTGTATATATATATGTATATGTAATACATATATGTATATGTAATATAAACGTATTATGTAATGTGTGTAAATATATATATAGTGTGCATGTATGTATATGTAATACATATATTTATATTTAATATATATATACATATATTACAATTGTATATACATAGCAAGCAGTCATTTCAAAGTATGCACATGGTTTTTATGGGTATTCGTGTATATATATATACATACACACATATATATTACACACATATACGTACAAAATTATATATATAATTTTGTGTCTCAAGTTCTCACTTAACTGCTGTATGGCAGTCCTGAGGCTGGAGCTGGACTAGAGTGTTAAATTCTTGCCCTTGAGGGCAAGGTGTTTTATTTTTCCCCATGGAAATTTTGTCATCCCTCTTGCTGTCCTGCTTCCGTTGGTGCTGTCTCAGTGTGTCAATGTCTACGGTCATTTAAGCCACAGTCCTGACAAGATCCAAGCTTGCTAGTACTTTTCATATTACATTTTGCTTAGCACCTGTGTAGACTAACCCAACAGGGTAGTCAGTTTTATCATCTAACACTGTGGGCTAGAGTACCAGTTCTGTTCAAACACTAGACCTGGCCAAGAGAATGTTGATGGAACTAATGTGAAGTTGCCAGCTTTTCACACTGGGTTTGAGAGCAGGTACATGTAGACAGTCTTACAACTGACTGTGTGGCCTCAGGCAAGTTGCTTTGTTTTTCTGTCTCTCCGTTCCTTAAACATTGAAAAAGGATGAAATTAGTGTCTTCTACATGGGACTGTGATACTTAAATGTGTTCATGCAGGTAAAGTACCTGGCGAGGCACCTTACATATTTTCTTGCTATTCCTACTGAGTTTTGAAGTCCCCGAACATACCAGAATGTCCAAACGTGAAGTTGCCCAGACCTGGCAGAGCAAATATCACAGTGGAAACTCATAGGGACCCCCTACGTGTTCTGGCTCTTCCATGAACTCTGCAGCACAGCAAACAAGCAGCTCAGACACGGGGCTTTCCTCTTAGCCCAGTACCGAGACCAGGAAGCATACCAGGACCCAAATGCCACCCTTACATCATTTTTCCCCCAGTTCCTGAATGTCTTGGACTCAGAAAAACTGCTCCCACAAGGAAAGCAAGACGCCGAGTCCTGGTGGGAAAAGAGCAAATTGTCATCTGGGCATTTGGAGCATTTGACCTCCTGGCTCCTAATTATTTTTCCTGTTATTTATACAGCTGAGTCAGAGGTTCCAGGAGACTGAGGCAATTTCAGGGGGGTCGGAGGAGGGGAGAGAGAGCTCAGGGAGCAGGAGGAGGAGAGAAGGAAGGAGGGCTGGACTTCCCTGGGAGTCATCAATTGATTCAGCAGCTTTGGCAGAGAAATTCCAATTTACTGGACATGCTGTATGAGCTTCCCAGTACCTTTGCAGCAGGATGCCGTGTCCTATCGAGTTCTGGCATGCTTTGCTCCTGAGTTTAGCCAAATTGTGAAAGTTTAAAGACACAGGAAAGTCATCTGGAAGAGCACAAAGTGCTGAGGTTGTGACTGAGCTACAGTTCAGACGCCTCCCTCTCCTCCGTTTATCAACTTCAGCATCTCCAAAATACTGCTGCAAGCCAGGTGCGCTGTCTGGACAGAGCGCAGCTTTGGATGGGATCTTCCTCCAGAAGGCTAAAGGGGAACCTCACTTGTTTTATTTTATGCAATTTTTATTAAGGCTTTTACAATTTACTTAATAATTTTCCCAAGGATAAAGAATGTTTTTTCATCAATTTTAGATTTCATTCTATATTTCGGTGTGACCTCAGTGGATCTTGGGTCTGTGACGTGGGTAAGGTGCATGTGCTTGCACACCTGGACATGTAAGGATCCCCAACCCGAGATCGAAGAGCCCAAATGGAGCATGTGTGCTCTCTCTTTTGCTCACTTTCTCTCTAATAAAAATAAATAAATAAATAAATAAATAACACTTAAAAATTAAAGTAGCAGATCTTTTGTTTACAGTGGTCACTGACATGACCAATTATAATGCCAAATGAATGAGCTTTGAATCAACTAAGAATTGAGCACCTATTGTGTTTGCAATTTTCAATAGCATGTGCATCTTTTATGGGAAGAGACATAGTGTGATATGTTGTTACTTCTTTTTCCTATAAAGAAAATAGACTCATAGAGAGCGGGTTATTTGTTCAAGATCACAGGGCAGGTAGGAGGAGCAGGAATGAACAAGACTGCTCATGCCCCAGCTCCTAAACCATCTTCTCACTCCTTGACATCCAGCTCCCCTTTCCAACAAACATGTTGCTTGCATTATTGTGAGAGGCCTTGCCATTCCCACTTGCACTCTGTCCCTATCACCCTAAAGGGTCCCAGGAGTAGGTAGATCCTCATTCATCTCCCAGATTCTTCTGTGCCTATGCTGAATCTGTTCCCAGTACTTTGATGTATAACTTCATATTCACTGGAAGGAAATTTACAATGAATATCATACCTTCTCTGCTAGATACAATCATGAATAGTTGTTCTTGATTCCACACAGATCTCTTCATCCATTTGTTTCTCCATATCTCTCAGTCTCTTTTATGTGTTGTGTTTCAAAGCAATTGCAAAAATCAGCACTCTTGGCCATAAAAATGTTCATGTGTGCAGAATCTTACTCAGAACTGGATGATACAGCAAGTTTGTGCAAATTCTTTCGGCAAAATCTTTTTTTTTTTTATTTCCACTCATACAAACTTAACAGGTACACCGGTCCCCCCCTCCCTCCAACCCCCTATCCCCCTGTGCTCCCCTCCCCTCCCCCTTCCCTCCCCATCTCCCAGTACCTCCCCCTCCCATCCCCAGAGCATCCTTTAATGTGCATGCCCAATTCTCCTCTGGGTCCTCCTCTTTGATGAGGTGCAAGGATCCAGTGGCATTTCCCAGAATCCTTTCCTGTGTTCCTCTTAAGCATAGGAACACTACTGAGGCTGTCAATCCCTTGCCTCCAAGGATCCTAATGCCTGTAGCAAATGTTAGACTTTGTGGGGTCAATAGTGTGTTGGACATTACGCAGGGCATGCAAAGTCCAAATATGATTGCTTCGGTCCTAACTTGTGTGGAGTATCTTGCATATCATTACTCCTCCCATCCTTGTGCTCTTACAATCTTACCACCCCCTATTCCACAAATATCCCTGAACTTCAGGATGGGAGAGATTAGGCTGGCCTAGTTCCAGGTGGTTGATAGAGTCTCTGATGTCCTGGATTATGGTTTATTGATTTTTTTTTCAGTTTCGGCAAAATCTTTTAGGTAAGCATTCCTCTGCTTCCAGATGAGAATTTGAGTCTTTTTTAAATTTTTTTTTTTTGAGAATTTGAGTCTTATATACAGTATATGCATGCATGGACTGTATGTGGCCAAATATTTTTTAATTAACTTTTTGTATGCGTGTGGGCATATATGTGTGTGTGGACATATGTACAAGAAGGGCACTTAAGTGTGCGTGTGTTGTATGTGTGTGTGTGTGCACATGCCTATGAATGGCTAAGGATATCATCCTGGATTGTTCTTCCTCCTTATTGCTTTGCTCTGGTGCTTGTCAGACCAGAGTTTCCAGGGCCAGATCACAAGCTTCTGCCACTTACCCCTGGAACTTCTTTTTAAGGTGGAATCTTGGGATTTGAACTTAGGTCCTTTTGTTTGTGAGTCAAAGGTTGAGTTATCCACTGATTCATCTCCCCAGACAATGGCCAATTCTTGTGTCAGATTAAAGTCAACTTTCAACCTGGGAACGCAGTGCCTTGTCTGAAAGAAAGGATGAAGCAACTAAATGCTAAGCAGGAGAGCAAAGTTCTGCAATGCCTCTCCTCTCTCTTCAACATTTGGCTTTCTTGTTCACCAGACCTCCAGACCTCATGGAAAAATGTACATCTTCACATCAGATATCTTCTCTTCCTCCCTCCCTCTTCCCTCCTTCCCTTCCCCCTCTCTCTTTTTTTCTTTTTCTTCTTTTCTCTTATGTTGTCATGGGTAGAAATGAAGACTGAAGCTTCTCCTAGTCTGGCTTCTTTTTTTTTTTTTTTTTTTTTTTACAAATGTTAAACTTTTTTTTCTTGTTGAAGTCTGTGTTTACACATTTCACGCAAGCAATAGTTACTTATTTTATGATAAAAGTAAAAAATTACTGAAACTGATTGTAAGAAGACATTTCATCTACAGTAGCAATGAAAGGACTATAAACCACAGAGGTATACACACAATTAATGAGTACTTATGAACTATAGTAAATTTGCATTTTATATAGGAGATGGATACAAACTAATTACAATTAATGAGTACTTGTGAACTATAGTAGATTTGCATTTTATATAGGAGATGGATACAAACTAATTATAATTAATGAGTACTTGTGAACTATAGTAGATTTGCATTTTATATAGGAGGTGGATACAAACTGGGTGCTCAGCTAAAATCTAGTACAGTCAACACAGACCTAGTACCACACTCAGTGCCCTGAGATGCTGATACCATAAAAAGTGCATGTTGCTGAGGCTGGTCTCCTCTTTCATGTCAGGATGCATTCAGAGCCTAGACCATGGGCAGAGACTCACAAACTACTTAAGTTTAATTTACAGAATTATGTAGATTCATATTTGCTTAGTCCTCCACTTACATAGTTAAAAGACATAAAGTGATATAAAAGATGTCAAGGCATATCATATTCTTAGGTGAAGGATCAAGTATCATGACTATCTTATCCTTCCTCCATTAACAGATTAGAAAGATGCTATTCCAATAAAATATATGCAGGACAAAATAGTTCAATATCTCACATGATGAAGGAGCCAAACCGGGAAAATGAAAGGAGATTCTGAAGGAGGGTGTGGTAGTTAGCTACAGATGTCAACTTGATAATTGAAGGCTCCAGATCTGAGCACATTTGTGAAGAATTGTGGTAGTTGAGTTAAATCCTGGGCAAACCTTCAGGAGATTGTCTTATTGGTAGGGAAGGCCCATCCCATGGTGAGTAGGATTAGTCCCTGGGCAACTGAATAAAATGGAGGCAACTGGCTCAGGAAGTTTGCATTCTTTGGTATCCTTGAAAAGACATGTGTCTAGCCAAGTGAGTTTTGCCCCTCAGCAGTCCTATGGGTGTGATGTTACCAGTTCCCTAGGTGACCTAAGGACAATTGTAAACTAAAATAAAATCCATAAACTGTTTTGTCATGAATTTATTGGCAACATGCAGAGTAACTTTGACAGAGAATATGATAATCAGGAGTGGTGGCGACCAGTTTCTCCTGTTAAGTCACAGTGTAAAGTAGCAATGATTTAAAGGTTGAATACCAGCTCAAGGAGCATTTATAGAGTAGATGACAAGAAATAACTGTTTGATTTAAAATTATGTATTTCATAAAGTAGGCATGTACGAAGTACTTTAGAAGCAGGGCTAATTACATTGTATATAGATGTGTAAGATGATAGATTAGTATTTTGTAGTTAATTAATATTTAGATCACATTTTTTGTTATAAACCAGCATAAATCCAAACGATATTAGGAAAATTCGAGATATAATTACATATTGATCAGAATTCTATGAATAATAATTTTTTAACTTTAAAACTAGTGAAAGAGGTCATAGGTGCAGAGCATAAATGACTTTATTCCAAAAAATTCCAACCACTAATAACACGATAAACAAAATAAAAGCTCAGATAGCACTGTACAAACCATCCACAATATTGTTGACAAAAGTTTAATATCTTTATCCCATGAAGGGCTCCTTTAGTGAAAACCAATGGGCTAAGAGACTGAGACTATAACTCTGTGGTAGGCTGCTTGCTTAGTATAACGAGATCCCATTCCACATCCAGTGCCATTACTGTCAAAAAAGTAAATAATTTTTTAAAAGGTAAAATAAAAGTTACCAGAACCAATTGTCAAATAGGAATTGACACCTTACTAAGTAGAACTTACAATTAATAAACTTGGAAAGATTTAATCTTGGAATACATAATTTCATAAAATGCATAAAACATCATTCATTGATAAACTGAAGTAAGTATCTTGAAGGGCAATGGCAAGTACTAGAGAGAGGGTAAATTATACTTGATTTTGTTATTGATAACATCATGAAATAGTATGTCTCATTATGGATATGTTAGGTGATGCTACAAGAAGCTTAGCACATAGGTTTCTGTTTTATTCATGAAAACAAAATGGATTGTTGATGTGTCTTCCCTCCATCTAATTATCCAGGGCCCCAGTGGTATGATCTCAATGCATGACTTTCATTATTGTCTTTCTAGGTAGAAAGGAATGGTGAACACACTTCGCTCAGGTGTCTCAGGTACTTGTCATTTATGTTAATAGCACATTAAGTCTAGTTACATGGTTCCAGACTTAGAAACATAAGAACCGATCAAGTTTTTGCCAAACACTTCCTGACACATGTCAGTCTGTACCTGACACAAGGGACAAGTCCCTGTAGGAGCATAAATCAAATGCAAATGCAATTATACTTCTGGTATGGATGGTTGGAAAATGATAAGACAGGGAAACCCAAATGTATGAAAAGGCTCATCAGTCCCCAGTCTCATTACTAACCACCTGCAAAGTGGTGATCCATTGCCATTTTTTACACAGAGCAATAGGTTTGATTCAGTCTTCAGGTGACTAAAAGTAGCATAGCTTCATTCCAGCATGATAGAGTCTATTAAACTGAATTACTGTTTACAAAATAGCCCTCACAACCCCTCCACCTATCTTCTTGTGTATATCATTAATTCTAAACTTGGCCCTAAATTTTAGACACCTTTCTCTTGGCTGGACAGCATCTTCCATGGTGATTTTTGACACTGACTATTTTTTATGTTATTTAAAAGTTGATATTATTGTACAAATTTACATGAGTGTTTGCATGTATGTGATGTATGTGTAGGGGCGTAGGTACACATGTGACATGAATGCATGTGGAAGTCAGAGAACAGCTTTATGAGTTGGTTCTTTCTTTCTACCTTTATATAGGTCCCAAGGATTGAGACAGGTCACTAGGTGTTACAATTGCATTTCGATGTCAACTTGACAGTTGCAGACTGTTTGGGGGCAGCTATGGAAGGTTAATGGTTAGAATGGCTCCTGCAGGTACTTGACTGATTGCTGTGGAGGCCCAGCCCGTAGTGGGTGGTACTTTCCAGTGGTGGACTGGATAATAGGAAGTGCAAGGAGGAGGGCCTTGCTCTTCCTTTATCCGGTATCAACTTGCTGTGCAGTCCACTCTGCATGGTCTTCTTTGCTGCTGCTGCTGCTGCTGCTGCCTCTTGGCTGACTGGGAGCTTCGTCTTTTCCATCACGTTGTTGCTGTTCCTGCTGCCTTCGGAGCCTGGTCTCTAGGCCTTGCTGCTGTTTGCTGTTCGTTGCCAGCGTCGGAGCCCATCTGTTCTTCACTGACGTCGGAACCCAGCATCTCCAACCCTCCAGAGGAGCAAAGGCTTGAGACCTTCTTGGGACCGTTTGGCTTTATGGAACATTCTAGCCAGGAAAGAAGCTGTTGCCTTGAAGGACACTATTTTTATTGTGAGTTATTTTTTTAATAAATTTGTTTATATATACTACTTTCTATGGATTCTGTTTCTTCAGAGAACCCTGACTAATAGACTAGACTTGCATAGCAAGTGCTTTCTTTAGCTGGATCATCTTGCCAGTCCTAGCTTTGCCCTTTGCCTTGTAGCTTACTTCATGTTTGACTGAGACACTGAAAGTCCTCTGGGACTACTGACATGGGCACGTGGAGATAATAGGCAACATTTAACACTTAAATTGAAGAAATTCCACATACCTCATGCTTACCTGAGGCTTTTCTGAAAAGTAGATGTCCTGGCACCTGTACCCAGCCATGTTAGACTGCATAGTTTCTCCTCGTAGTGCCCCCTCTGTCTACAACTGTGGTACATTGGCTCATAGTGGGACCTGGAGATGCTTAGTCCTTGGATGGAAGAATAATCATCCCACCTGCTGAGCACCATATTGGGCAGGCTTGCTCTCTTGCTACCTCAGGGGCCTCTTCTTGCCCTTCAGAGGGACTTTATTAGGACTCTCAGTGATCCAGTGACTTGTCAGTTTCTTCAGCAAAGAAACTTGCTAGGGACCCTGGGAATCAGATCTCTGCACCTCTGGGGAAGGTTCTGAGGCCTTGGGCTGGCTAATCAACATTTCATCCTTCTCTGCACAGTCCAATCTTTTGTCTCCTGGGTCAAGTCTTGTGCTGGAACCACAGGTAAATGGCAGCTGGTTGGCCTTCTCTTGGCAGGCACAAGTGGGTGCTAATGAATGGGAGAATGTGTTGCCCTTACACCTGATAATGAGGTGACTGGCCCTCACCTCTTCTCTCTCCAGACCTTGAGATTGCATAGGCAGACAACGGCTCCAGTTTAGATCTAGTTTAGAAAGTCTGAGAGCTCACGAATACTTAGATGTTTTTCCAAGGTGCCAGCTTTCCACAGGATCGCTCTGATTGAAAACACATTTGAATAATACTTGGAGACATTTGACGCTTGTACTGCACGAGCAGAGTAAATCAAGGGCTGGGCTATCCATCCATCTGTCCTCCATCATCCACCTCTTCAGACTGTATTTATTTAATCCCTCCTCTCTTCCCGAACTTTTTACTGGCTGTGAACTCCACAATGCTGAAAGGGTAACTGTTTTCCTGGGGAGAAAACTGACACTGAGCATATTCAAACAATTTGTCACATGAGTAAGAGATGAAATTCAAACCAATACTACCATGATGAACAATTCTGCATCTAGTAAAGACCCTTTTAAGTATGATTACCACTCATTAATTCCTAATTTCAAGTCAAAAGTCCCATTGTCATGCTAGTTATTGGATACTTCCTCAAAAATGCTGGAGTGACCAGATCATCCAGATAATTATGCAGACACAACCTCAGAATGTGGAGTCCCTGCTTTGGAATCATATCAAAGTTACAAGCACCCGTTGAGTGCTTCATTGTTCCGTCTTTCCGATTTCCTTAGCTTGAGGAATTTTTAGGACAGAATATCAACTAAAGCTTCTTGAAACCTATGATTTTTCTTATATTTTATATTAGCTTATGTAAGGTTAAGCTGTGTGTTCGGAGGATGCTAACTGTCAAAGACGGCCAAGAGAGGTCTCTTCACAGACACAAGTAGAATGAGATTTGCTACCACCCCATGCCAGCTCCTGAGAGGTAGTCAGATTTCCAGCCGGCTTTGTGGGGCTTCTTGAAATGTCTCTGTGCAAGACAATGAAAACCAGACACTATCCTGATGGGAGTCTTGGAAGGGGAAGGTTCTCCGGGCAGCTGTGATCCAACCTTTTGACAACACAGAGGAGCAGGTCTCTGTGACTGGAAGCAGGCGATTCGGAAGAGTGCACATTTGTCACTCTCCATCACTGTTTTCTTCCTAAAACACTAGGGTTAAAGGACTTTTGCTGCTTCTCTTTTACTTTCTGAATCAAAGCTACGTTTCCCAGGCAGTTTTCAGACTGTTTTCTCCTAGACTGGTCTGTATGTATACAATGGAATCTTCCTGCCCTTGGTACCTTGGGCTCCAGGACGGACAGCTGCAGGTTTCCTCCCAGCCCTTGCCTGTGTGATGTTCCCTTTTCCCCAGAGCCCTTCTGTTTCTGTGCTGCTCCTTTTGCAACGCTCTGGACAAGCCTTTTCAGACCTCTTTCTCTTGGCGCTTTCTCTCTCTCTCTCTCTCTCTCTCTCACCAATTGGGAATTAAACATCTGTACTTTGTGCTCCATGGCATTTTGTTGTTTAATGAAAGTTAGATGTGTAGAGTCCAACTCCCAGGTGGCCGTGAGTACCTCGAAGTCAAACACTGCCCTAGTCATCTATGATCCCCCACAACCATTTGCAGGATGAGCCTGTCAGAGCATAAAAGAAAGTACTGGAGATGAGGAGCTTCAGGGATCGTCTTGAATTGCTCTTGCACCTTATTGCTTTGCTCTGGGATTTCCTAGCTCCGCTTTCCAGGAATTACAGGTTACTGCTATATCTGCCCTACATTTTTTTTTTTAATGTGAAACCTGCACATCCAAATTCAGATCCTTTTGCTTTTGAGCAGAGACTTTAACTTCTGAGCCATTTCTCAGCCCTCCAAACTATGTGACCTTTCACGAAGCCACAGGTCTTCCACACTGGGGGGACCTCACACCCCCATGATATCGGCAGATCCGCCTGAGACCTGGGTGGAGACCATGAGCTGGTTCTTGATATTTCGAGCAGAGAGCATGTGACCCTTGCAGGGCAGCTCTTCAGAGTAGCTGCATTTTCCTTTGTGCGGGAAGCGCAGCCAGGCCGCCTATTTCCTCTCCCCACACCCAGACACTTGCAGAAGGGCAGAGCTGACTTTCCATCAGTTTCTCCCAGGCTCGTTTCCCTCACCTTTTCTCTTTTTAATCTTCCCATGTCTCCTAAAAGGATTAATTAGAAAGATGTGAGCAGGGGTTGGGACGTCAGAAAACAATCGTCACTTTCCTATCTGACCTCTCTCACCAGCTGCAGAATTAACAAATTGAATGTCCTGAGCAGACAGGGGCGGCACATGATACGGAGTTCATTAGGAGCCTGGCTGGGGCCTGTGCGTGGAGCCCCGTTTAAACAACTCTTGCTGATTAAATTCCTCCCGGGCACTCCCGCCAGATGCTGTTAGAAAATACTCACATCCAAGAGGTTTTTAATTTTTTTTTAAACATGTGCCAATTATTTCCCCTGCTATCTGCAGGTGCTGGCAAACGTCACAGGCCGGCCTGGCCTGGCTGTCTACACGCTTATCCACCCGGCGCCTGCCTGGGGGGCTCAGGTCGTCAGGAATGGGATCCCGGGCTCTCCTCTGGGCTGTCAAAACTCTCCAGCCACCCTGCCTGGCTGGCCGCCCCTTCCCCCCAGTCCCGGCCCCAGCCTGGCCCCAGCGCCTCATTCTCTGAAGCGCACAGCTCTTTCAAATGTTTCAAGGTGGCAACACAGATCCTGTGACCTGCTAGAAATGGGACCTCGGATGGGGTGGGAGGTCAGGCATGCGCTAATGCTGGGCGCAGGGCCAACCATCTCCCAACCAGGCTGTGTTCCAGCTTTGAGCCAAACAGGGACATAGAATTGCTACCTCCGTGAACAGGGGTAGAGGCTTGGCATACGTTCACCGGCATCCTTAGCATGAGCCCCACAATGCACCTCGCTCAAACTTCCACTTCAGCAATCTTTGGTTATTTGGTTTATTCCTCAATCGATGCTTAATTAAGGCCAATGAGTTCTTGGCAGTTTAATAGATATTACTTAATGACTAAAAGCAAGGTTCCACATTACAGTGCATAATTTTCATCAATGCTTGTATTTTTAAATGAGGGTAATAGAAATATCTGAGTAATAATGAACTCATTACTCTGCAGCCCAGTTCCTCTCAGGCTTAGGGCACGGCTGTGATGCCACACTGTTACAAGCTGTCCACGTGGTGCCTGCCTATTGTCCTGTCCACTTTGAGAATTCAGGTTTTGGTTAGACTTTCTGCTAATTACTAAATTATGACGATGGCCAATTCAAAGATACAAACATTGCCTGCCTACCCAGTTGGGAAAGTCCTTTCACTTCCTCTACGGCAGTGGACCCAGAACTGGCGGCCCTGCCCCGCTTACCTACTCCCAGTTCCACTTAACCGAACTTAGAATTCCCTGAGACAAATGACACCACCCAGCCAGCCATTGCGGAATATTTGCTGGAGGGGTGGCGGCCCCCCTACCCCCCATCCCCGTCTGTTTATCTCAGAGAAAAGAAAGATGGAGTAGGAACAACTGGATTCAGGGATCTAGAGTGTGTTCATGCAGAGAAATACGATTGGATTCAGATTGGTAGAACAGGGGCAACTTGAAGGAAGCAAAGGAGATCATCACTTTAGCTTATTGCAGGGCGTGACCATCAGAGCTGCCTGGGGGCAGAGTCCCTGGCCTAGGACATAGCTCCTTCCCTTCTGTGGAAAGTGTTCAGTCAGAACAAACGACCTCTCAGGGGAAAGCTCCTAGGCATGACTGCACTAGATCTCTTCACCAACTTTCCTCTGAAAACTTTCTTCCTTCTTTTTGGAAACAAAATAAGCAGCGCGCTTTAAAGATTCTGACTCGAGGGCCAGACTGGTCGCAGAAAGGAACCTGTTAGGAATGGGCGGCTCTGGTGGAAATGAAAGAGGAAACAGAGGAAAAAGGATTTTTAAGGAGCAAAGTGTTGAGGAGGTCCTTCTGTAATGTCATCATAATTCTAGAGCCCTGTGCAATTCTGTCTGTTAACAATGACAACCAAGTCAGGAAAGAAACTTGAAAACAAAACTCATTGTTGCTTGAAAGAAGAAGTGATTTTTCTGATTCAATGCGATGCTAGAGTGCTGGAAATAATCCCCTCCTCTTTCTTCCAAAACAACAACAGTCACAACAAATCCAGCATCAAATTCTTCAGCTACAAACTTAGAATACCATTTGCTTGATTCTGGGAAGAATTGGTATTACCACATCAACAGGAGAAATAGTTTTGGAGCATACATTCTACAGTTCAAACAGACCAAACCCCAAGCGAGAGATACAGAACCTGGACATCTTGTCACACCTGTCCTGGTCTCCAGGCCACAGAGACAAGGATTAGAAAGCCAGAGGTCTCCTATCTTCTGTCCTCTAAGTCTTCAGAGCTCCTGAAGTCTTCAGATGGTCTTCACCTGTTCCGTTCAGAGACTTTGCTTCCAAAAAGGCTGAGGGGATGGTGGCAGCCTATTGACGCTGGGCTCACTTCAAAGAGCACTGAGGGCTGAAGAGATGGCTCAGGGGTTAAGACTGCTTCGGAAGCAGAAGATCCTGAGTTCAGATCCCAGGTCCCACGTAAAAACACTAGGTGGAAACAGCAGCAGCATGCACAGGAAAATCCCAGAGTGAAGCAAAAAGGAGGTAGAAGCAATCCAGAATGATTCCTAAAAGTCACCCTTGGTTCTCCACAGGGACACACAGTGTGCCCTCTGATTTAGCCACATGTACACACACACACACATGCACAAATTAAAAAAAAAGGTATTGTAAACTGTGGGAAGAGGAGACTTTACCTGACGATTAAGGTTCCTAAACTATGACTTATTTCAAGAAAGTATTGTGGAAGACGCTTTCTAGCCATCTACAATACCAGAGGATGGACAGGCCTACGGTGAAAAAGGAACAGGAAGCTGGAAAACTTGGAATAGGCTGAAATGCAGCTGATGTGCAAAAGTAGCTGGTAAAATAAAAGAATTCAAGGGAATGGAGGCGCATAACACCAAGAAGTATAGCTGGCCAAAGGGCAGAGAATAAGGGACTGCAGGCTGCTTGGCCCTACATACCAAAACCTCCACCTGTCCATCCCAAAGCTCAGCAAATACCATGGACGAGGTGGGAGCAAGACTGTAAGAGCCTGAGGGTGGGGACAGTGCTGCCAAATGGTATTTTCTGGACTTGACAGGATTGCTACATCCAGGACCTCGCTGCAGCTGGGTCTCCTTCCATAAGCACTGCCTGAGATTTGATCTATTGATAATTCACTATGTAAGGGGCAAGATCATAAGAGACAACACATCTCCCTGAAAGACTATTGAGGATGGTGGGGATGGTAAGGGAGTACTTTCCTCAATATGATACCCACTGATATATCAACCGTGCCCGATTAACTGCTCTAGCAGATGTTACTGCAGGAGGCCCAGATTAAACTTAGTGAGCCACACATGCAAAGGGATCGTTAGGGAGATTTGCAGTGGGAAAAGGAGGTGGAAAATGACATAAATTCATTGTATCCATGCATGAAATTCCAAAATAGTAACTAAAAAAGAATGATAGGAAATTCTAATTCAGGGGAAGATTTAAATCCAATTGAGGTTAGGAAGGAAAATAGCAGATTCTATGGAAAAATTATATCACTGATCTGGAGGAGAAACTGGAAAGATTATCCCTGATTATAGAGGAGAATGCTTAAAACATGATGGGTCTCAAAGATGTATAGTAAACCTGAGAATTATACCTATTCTAAATAGCTTCAGATGGAGCTTCTACTCTATGATGAAAGGTATAAACATTAAAGTACTAATAATTATGTTGGACTGAATAGTTATATATCTATATCTATGTCTATATCTATGCCTATATCTATATAGCAGGTGCAAGATATGTACATTTTATTTAGTATTACTACAAAATTCATAACCAATAGAGCAATTCAGTAATCAATAGACAAGTTAAAAATAAAAACAAGGATGATGAGATGACTCTGCAGGTAAAAGCACGTTAGCCTGGCAACCTGAATTGCATCCTTAAAACAGACACAGTGGCTTCCATCTGTAATCCCATTACTTGGGAATGAAACCCAAGAATCACCCAGAAGCTCATTTAACTCAGTAGATGCAGTGCAGCAGAAATGCTAAAAAAGACCCCTGCCACAAAAACAAAGTGAAGGTAGAGATCTGGCTCCGAACGTTGTCCTCTCACCTTGACACATGGCCCGTGTCAGGTATACACCTGCACTAATAATATACATATAACGTGCACACAATAATAATTATAATTTAAATAAAAATATGATATTCCAATATGTTTTAAAATGTTTGATTAAATCCAGTGCTCTCATACTCCAAGTGTAGTCCGACTTTTCTATTACACATACATATGTTTTCTGTCAAAATTTTAGAAGTCGTTCCTATTTTAGAATTTATTATTGTTCCTTTTAGTATGTCTGGTGTCTTGCAAGTATTCTATGACTTTAGGTCATCAACCAGAGTGCATATGGAAACTACTCTTTTTCCCTCCTCATTCACACCAAATGGGTTCTGTCATGGTTAGGCACAGGTGTCAACTTTATAGTTGAGGGTTTGAGCTCTGGAGAATTAGTAGTTGAGTTAAGCCCAGAGCAAACCTGAAAGAGATTGTCTATCTAATGGGGAAGGTCCAGCCCATGGTGGGTAGGACTAAATACTGAGAGCTGATTAAGAAAGTTGACATCCTTGTTTATACTTGGCTAGACATGCTGGTTTGGCAAGTAAAGATCGTCTCTCTCTCAGCCATTATGTGGTGATGATGTGGCCAGTTCCCTTGTCCCTTGGCCCTGTTGTTAGTGCATGCTCTCCTATCAAGCTGTACTAAACACTGTAACCAGTAATCATAAGAGAAAATAAATCCCTTGTTCCCTTAAGCCTTTTGATGGTCATTTATCAGCAACCATTCAGGCACACTGCAACAGGTTCCTTGCATTTTTCAAATATTTTGCTGTTCTTTTAAGGACCCTTCTTGGTGTTTCTGCAGCCCATGGCTTCCATGTACATTTCCCTAAAGACTTGGTGGGTTTGCATCAATTCCAGGGTTTCAGGTTTGGGACGAGGGTAGCACTTATCTGGATTGTCCTGACACTTGTATCTCAATTCTTCAAACTCTTACAGAAGAACATGCATTGTGCTTAGGGGAGCGCCTGGGGTCAGCTTCACTGACATGTCAATAGCTGACATTAGAGACATAAAGACAGAAGTGTAAAGAGTGTTCTAGAGTAGGTGGAGGCTGAGGAAGAGTGCACAAGAGGCAGATCAAAGAAGCACAATTATCCATGATCCATTTCATAATTGGACCAAGGTTGACTCACCATCTTCTGTTTTCATGAGTGGACAGTGGTAGGGTGGGCAGCAAGGATGCCACAGTGAAGTGTCGTTGTCTAGGCTACACAACTATAGGACTAATTTCAACCCTTACAACTTCCAGCAAAACCCTATAGTTGAAGTGTGGATTGATAACTGAAGAAGTTAATTGCCATAACCCATGCAGCTCACTCTTGCACTCTGCTGTATTTTTGCACATCTGTTCCTACTACTTAGAATGCCTGCCCTGATCTGGTCCACTATAAAGCACCTGCCTAAATATCTCTCAGGCGGAAGAACAGACCCTTTCCTCTGTGTTACTTGGCAACTGCAGCATCTCCCCTTGAAAAAAAAAGCAGAACTGTCTATTCCCAGTTGCCTCAAAGCCACTGAACACAGTGCATGGTTTCTGTGTCCCTGACATCACATTGCACCTGATGTATATCAATTCAGTAAGTATCAGTGTGGCAAACCATAAAGGAATATGGGATGCAACTTTGTAAGACTCCAGTTTAGAGAGACTTTCTTAAGAAGAAGACAGGTGTTTAAGCCCAGCAGGGAACTGCTATTTTGGATACCTTGGTCCCTGATGACTCACAGAGCTTGGTTTCTTTCTGAATAGACGTATCCAGGGTGGGACTCTGTGAGCATGTTTGAATCTCACAATTAGAGGTATTATGAATTTGTGGAAGCTCAAGCCTTTGGACTTCTGGTCAGCTCTTTAGATTTGTTTATATTGTATGCCTTCAACCAACACAAATTTTTTCATTATAGTATCCAGATAAATGCTGATACAGGAAATAGCTCCAAAGGGCCACACTATATGATCTTAGACCCCCAATGACTTTTGTTAGGAAGTCATAGCTTCTGGTCTAATTAAGAAAAAAATATGCACAGTGTTTTACCCAGCTAGAACCGTCAGACCCACCACAGATATAGCTGTCAAGGGGCAAGAAAGACCACAAACCTCAGAAGTATCTGTAGCTGGGAATGGAGAAATGGTCAGGGGTTAAGACTCAGCCCTTAAGCGGAAGGACCTGAGTTCAGATTCCAGATCCAACCTAAAAAGGGCAGAGGCTAAAAAGGGCGGAGGCTTGCCCTTCTGGCTCTGGTGAGTGGAGCCTGGGAAATTCCAGAGTGAAGCAAAAAGAAAATAGAAACAATCCAGAATGACTTCCAAAGTCACCCTCCACAGGCATACAAAGTGCCCTCTGATACACACATACACACACACAAACACACGCATATATATATATATATATATATATATATATATATATACACATATATTTATTTATTTATTTAATTTATTTATTAAGATCTGGATCTTTATGTCAGTCTTTTATTTAGGCTTGGGGCCCTAGTGCCTTCATGAATGAAAGCCCAGGATTAGGTAATATTGTAATTCTGACACCATATTATTTTAATCAGGTGTATTCTATAAGGTTATTTAAGCCAACCACTTACCAAAGAATGGGTAGAAAGCTTTCTAACACTGTTAATTAACACCAAGATTGCTGAGAAAATTCAAGCTCATCTTCTACTTTCAGCTATGTAAGTCTCAACACAGGGGATTTGTGGAACTCTAAGCTGTATCTTACATACTGGTGAATATATTGATTAAGATCAAGTATTTAGACTATATTTGTTGAAGACTATTTATTTCATTATCTTGATTTCCAGGATTGGAGCATGAAGGACCATTTGATCATATGACCACTAGTCAAATGACATTTATTGGCATCTGTGGAGTCCACATTGCTCTAGGAATTCATTTCACAACTCTGATTTTATATAGCAGTTTCAACACGATCTCATTCAGTATTACCACAGCCCTTCTGCTTGATAAGGAATGCACTCCCTCCAGAGAACAACACAGGCTACTTAGAAGGGCTGAGTTTGGAAAAATCACCAGCAGGGCCTTTTTACTGGCAATAGAAAGTGTCATTTGGGCTTAAGTGAGTGTCACCCTGCAGGTTTTCACAAACCTAGTGGGTTTCATACAGTGGAAACCTTGAGGACTAAAGTTAGATGAGTGAAGGAAAATGCCCCTATCCATGGGGGTGGCCCAAAGAAAGGCAACTTGGTATGCCACAGAGGCCTGAATCCCCACAAGAATAGACAAGCCAGAGGGAGCCACAGAAGCAGACAGGTAGTAGGGTGGGAGGGAGAGGGATGAACTGATGAAGGGAAGAGAGGGGGATGGGAGGGAGGTGGGATGGAGGGAAACAGGGATGAGTACTCAATATGGTTGTAAAACTAGAAAAATTAAAAAGCCATCGGTTTCTTGAAGGATGCTCTGACCAAGATAAAGCTTTAAGATTCACGAGCACAACCTGGAGGGACCTCTCATCCTTCTAAGTTTTTTGGGAAGTATCCTGAGATCAGTCTTTTCAGCTGCATTTTAGCACCTCTGTCTCTGGCTTTGGCAGTAGTAGCAAAGGGTAAAGAGACTTGAGACACTAAGAGTATTTCACTTACGGATCCTTAAAATAATTCAGGCTTCTTGCAAGTGATTTGCGTATCCTATTTAAAGTCACTCCTGAGTGGGAAGCAGTGTTGAGACTACTCAGCCTTCTCTTTTTCTGCACAGAAATCATTGAGTCAACCTTAGGTTCTGACAAGAATGGAGTCCACTTGGGAATGTAGGAAAAAAATCAGAAGACAAAGGCTTCTTCATTTATCCTTTCAAAGATCTTTTGGTTGTCTTTGTGTGCTGGACAAAATGGCTCCAAAGTGAAACAGATAGCCTCCATTCCTTTAAAGAACCCCAAATTTAGATAAATAAAGTGATGAGTTATAGCACGGTGGCACTGCAACACAACTATCCATGTGCATATATATATATATATATACATACAGCTTTTCTGTTCTGTTTATTATCCCCATGGCAGCTCAATAAAGATTGGTCTTAATCAGTAACTCCAAATCTGATAACTTATTTCAGTGGCCAGTATGAGAACAGGTATGTGACCCCAAATATGGACAACAAAGGAAAGAAATGAGTATCTGGGTCACTGGTGACAGCATCGGGCCACCAAGACAAACCTGAGACCATCTCGCACCTGACTACTTCTTAAGGAAACAGCATTCTTTTGATTGAACAATCAGAGGTTGAATGGTTTTGTAATTTTGGTAGCCCCAGACATTCATAAATATTAAAAATGAGGAAATCTCTTTGGCAACACACTAAATTTTTTGGCAGTCCTAAAAGAGGATAGTTGGATAGTACTTGAAGGGCAGGTGGAATTTACCAGTTGTAGAAGATGGGGAAAGAAAGGCATCTCAGGTAGAGGCAAGAGCTTAGACAACAGAAACCAGATATGGGGGACTTGCTCTATTTGTAGATGGAAAGGTATTTGGTAGGATTGATGAAAGGTATTTTTTCCAGCGTAGAAGTTAAGATGTTTTAGCAAGAAGCTAGTAGTAGTATAAAGACATAAAGCTTGACCTCTCTCTTATATAATAGTCCTAAGGTGAATGAGCCAACTGTCGAGGAAGACTTGCTCTATGTGATGGTCAGACTGTGTGGTGTCGCATACTTCTGTCTAGATTGCTCTGTTGTCCTCTGGTGTGTCTCTTACCTGCATGATTCAAGGAATCTCTGTGTTCTAGCTTCAGGAAAACAGAAGAGATGAGCTCAATGTAGACAACGACCCCTTGGAAGTGTCACCAATACTTGTTTGCTTACTTGTAATTAACAATCATCAATAGTTGTAGGGATGGCTGGGAAATGTGGTCTGTGGCTCTGTGGGCCCTTATCAAGCTGGCTTAGGTTCTTAAGGAGATTATGCCTTCTATGAAGGAAGAGAACTAGTGAAATGAGAGGTATGAATGGTTAAGTTAGATTTTAGCCCAGTGTGAGGAGGAAAGTTTCTATGACTAATACTGATCCAAGTTAAATGATGCATTGAATAATGACTTCAGTTTCTCTTTATCAGATATTGAAGCAGATGAGGACTGAGGATGAAGTAGTGGATAGAGACCTCTGCCATGTCTGAGACCTTGGTTCTGCTCATTCAAATCTCTGTCTCCATTGATGATATAATTGGGGTGGGTTGCATGGGACAGGAAGCCAGGAGACCAGTTAGAGGACATGTCAAATGTACACGGTGGCAGTGGTAATGAAGAAAGAATGGTTTTGAGGGTCACACAGAGAGGAAGGATCATTGAGATTAACATCACTGGGCTTCAGGGGACAGGCTTAGGAAACTTGAAGGGTCCTCCACAGGGACACCCAGTGCCTCTGATACACATGCGCGCGCGCGCACACACACACACACACACACACACACACACACACACACACACACAAAACAAATATATATAAAAAAGCTCAGAATGACCCAAGGAGAAGGTGAATATATGGAAAGGGCCTCAGAGGAAGTAGACATGCTGTGTGAACTGAAGGCACAGGGACTATGGATGAAGGAAGTGACTGTGATCTGCGTGGCTTGGACCAGGACAAGTGAACGAGGGGAGTACCTGGTATGCTGCACTCAAGAGGGGAAGGCAGGTGAGGACATTGAAGACAGATAACCTTGACCTCACCTGCCAAGAATGAAGGATCGGGGCAGGCGGGAGCTGACCCTGCGTTTTGGAACTGCTGGTAGGAGGGCTTACATGGGCGCAAACACATGAAAGTCTGGGGGCTGAAACACCAAGCCCTGACATGGACTACCTGATCAGCACTCTGGCCTGGGACAGACGCTGTACCCATGTGGTGGGCTGGGAAGGGACTGCTGGGGACGGCCTGAATTCCTGAGCCATATGCTGATTGGCTGGAGCCACGCAGGGCTCATTTCCTGCTGCTTAGATTCGAAGATATTGCTTTGACCAGAAGGTTCCTAGGGCCCCCACACTCATTCTGCAAGTCTCTGCCAGTGATGTAATTATCTAGGACCTGTGCCTTTAAAGAGTGCCCCCTTCCTCAGCCCTTCCCCCTCCAATTACAGCACTAATTTCAGTAATGGAGCATTAATAGAGTAATGGGCGAGTGAGGCCAGCCTGAAGGAACCGTGGTGCTCAGCACAAATTGAGTAAATAAACCATAGATTAGATTTCTAAACAATACTTTTAGTCTCGTCTCCGGGGGAAAGCGAGTCGTCAAGACTTACTCAAGTCATCCCTGCAAAGCCTATGTAAAAGAAGCCTCCCTTCAGGGCTGGGCTGTCTGTAGGGGAAAACATTCCCCCCCTCTAGCTGGTCCTCTTCTCAGGGACAGGAGAGAGAAGGTAGCTACTGTTCCCACATTTCCCCTTTCTCCTTGTCTTCCTATTTCTCCAATGTTGACAGATACCTTTAGGTGGGAATCTCTTCTCAGGGATTTAAGGGACAGGTGGGCATTGGCATGAACTACTCAAGACAGGTTGTAGGAGTGGATGGGAACCGGGGCAAGGCCAGCAAGTAGAGGAACCTAGAGGAAAAGAGGGAGAGTATTAGCAGATGAGTTTATTTTGGGAGAGCAACCTCGTTGCAGCCACTACCTGCAGCATCTTAGGAAGGTTTCCTTAAGAACTGATTGGCTTCACAGCAGCGAATTCATATCTGGTACCATAAACCTGATCCAAAACATCTCTGGCTGAGGAGGTTGCAGGCACAGGGGTGGGGCGTAGAGAAGGCTTCCTACTGTTGTTTAACCAGACAACACGACACTGCTCACTGAATATCTGTGTTACACTCACTTACACAAAAGTTCCTCTCGCATTTAACCTTGGAAGCCTCTCTATGCAGTGAATGCTGGTGACTACAGAGACCTGGTGATGCTCAAGATACTGGGAATCAGGGACATTTGAGAGCTCGGTTCAAAGCAAAACATGTATGGCATTCCTTCTAAGGCTCAGGAACATGGCAAAAGGTATCGAGGAAGTGGGCTGTGCTGTGCACACTGAAGGCACAGGGACCATGTGTGAAGGAAGTGGCTAGGACCTGCTTGGTTCCGGTCAGGACAAATGAATGAGAAGATCATGCTGGCAGCCAAGGTAGTTGACGCCCAACGGCCTTGACCTCACCTGCCAAGAATGAAGGATCGCCTGTGAGAGTGGGAGGCTGGTAAGAGCCAGAAGATGTGGAGCCAGGCTGTGAAATCCCATCCTCTAGGCATAACACGACCAGTGCAAGTGTGAATTCACATCGGTTGTCATGATTCACACAGGCCTGCGCAAGGCCGGCCCAGCAGTCAGTCATGAATGGGGAAGTTGGTCAGTAGATCCCTCTTGGTCATCTCCTGATAGAATCTGGAGGAAGGCCAGCTGTGCACCCAGTGTGGAGTTCCCAACACATACCTCCAAACCTGTGGGCACAGAGAGCCCTGGTGGAACTCAGTAGGTCACAAGACAAAACAGAAGCCAAAAAATAGACATGAATGTGAGAAAGATTTGTAGGGAAGAGGGTGGGTAAACAGTGGTAGTAAGAAGGTAGGAGAGGTGAGAATGATTGATATGCATCATGTGCATATGTGAAACTATCAAAAAACAACTCCAATTTTTTAAACTTATTTATTTTACGAGTGTGTGTGTGTGTGTGTGTGTGTGTGTGTGTGTGTGTGCGTGCACGTGACACACACACACACACATATCAGATGGCACTGTGTGTGTCCCTGTGGAGGACCAAGTATGACTTCAGGAGCCATTCTGGATTGCTTCTACCTCCTTCTTGCTTCATGCTGGGATTTCTCAGGCTCTGCCCATCAGGGTGGGAAGTGCAGGCTTCTGCCACCTCCGCCTGTGTTTTTATGTGGGACCTGGGATTTGAACTCAGGACCTTCTGCTTGTGAGGCAGAGTCTTAACCCCTGAGCCATCTCTTCAGCCCCAACTCTAATTTTTGAAAGCTTCTTAATAAGAATTCTAGACCAGAATTCTTATTAAAGCAAGACGAAAGTATAAGAATAACACAGCGCATAATGGAAAAGTTCTAGGTATCAGAGGTTGGAGGAATGGCCTCAGCTCTATTGTTTATTGGCTTTAGGATCATGGACTTCTACCTCAGTTTCCTTGTCTGTCAAACTAGAAAGATGTCCCTCTGTTTGGCTCCCAGTACTGTTATAAGGCATAAAGAAAGATTGTGTGTTTCTGGATGGAGGCTTTTGCCCAAAGTTGCTGGCTGTGATGTTATGATGGTTAATCTTCATTATCAACTTGATTTGATCTAGAATCGCCATGGAAACACAACTATGGATGTGCCTAGAGGAGTATTTTTAGAAAGGTTCAATAGAAGAGGGAAGATACACCCTGAAAGAAGACCTATAGCTTGAGTTAGGGTCTTAGTCTGAATGAAAAGGAGCAAGTGGGCTGAGTACCAGTAATGGTCTCACTCTTCAAGTGCCTGTCGCTTTCTCTACCATGATGGTCTACACACTCGGACTGTGAACTCAAAATAAACCCTTCCCTTCTTAAGTAACTTTTGTCGAGCACTTTGCCACAGCAATGAGAAACGTAACCAGATAAGCATGTGGACATCCGTTTTGTGCTTCCTTAACCTGTGTAACAAAACGCTAGCTGTCTACTACTCTAACAAATGCATGGCACAACTAACAGGTTTTATATGGGCTTGTAGGTTTCAGTCTAAGATTTATTTGGTACATTGCTTTTGGGTCTTAGGGAGGGTGTTCGTCATACTCAGAGCATTTGGTGGGACAAAGCTGCTCACCTCAGAAATAAAAGAGAAGAGGGCCTATTCTCAATGTCTTAAAGACTCCCACTAA
Source organism: Typhlomys cinereus (assembly GCA_023101885.1). Classification (NCBI taxonomy): domain Eukaryota; kingdom Metazoa; phylum Chordata; class Mammalia; order Rodentia; family Platacanthomyidae; genus Typhlomys; species Typhlomys cinereus. The sequence goes on from JALPQD010000507.1 coordinate 697,051, forward strand.
GGTTCACTGCTTTGAAGGCTCTCTTGCCTAGTCAATGGGAAGCCAAAACTTTACTATATGTGCCTTGAAGAAACAATCTAAGTCTGTGATGCAGAAATAGCAAGCCATTTCCCTTTCAGTGGCTGGTTTAGACGGGTCAGATGGAGCTACGTGGAGACAACTGGTGTCTGAGAAGTGTGTAGACTGGAAGTGATGATGACCTAGGAGAAGATAGGGCGACAGCCCAAGCTCCATAATTTGCATTTTTAGCTTGACAATGCAGCCTGGAAGTGCTTCGTCTAAGTGGCTCTTACTGGGCACTGAACATCTGAAATGAAAATGTGTCCACTTCATTGTTAACAATACACATCACATAACACATTTAGAGTTTCAACAATACACCCAAATTTGTCTTACTCACTTGAAAATGTCTAGTTTATCCAACCTAGAAAGTATACTATGATACACATGTAATTTGTGTAACACTTGACAGTTCTTACTAATTGTTTTAGAACTAGAAGAGCGTTTGAAAAATATTCTTTTAGAGATGCTGAACTTGTTAGGAAAGAGAGGGGCATGGGCTGATTTGGCGTGGCTGCATAAGTACTTTGGAGCACCATTTGAGAACCTCTGGCGTAGATGCTATCCCAGACTCCAATGTGAGCATCCATCAAGTTCTACAGGATAAAATCCCATGTAACCAGGGTAAAGGTCTGTATTTCAGAATTAAGGAATAGTGGGCATTGCATAAAAGTGTCGACTTGTAGAAGGAGCCTATCACGGGCCTGCTTGAGCAGCCTCTCGGCCTCCAGCCAGCCTCTCGGTGCAGCTGTGCCAACAGGCTCAGGGAGGCAGCTCAGATGCCCCGTTCAGTCTTCCTTTCATGGCCTCCTCATCTGGCTGACGCCTCTAGTTCTATTTTGTGGCCCCACACTTACTCCTGCCAAGCTCTTCAGAATTGGAATTCAATTTCAATACATGAAACCGTAGAGACACCTGAACTGTATGTAGTGCGTAGTAACTCTAGGGTAACAGAACATAGGGCTGGACATTAAAAATCTGCATTCATACTACATGGCCAAGGTTCAAATCCTGGCAAGACATGCTATTCACTCTGTGAACCTGAGTCATTCCTCTCGCCTCCATGGACTTCCATTTTGACATGTCAAAATGGGAAATACTAATTCCTGCCTTACCTGTTTACTTTCAAATGAGATGAAACAATCTTCATGCCTGACACATAGAAGAGATTCAGTAAACATTTCTTCTTGCTGTTAGATAGGCGTCCACAGGTGGTCTCTCTTAACATTTAAATAATCACGGCCGCAGTAGCAAACCTGACTTGTTCACAGTATGTGAGGTCCAGTATGTTCAGGAGTTGGTGGTTTGCAATGTTATTTGACCTGACTTAAACTTTTCCGAGCTTCCCAGGGGGCGGCGGTGATGTAACTGGTTGAATGTATCCAATGTTGGGCCTCCTTCTGCTGCTCACAAGAGCGTAGAAGATGGTTATAATGAGCCCCATCCAGGACCCCACCAGGCCTGCTTCATTCATGTTGCCAGACACTTGCTTCCATCATCAGAATATTTTCAAACAAATAATGAACTTCATATTATAATATAAATATTTCTACATGCTGCTGTAATGGAGAAAAGCTTAATTAATTAATTAATTTTTTGTGTGTATTCAGGAGTGTATGTGTCTGTGGAGGCCCCAAAGGTAACATTGGTTGTCATCCTGTATCGCTCAACTTCCTTATTGCTTTTTTTTTTATTATTATTATTTATTCAACTGTGTGTATGTGCGCGCGCGCGCGTGTCTGTGTGTGTGTGTGTGTGTGTGTGTGTGTGTGTGTGTATGTGTGTGTGTGTCTGTGTATGTGTAGAACCACGGACGAATTCGCGAACCACCATGGACGCCTCCACCTCCTTCTGCCCCGGGATTCACAGGCTCCGCCCTACCAGGACAAGAAGCGCAGGCCGCCCCCGCTTCCGTCTGGCGTCTATATGTGGGATCTGGGATCCGAACTCGGGACCTTCCTGAGCCACCTCTCCAGCCCCTTCCTTATTGCTTTGCTTTGGGGTTTCTCAAGCTTTACCTTCCGGGGCTAGAAATGCAAGCCACCTCCATTTTAACCCAGCATTTTTTTTAACATAGGATTCTGGATCTGAACTCAGGTCTTTTTGCTTGTGAGATAAAGACTTTAACCCTTGAGCATCTCCTTAGCCCTATTTTTAAATTTTTTAATATTTATTTATTTGAGACAGGGAGAAAGGGAAAGAGAGGGAAAGAAAGGGAGAGAGAGGAGGGAGAGAGGGAAAGAGAGGAAGAGAGGAGAGAGAGAGAATGGGTATTCACATGTTACAGTCTGCATATAGAGGTTAGAGACAACATTCAGAAATAGTTTTTCTCCTTTCACCTTATGGGCCTCTGGGATCAAACTCAGGATCAGACCTGAACAAAGGCACCTATGCCTTCTGAACTACCTTTCCAACCTGAAAGATATATACTATATACTATAGTTATGTAGCATATACCTCAAAATTATTGCAATAATTTATTCATATAGTCAGTTCCTCGGCCCTTTCTCCTTCCTTCTCTTCCTGACTTCTGTTTTTAAAAATCTATTTATATGTATAAATATATGTATATATTTGTTATGTATAGTCTGTTCAATCTCAAGTCAAGTAAGGTCTGTTCGTGATCATTGGTTGATTTTTTTTTCTGTGCACAGTTCTTTTCTTAAAAATAACAGCTTCATTTTTTTAGATCAGGTTTTGGTTCACAGTAAGATTGAATGGAACACACAAAGTTCTCATGAACCCGTTCCCACACATCTTTCCTGCCACCAACACCTCCCACTGGAGTCGGTGTTTGTCATGGTTACTGGATCTATGCTGGCGCATCACTACCGTACAAAGCGCACAGCTGACATTGGGTTCACTTTTGTGCAGTATTGCCTATGGATTTTGGCAACGTTAAATGATCACTTTAGTACCACTCATAACGGGGTCATGCCCATAAAAAGCTTCTATGTCAATTGATGCATCACTAGGTCTGTGTCAATTGACCCCACCCTGTTCCCCAACAATGCAACTGCTGATTTTTCACTGTCCATTGTTCCATCCTTCCCACATGAAAAGAAACTCTAGGGGTGCCTTGCACATATCATGTTTCTCACCTTAGTTCAGCCTTCTCCAAGGAGTCCTGGGTGCTTGAAGTGGGAAATCCCTGCTTCTTACACTATGTTCTCCCACACCAACACAAATGCAAGCATGAATAACTACCCAAGCCTAGCATTTTTATTTGGCTGGTGAGGTGTTCCTCATCAAGGTAACCTAGGCTTCTTCAGGTTCTGGGAGGGCATGCATCCTCTGTATGAAAAGGGGCTTCTCTAAAGATCTAATTGTCAATATTTTTTGCTACACGCAATCTTCCAAGTCTCCTTGCATCATAATACTTCAAGTGTCATCATTACACTAAGTTTTATGTGCCAGGCATTTATGTGCATGAGGTGCATGAGGTGCATGAGGCATTTATGTGCAAATTCAGGACCTTGTGTGTGTTAGGCAAAGACTCTGCCGCTGAGTACTTCTGTTCACCAATAGCTCTCTGGAATGTATTATTATACTCCCAATATCAGATGAAAAAGCCCAGAGCAATACATGAGGTGTTTTCATCAAAACCATGGAGCATGAATGGGCTTTGCATGTGTGGAAATGAGCGTGGCTGTCTACCCTCAGCCACAAAGCCAGCCCAACCTGGCAGAACATGACTGCAAGGAAAGATGTTCCAGTTATTGCTGAGGAGACTGGAGCATCAGGAGGGAAGGGGGGCACCAGGCTTGCTGTAGTGGCAGGGTCATGTTAGTTGACTGCTGTCCCATGGAATCCATGCCATTGTCAGAGCGGCATCAATCTTGGCAAAAGCACGAGCCATTCCTATGTATGATCATTAATCTCTAAACCAGCATGTTTTTCTATAGTGCCCTTTGGATATATCACAAGATCCTAATTAGGGCAGTTCAATAAATCTGTCCCTTGGACACGGACACTTCAAGGCAGATCTGTATTGGTGGATGTTAACCAGGTGTTGGACATTTAGTGTTGCCCTCATCGAAGATTCATGTAGAGCTCTAGATTTCGTGTGATGAACTGGATGCTCCCAGTGTATATTGCCAAAGGCGATCTCAGGTATTCCATGACTAATAATATAAGCAGGACTTAAGTGGATTAGGCTGGTGTTTGCCTAACATTCCAAGACAGAGTTGTGTACAACGTGTTAAGTGGGGGCCTCATGGCTCCACACTTCCTGAGGTTATTGTCCAGCTTTCAGGATTAATTTGGGTCCTATCTCATCAGAGAGGCCACTGTCCTATGCAATCCTCACTCATAACTTCCTGCTGAGTTTGGCCAGATGCCAGATATCTCACTCTTTGTTAGGCTGAAGTGGGGGAGGAGTACAGTGTTGTGGAGGAAGAAGAATTAGGGGTGTTTTAGCTTCAAAGAATTAGGTCATCTTGTCTCTGCACAGAAAAAGGTGCAGACCTGTCGCTTCCTGCATATCCGGCCTGGCACTGCGCCATGCAGAGAGGATGTGACACCTTTGGGAAGAGACAGTCCCATTGGATACAGAATCAGGACTAGTGCCTGGACAAACAGAATGATAATGCTAGAGTATTTTGGGCCCCTTCAAAGTGCAGATGCCTGGCTCATAGGTTTTAAGTCACTATTTTATTGAAACGTCTCTCCTGCACTCTTTGTGGAGCAAATCATGTAGATGTTAGATGTAAATGTCAAGCTGACGATTGAGGTTGAGACTTTGGCACATATTTGAAGAGTTAATAGTTAAGAAAGCCTGTAGAGATTATCTTACTGATGTAAGCAAACTCAGGCCCTGGTGGGTAGGACCATTCCCTGGGTAGATAAGATGGAAAGAACTGGTCTAGTATTCTCTCTCTCTCTCTCTCTCTCTCTCTCTCTCTCTACTAAATCCATAGTTCTCAACTATGAGTATCACACCACCACACAAATCTTCCAACAGAGTAAGCAGACTGCATCACCCAACCACGTGCAATATCCCTCTTCATCAAACTCTCGGCCGTCTCTGCTGTGATCACACCAACATACCCAACACTGCCTCTGCATCCCACACCACAGAATTTGTCAGCCAATGCAAGCATCTCAGGCACAGAAGCAGCTGCAATAAACTTAGCATATACAGTAAGCTCCATAATTGAGGCAGGATTGGAGCAGCTATGCTGGGATGGGTCTCTAAGGTCTTTGAAGGTCTTGGGAATTCCTGAAGATCATCCCCCCACTGCTGGAATCTCCCTGAAAGAACATCCCTGCTGGAAACTGACTCCCTAGAGATAAAATGGCTAACTTCCCTATGAAAGGATTATGGAGGTGAGCCCTCCATATCCAACAAACAACTTGGTCTCTAGCCCCTCCAGGGTCCAGGAGCAACTGGGTTTGGCCCCAGTGGTAGTTAACCAATGAGAAAAAGCCAGTTTCCCGAGCTTGAGCTTGCCTAAGTGTACAAATATGCCTGACCCCGGCAGCCATCTTTGGTGCCCTAGCTCCTCATGGCACTCTAGTGCCATTAGTCCGTTTCTTATTACTTGCTCCTCATGCCTGGGGTCCATGAATTCTCCAGGGCACCTGTCCCTCATGGCACTCTGCCATGAGTCTGTTTCTAGCTCCATGAGTTCTCCAGGGCGTCCTAGCCCCTCATGGCATTAGTGCCATAAGTCTGTTCCTTGCCGCTTCTCATGGATTCCATGCCTGGAGTCCACGAGTTCCAGCCTTTCTCTCTGCTGATAAACTCTACCTTAATCCTCTACACGTGTTCTGGTTTCAAATTTCGACTCTGGAACACAAGAACTCTACAACATTGGGACTGTCATTTCCTGCAACATAACCACATCAGAATTCCAAGCCAAATGCTCACATGATAGTTTAATGCTAGGATTATAAGAATATAAGAGAGAACATATGGTGTTTATCTTTCTATGTCTGTGATAACTCGCTTAACACTATATTCTCTAGAACCATCCACTTGCTAGCAAATTCTACAATCTCATTCTTGCTGATAGCTGAATAGTATTCCATTGTGTATATATACCACTGTTTCTTTTTGGTTGATTCCATCTTCTTGCTATTTTAAAGAGAGCTGCAATGAACTGGAAAAACAATTATTTTTATAGTAAGATGTGAGACTATTCCCAGTAGGGATATAGCTGGGTCATATATGATAGTTCCATTTTTAGTTTATTGAATTTTTAGTTCCATATTGATTTCCAAAGCGGCTGCACCACTTTACGCTTTCACTCTAAGTGAATGTGCTCCCTTTTTTCCACATTCTCACTAAGAATGAATATTCTTATTTGTGTTCTTGATCTTAGCCAATCCAACTGGGGTAAGATGATATTGCAGAGTATTTTTAATTTGCATTTCCCTAATGATCAAGGAAGTTGAAAAAATTTCAAGATATTCATTTGACATTCAAATCTCTTTCCATAAGAAGCCCCTTTTTATCTTCAGGCTCCATTTTTTTTTTCAATTGGGTTGTTTACTTTCTTGGTGTCCAGCATTGAGAACATATCTACACAGAAATTTACATATTAATGTTCACAGAGCATTATTCACAATAGTTAAAGCTAAAATAGTTCAAGTTATTCATTAACTAGTGAAGAGATAACCAAATTATGGTGTCTCCATAGATCAGAAAACAATTTGGCCATCAAATGACATGAATGAAAGTTAGTCTATGTTACACATGAATGAAGCTCCAAAGTATCATGATAGGTAAAAGCAGCTTTTGTCATAAGCGACTGGAATATGTATGTGTTTCCACTTATAACCAGTGTCTACAGAAGCTAAATCTACAGAAATAAGAAGCAGGTCAGTGGCTGCTAGGAGCCGGATTAAGAATGGGACCTGCCTGGAAATAGTCACAAAGAAATGTCTGTAGGGTGATGGAAATGTCCTAAGACCAGATTGACACACACAACTCTGTAAATTTATTGAAAATATCCACTGAGCTCTCTGCATGCTTCAATGAGGTGATTCCACAGTGTAGAAATTAGATGTTGTTAAAAAATGAATACCATATAGGCTTAAAATTACTCAGTGTTATAGTGCTTGCCTGAAGCGTGGGACCCTAGGACTGAGCATTAGCACCGCAAAAATAAATGAATAAATAAAAAGTGAATAACGTGATGACATTTAAGAAATGACAAGATTGCAGACACACAGAGCAGGACTGGCTCAGGACCATCCTTTGGGGCTCTTCTTGCTAGCCTTTATCATTTGTTTGCTGACATGGCTTGTGTCCCCCAACAGATGGAGAGTACTTTGAGAAAAAGAGATGCTACAGCATCTTGGGGACTTTTCTCTTGATGGGACAGAGGTGATAGCGCATCCTAGTGCCATGGACTTATTCTGTACGAGAAGGAAGAGTGAGGCTGCGGTGTCTCCACATGCTGCTGGCAGTGTTGAGGCGGGAAGGGGAAGAGAGTCCATCAAAGGCGCCCGCTGGAGAACAATGTAATGACAGGGCCAGCTGACAAGGCGAGACAAAGAGCTGTGCTGTTGAACACTGCCCAGAGCAACCTGTCTCTTCCTGCTCAGCCCGGCAGACTGTGAAAAGGACCACAAAAGGCTGCTAGGGAGATGACAAGAGCTTAAGAATTTGCTGAATGTGTTACCCTTGATAGCCAGAGTAAACCCGAATGACCTTCCTGGGACATGGGACATTCGGTGGCAATTATGAAAAGAACATAGGCCAGACCTGAACTTAGGCAGGGCAGCAGTGGTCCCTATTTGAAAAATCTTGAAACATCCTCACAGGTAGTGATCAATTCAATACCACTCAATTTTGGTCAGAAACTGATGTTGAATTTTTTTTCACAATTTAGAAAAATGTTAAAAAATTGTCTAAAACTTAAAGATGGGCAAAAGAGATGGTTAGGTGTCCTCTTAGCGATAATGCTGGGTGCTGTCTATAAGGGGTTGGTTTTCTATTGATTAATCTTATTTTACAACCACAGAGTAGAAGTTAAGTTGTACAGAAAAACCTGATAACTGTACACATGATTTTTGTCCACCATAGATTTTGCTCAATGATACAGAAAAGCTCACTTTGACACTGCATTTTATTTACACATCAGATATTAAACAGTTTTGCTCTGCTGAGGTGACTCAGTTTTTAAAATCAAAGCCACCAGGCAGTCTGGCATTTTATCAGATAACTACAGGCTTCTCACATCCCCCAGTCTTGAAACGCCCCTGTTCCTTCTCTGTCTGTCTTGAAGGCTGTTTCCATCAGAGGCCTGGTTCCAAACTTCAGACCCAGTTGGACATCTCATTCAGGGTCCCCCCCAGCTTGCTCAGGGCGCTTACTGCAGACGGGTTAAGTGCCAAGAGCAAGGGAACTTCCTCTAGTGGGTAGGAGCAAGTTCAAGGACCAGGTGGGAAGGCAAGACTTGGGCCCAGGTTGGAGCCCACCTACTATTTTTATCGCCTTTTTGATCAGACTATTTCCTCTTTCAGTTGCACCGCCCAGCCAAGTCTAGTGACCTAGGACGGGTCTATGGAGCCTAGAAAGCAATGATGTATATGTCGGTTAATAGAGGAAATGTGGCTAAATAGCCGGGGGCATCAGCTCTACAGTTCTAAATCATCACGACCTTGTTCATTGCTGGAGGAAGAGCTGGATCTCAAGGCCCTGGGTCCCTTGTTCATTTTGTTATCAAACCCAAATCCCAGAGAGAGAATGTTTCATATGCATTTAAATTTCTTTTTCTTTTTCTTTCTTTCTTTCTTTCTTTCTTTCTTTCTTTCTTTCTTTCTTTCTTTCTTTCTTTCTTTCTTTCTTTTTCTTTCTTTCTCTCTCTCTCTCTTTCTTTCTTTCTTTTCTTTTTTTTTCATTCAAGATTGGTTTATCAGTAGCGATGCCTCTAGCATGCTGGTGAAGCACTGACATTTAGTTGCAATTACTGTGCCAGAATAGTTCTCTCTTTTTTATTCTTTACAGTTTCATCTATAAATGCAATGAATTTAAGTCATTTTCACCCCCATAGTACTTGATTCTAACTCCCTCCTTCTCTCATTGAACAACCGTTTTCCCATCTAGTCTCTCTATTGCTTTCATGTCTTTGTGTGTATTCCACAGGGTTTCATCAGTGTTCCCTGCATGGCTGTGTCCAGGCCCTTGCTAGAGCACATATCAGTAAGTACATCACTGAAGAAAGTAGTTCCCGTTTCCATAGCCAGAACTAATTATAACAGTTCCTCAGAACAGGGTGATGTTTCATGAATTCTTCCCCTTTCCATCATGAGACTATTTCAATATAAGATGATGCATTATAATTATAAAAGAAGCAGGACAAATGTGTTTATGTACAAGACATACCTCACAGAAGCTCACATTGTGAGAGCTAGAATATTAAATTGACAGTTACCAATGATTTTTGAATTGTCATCCCAAAAACAAAGGTTTAAATTTAGTTACCAAATAATTTTCTTTTTGTTTAAGCGATATTTAAAGTGCCTTAGAAAGTTTGAAGATCATTCTTTAATGAGGACAGACAAAAAATATGCATACCAATAAAAGAGGCAAGAATAGCAATGTGGCTGGCTAGATAGCTAAGAGGGTAAAGGGCCTGCCTGAAAATCTGGGGCCCTAAGTTCAAACTCCAGAAGCCCACACTCTCAAAAGGGAAGAACTGATTTCCAAAAGTAGTTGTTATTTGACCCCTATTATGTGCTACAGTGAGCATGTCTCTTTCTCTCTCTCTCTCAAATTAATTAACTAATTAAATTAACTAATTAGGAAAGAGGAAGAATATAGACAAGACTGATATTAGACAATATTTCAAAGATTTTCTATTGAAAATTAGGCAAAGCAAATACTTATTTCATGCGGCATTCAGAATAACTTCGTTATTGGGTGAAAACACTGCCATGATTTTCCCAAACATCTGGTGGGCAACTCTTGCCACCACAGTGTGATTGTCAGCAGTGTGCAATACACCAACCAAAAAAGAGTCATTTTTATGCCATTCTGAATTCCGATCTAAAATCAAAACCTGCGGGCTGGAGAGGTGGCTCAGGGGTTAAGCCTCCGCTTTGCAGGCGGAAGGTCCTGAGTTGGGATCCCAGATCCCACTTATAGACGCCAGGCGGAAGCGGGGGCGGCCTGCGCTTCTGGTCCTGGTAGGGCGGAGCCTGTGAATCCTGGGGCAGAAGGAGGTGGAGGCGGCCATGGTGGTTCGCGAATTCGTCCGTGGTTCTACACATACACAGGCACACACACACACAGACACACACACGCACGGGCACATACACATGCACATGCGCACAGTTGAATAAATAATAATAATTAAAAAATTAAACAAATAAAATCAAAACCTGTAAGTAAAAGCTGCTAGAAATGCTAGGGAATTTAAAATTTTTGTTGTAGTACTGTTGTGGTATAGAACTGTTGTATCCATTCAGAACAAGTAAAAGGCCATGTGACATAGCTAGTATGCATGTGTAACTTTATCAAAACTTGTGGAATATGTAATTACTACGTATGGGAGACAAAGAAA